>CM028750.1:25185705-25785705 GCA_016801395.1 Leptodermis oblonga | reverse complement strand
AATTCTTTCGACTTTGGAATGGGGGAAATCATGTTATCCCCATCTATTTTACTGTGGGCTTTTATTAGTCTTTATTTTGGTATAGTGTTGTAAGTATATGATTAAAATGTTGCAGGTGACCAATGTTGGGATAAATACAGCATGGGGTGTACTACTAATGGCAAGTATTTCAGAGGATAATGGTGAAGAAACACCGTTACAGGTGCATCTATGTGATATTAATCCAGGCCCATTGATATGGTCGCTACAACTAAATATGCTCCTTTCTTTGTGTCTTAGGTATGCTTAAATGGTGTGGCAACATTTATTGGGAGAGTTGTCCTTGCGGTTGCTTCAGTTGTTTTCATTGTTCTTGTAATCAGGTTGGTATACACTTATCCCCTAAAGCTCCTTTGGTGTGGATTTTGTGTCTAAGTAAAGCATATCTTGTGTAGATATTTTACTGGCCATACATACAACCCTGATGGAACTCGACAATTTAAAGCCGGAACGATGAAACTGGGTAGAGCTATAGATGGAGCCATTAAGATTGTCACTCTTGCAGTAAGCCCTCTTCTCTTGCCTTTCTGCTTTGGTTATTTGAGCCTTTTTTTTTTTTTTTTTTTTTTTTTTTCTTTCGTTCTTTCTTTGGTGGTTTTGAGTCCATGAGTAATAATGAGTGAGCCTGTAGGTGACCATTGTGGTAGTTGCTGTGCCAGAAGGCTTCCGTTAGCTGTTCCTTTAACGTAAGTCTTCATTTGCTGATACTCATTCTCATTTCGATTCTGCTGTACATTAGTTCATACAAAGTTCAATGCAGCAAAGGTTCTGAACTTATTTCGTGGTTGAGCATGGATGGATTTTAAGTGGTGCTATCATTTTTGTTTAGCTGTTCACTGCATAATGTTCCACTGATATTTATGTACATTTGTTATCATCCTTGTATATTTTCTCTTATAATATTATTGGCTACTTTTATCTTCATTACATTGCATGTTGGGTACATCTCTGTGTTCCCAAGTGTGCTTCTAATTTTTCATTTTCTCAATGTTCTGCAATTTGTCTTGTAGGCTTGCCTACTCAATGAGCAAAATGATGAGGGACAAGGCCTTGGTATGTCGAAATTATCTCCTTTTAGATTCATTTTAGGAAGTGGCATGTTAATTGCAGGACCTGTTTTACTAAACACATGATACTTTTTAAACTTTTAAGTGGCGAAAAGACTAATATACCCTTGATAGTTTCTAACTTCATAAAATAAATTTACCCCACTTTTTTACCTACACATTCCATTTGAATCCTTATTCAAGAACTCAAATTTGGGCAACCCCTCATCCTTACTCCCTCTCATTTCCACTCAATCATCTCCATTAAACCCTACATTCATACCATTCCATCAACAATAATAGAATTTTGCTTGCGTATCATGGACGGTAATGCAAATGACGATCCATATTACACGGTACATATCAAATTACATATTTTTATGATTTTACTGGATCCGAATAAAATCGCCCAAAGAAGGTAAAATTGCCACTCCAGGCGAATGTTAATAAAAAAATCGCCTTGAGGTGGCGATTTTAATGGATAAAATCGCCAATTTAGCCTATAAAATCGCCCACTTAGGGCGATTCGCCACCTATGAGCAATTTTATGGGAAAAAATTGGTGTCCTGTGGCGAACAATTTCCATTTAATCGCCTGTAGGGGGCCATTTTTTTTAGTATAATCGTCCATGGGGGGCGATTCTATGGGTTTTAAGGTGATTATATGTGTTTCTCAGTTTTCGCCACAGATTTATGTGATACCTAATGTCATATTTTATTTTCTTGCCAGGCTCTACTTTTTGCGGATGATCGCATCTTTCCAGATTACGCAGATGTATTTCGTACTGAGGAAGAGTTTAGGACTAGAGCTGACTTGATTGGTTGGGTTGAAACAAGAGTAACCGAGCATCATTTTGATAATAAAATAACTTCTAAAAAGTGGAAGGGGCCTCTAAAAGGGAGAAGAGGGAGAGTTGATATCGGTTGTGATGGATCAAGAGAACTTAGAAGCAAAGCACCCTTAGGTGAAGGGAAAAATAGGCCGTAACAACACAAGTAGCAAGCTGACTAGTTGTCCCTTTGTAGGGAAAGAAATTAACGGGGGTAACTGGAAGCTGAATGCCATAAAATGTCAGCACAATCATGAATTACCCCTTGTTAGAAACTGGCATCAAAAGTACTCCAAGTTGAATAAAGTGAAAAATGAGAAAATTTCAGAAATGATGAAGATAAATTTGGCTCCGAAATAGATGTTGGCAAAACTACAATTTGATAATGCGGATAATATCACCCTATCAGACAGTTGTACAACGAAACGGTAAAAGTTAGAAGAGACGAGAGGGGGGAGATTTAAGTACTATACATTACTTCTTAAAACTGATGCAGGATTACAGGTACTACTACTGGTACACAGCGGAAGATGAGCGTAATGCTTTTAAAAATGTGTTATTCGCGCATGAGGATGTTCCTGGTCTACTTCATACGTTTCCTTACGTATTGTATATGGATACGACATACAAGACCAACTGGTATGACATGCCTCTGCTTTAGATAGTCGCTCATGTTCCAACGGATCAATACATTATGTTGCTTTTGCTTTCTTGAGGGATGAGACCTATGCAACTTATTTCTGGGCTATGACTAGATTGATGCAACTTTTTGATCCACTGAAATATCCACATGTTGTTATGACTGACAGAGAGTCGGCTATACTGAAAGTTGTGCACAATATTTTTCCCCGTTCTAAACAACTATTGTGCAAAAGGCATATTGTCATGGATGTAAGGAAGAAAGCACTGAGTGTGTGTAAGAACACTGAGATATTAGATGAGTTTGAAGCTCGGTGGAAAAGAGTGATGAGTGTTTTAACGTATGAAAAGTTCACGAAAGCTGTGGAAATCATTGAGATTAATTATAGAGGCCGGTGGATATCGGTGGTTAATTATATGCACCAGACATGGTTGGATCCCCACAAGACAAGTTTGTCTCATTCTGGACTAAAGAAATAAAACATTATGGAGGGCGCACAAACAACATTCGAGAATCTATTAATTTTCATCACATATAGTTTACAGATATGACTCCATTATAAATTATTCTCCAATTTAATCCTTAATTTTGTATGTTATTTATCTCTTTAGGGTTGAGAGTGCACACGCAATATTGAATAATGCCATTAAAACTGATAAATGATCATTTTTTACAATTTTCTTGGGCATAAATAAAATGATAAATGAGCATTTGGATGAGATCCGTAGTAAAATGGAGGCATCTTGGAGCAAAACATTGCGTGAAGCCAATTACCTGTTGTATAGTAGGATCAATGGCAGAGTTTCGCAAGATGTCATACTGTTGTTGTTACATGAATATAAAAAGCGAGGTGCACTGTATGGGGCAAATAGTGAGCTGTGTGGTTGTGAAATGTGAACCAGCTTTGGCTTGCTGTGTGCTCATCAGATGGTTGAAATGGTCAAGAATTACAGACCTATTGATCCTTTGGATGTGGACCACTTCTAGAGGACCCTATCTTTGGATGAGGAAACATGCCTAGTGATGAGGAGCGGCAAACAGCACAAGGGCGATTGCATGAGATGTATGTTGAGGCCTGGCAACGTCCTACTGCGGACATTTATAGAGCAGCGAGTGTCATGCATAGCACTTTGCATCCAGAGATTGTTGACCTCGCTGATTCGATACACAGGTCACATAGGGGAAGGCCGAGAAACAACTCTACGTAGCGAGATCTATTGGGCTACGAGCATGCCGAGAGGGATGCAGGCATAGGCAGAGCCAGAGCCAGAGGTGCATATAGTTTGCCATGTTACCCAATTTTTGTTGTTCACTTTTTTTATTTTGATGCATCTATGGTTTGATGCATACGAATAACATGTGCAGGGTGCAGCCGGACAACTGGGTCATCAACCAGGAGGAATCGAATGAATTCTAACGAATCCAACTGGTCTTTCAACCTGCCGTATTTGGTAAAACAGTTTGTGTTCTATTATGTTGTGGATTATAACAATGTAATAGGGGATGGACACTATGGTTTTAGAGTAATAGCTAGATTCGTACATGGTGAGTAGTCACTTTGGTCACAAGTCTGGCGGGAGCTGTTACATGAACTTGACGCGTATGCCTCACTTTGGTTTGGAGTTCTCGGTGAAGAAAACTACGATATAGCTCATACAGTGTTGGATTACCATATAAATCCTGCAACATAGGAGTTTTGGTTTGATACTTATCTATTTGGCCTACTTGTCGCCACGAGATACCAGAGGGTATTCGCATTCTATGGAGCGGAATGTTGTACCTTCCTTCCACTTCGCTTGAGGGATTCCGGCGTATCTGATGATCCAAACACGTATATCACTATGGGTCATATCCGGGGCAACCATTTCATTTGTTTAGAGACGAGCGGTGAAATCTTGTTGCCCCCAATCTGTGTGTTGTGGCGACACCATAAGGAAAACATGATGGATGAGTTGAAGGACAGGTTACAAGCTCGCTTAGATAATTATCAAAGGCTGTACGTTGATAGCATAGGTAATATAGACACACAACCCACGATAGTTATCGATTAGGGATTATATTTTTTGATTTGAAAAGTTTTAGTGTATTTTTTTGTTTGTATTGAAAAAAGAAATTTGATTGTATGAACACAATTATGTACTTTTTTCTTCAAAGTTTAAGTGTATTATTCAAAATGTATTTATCCTGGTGAAATTTGGGCATAGTCTCCCCTATATATGGGCCAATCAATCCCTGTACAAACCACAAAACAAAGCACTAAACTAACATTGCTAAATAGTTCAACAACAACACTCAGTTAAGTAACTAATTCAACATCCAAATGTCTATGAACAACAAAAAATTTTTTTGACATACATTTAAGTCATCCAAATGTTCCAATGCACATCTTATAATATAATGTACTACTGCTCAAAAGGAGGTCTTCTCGCAAGTTCTTCGAGTTCCGACATCTAGGCCTTCAAATGATAAGTCACTTCTGCAATAGCCCGCCTACGTGTCTCAGGGTTGACCGCATGTTCATGCCTTGGATGGAAAAGGACAGCCCGAGATGCTAAGTATTGAATTTGCTACAACAATTAAACATATAAACTCAATATCCTACTTGTAACACATTTAGGCAAAAAAGAAATAAAAAATCAGCCTAAACTCACCGGGGCTAGGACAACTTGGTAGGATCAGGAGCGTCTTCCTCGACCGGATCTCTACTGACACGAACATGCGACCGAGACTGGAAGTAATCAAGGTAACCTTCGCATGCTTCGTCAGTTGAATCGGCCCTATTCATATCCCGCAGAAGCCTCGTATGATATATTTCCCAACCACTGATATCAGCAACGTACTTGCAAACATATTTTTTGGTCTCTGGGCCTCTGTAACATTCCTTGGGAATAAAGACTGGAAAAGGAATCTGCTGGGCGTACCCAAACTGTCTTAATACCCGATCCGGCATATAGGGCCTACCTGTATGCATCCAAATCAGTTTGCTGGGCGTAATCAATAAAGAAAGGAAAGAAAGAGCAATAACTCTTTTCAATAACACACAACGAACATATTACCTCGTTTGTTTGTAATGCATCTAGCGCCTACCTGTATGCATCCAAATCAGTTTGTGAGACACGCTTCTTGCGGGTAACAACATGCCATTTCATTGCCGAAGCCATGCTAGTATTCCACGACCTCTTCTTTGGTGGGCTGAATGTTGGAAGTATTCATATATCCAGCTCTAATAAGAAAAAACATAATAATAATTCAAACAATTGACCACAAAGTATAGAAATCTCTCATTAGGAAAGGTACATGCTTTAGACAAATTGTAGTAAAGTCAAACAAGCACAAAATTGAGCACTTTGTGCCCTAAATGCCTTCCCAAGTTGGCGATACAAGTACGCCAAGCAAGCTGCGCCCCATAAGTACTCACTTACTTTCTCAATATCACGGAGGAAAGTTAAAAAATGTGCAGAGACGTGGGTTTTTGTCTTGTCCATGAACATGTTCAGTCCTAAAACCCACAATAAATACCCCGAGGCAGCATTCACTTGATCAAATCTACCGGCACAATTTGCCTCAAGGCTTGTCAACTTCACAAATCCGGGCTTATCCAGTTTCTCTTCCTCTTTTCCCAACACTGCTGCAACATCCGCCGCTATTTGTGCAGTCTTTGTTTTTCCATAAATGACCTTACCCCAAATCGAAATTCGCAGTATGTAGGCAACATCATGCAGTGTTATTGTCATCTCCCCGAATGGCAGGTGGAATGAGTTGGTCTCAGGATGCCACCTCTCCTTAAAGGCACAGAGCAGAGTGACGTCTAACTCATCATGCATGCAGTGTACTAACTGCGCCAAACCGAACCTCTCTACAAGCATTTTCATTTCATCATCGCCGACCCAATTTTTCAAGCGATCGGCCCCACTATGACATTTCAATGTGCCCCGTTCCTACCAAATGTAAAAAAGTGAATTACAACAAACGGTTACAGTTCCTAAAACATATTTTAAAAAAAAATAAACAAGGGGAAATAAACTGTATTATTGCATATTAGATCATAAGTAACAAAGCATATCTCACTGGGAAAAAATTAAGAATTCAAATAACTCTAGATACAAGTACGCAATGTACTATAATTACCTCTCCATGCCATACGTGGTAGTCAGTGTGTCATTTGAAACTCAAAAGCAACTCAGGGATTAAAGTGCCACCTTCGAGCGGATGATCCAGCTCCCTGTAAGCCTTCCACCCTGCAATCACTGCCCTAGCCTCACTTCCCATTAATCCTTTCCCTCGTTTCCTAATTGGTTGGGTGCTTGTATTGTCCTCTTCGCCCTCATTTCTTCCACAAGCCCCCTCACTGTCACCATCGTCATGGTTCATTTTAGTTTCAGAGAAGGGCGGTGCGAAAGGTTGTTCACTAATGGAGTCAACATTGTTCTTATTTCCAGAAAAGGAAGGTGCAGATTGTTGTTCCATAATGGGATCATTGTCATTCCCAGTTGCGTAGGATGTTCGCGATTGTGCAACGACCTTCCTTAAACGCTCAGACGCTGTTGGCGGAACACGAGGGGCATTTTTTGCTTCATGAATACTACTCTCCCGGGCTTTATCCGAAATACTACTCTCTCCGGCTTTGGATTTGTATTTTTTTCTCCGGAATGTATTCATAGTACCTTTATTTCTATCTCCCATCTGTAATTATAGGTTGCAAGAGAATTAATAAATAAAAAAAATCAAAAGCAAACGTCAGATATATAAAATAAAAACAAAATTAAAAAAGGGCAGTCCTAAAAAAATCGCCTGTCCAGGGCGACTAACTCTGGGAAAATCGCCCAGAAAAGGCGATTTTTCCACTAAGAATCGCCTAGGCTAGGCGATTTTCTCACAATTAATCGCCTTGGATGGGCAATTTTTTCAAGGTAAAATCGCTTGCCCGAAGCGATTTTACCTTGAAATATCGCCCTTGTTTGGCGATTTTTTTAGGGAAGCGGTTTTCCCCATAGTTCATTGGAAAATCGTTTTTCCGGCGAACGACCACTAAATTTACCCTAAAATTAGCACTACACAGCCAAAAAACACAACATAAATCCTAAAACATTCCTAAATATAGTACCCATAAGAATTTACAACACCCAACACATTGAAATTTTCATTTCCTCTATAAAAAAAAAAAATACCGAGTCACCGATTTCCGGACCTAGACTGACAACTGACGAAGAAGATGGTGATGGAGGTGGAACCGAAATCGCGAGAGGGAGATGGAGCGAATGAGTGTCGATGGAGATGGAGCTGGAATCGCGGGCTTGGCTTCGCGTTTTGGAGCTGGAGCAGAAATGGAATTGCAGTATAATTGACTAATCAATTTTACTGCATAAGGTAGAAGAAAAGGGAGGGGCAAAAAGGGAAATGCATGTCTAAAATTTTTAAAAAGTATCATACGTTTAGTAAACAGTGTTCTTCAAGTAACAATTCTGTTTAGGAATTAATTTAACTTTTTGTCTTGCTCACTTAATAAATGATAACAAACACTTTGTACTATCTTTTTAAATGCTCTTTCTCAATTGAATGAAGGTAAGGAGGCTTTCAGCTTGTGAAACAATGGGCTCTGCTACTTCCATTTGCAGTGATAAAATAGGAACTTTGACACTGAATTACATTTATCTTTAGGGGCATGTTAATTACAGGTACCATTTTACTAAACACAGGACACTTTTTAAAATTTTAAGTGGTGAAAAGACATTTATGCCCTTAACTTTAAGTTAAAATTAAAAAAATTTACCCACATTTTTTAAACCCACAACACCTACTTTCCTTCTTCATCCATACAACACTACATGCCCTCATTTCTTTCAAGCTATCATCTCATTTCCTCTCAATCTTCTCCTTATCCACTACATACACTACATTCATTCCATTACAATACTTGCATTTTGCTTGTGTGCCATGGACAGAAATGCAAATGAAGATCCATATTACACGGTACGTATCACATTATGATGTTTATGGACCAAAGGTGGCAGCTTTTTGGAGATTTTCGTTCAGTGGATGAGAATCGCCCACGGTAGGCGATTTTATATAATAAAATCGCCTGGTGTAGGCGATTTTATCAGATAAAATCGCCACAGGCACCGATTTTATCTGATAAAATCGCATAGGGGGCGATTTTTTTATATAGAATCGCCCATACTAGGCGATTCTATATAATAAAATCGCCCCCCTCTGGCGATTTTATCAGATAAAATCGGTGGCTTGTGGCGATTTTATTTGATAAAATCGCTGAGGGGAGCGATTCTCCTTAATAGAAACGCCCCTCGTGGGCGATTATATTCCATAGAATATAATCGCCCACGAGGGGCGATTCTCCCCCACTCTTTTCTCGCCCCCGATTTCGGCAATTTCTAATTTCATATTTGTTTTCTACACAGGCTCTGCGTGTTTCGGATGATCGAATCTTCCCAGATTTCACCGATGTATTTCAGACAGAGGAAGAGTTCATGACTAGAGCTGATTTGATTGGTTGGGTTGAAACCAGAGCGGCGGAGCATCATTTTGATACTAAAATAACTTCTTCTAAAAAGTGGAAGGGGCCTCTAAAAGGGAGAAGAGGTAGAGTTGCCATATGTTGTGATAGATCGGGGGAAGTTAGAAGCAAACCACCCTTAGGCGAAGGGAAAATATCCCGGAACAACACTAGTAGCAAGCTGACTGGTTGTCCCTTTCACTTATTAGGGAAAGAAATTAGTGGGGGTAGCTAGAAGCTGAGTGTCATTAAAGGTCAGCACAATCATGAATTACCCCTTGTTAGAAACTGGCATCAAAAGCACTCCAAGTTGAATGACGAGGAGAAGGAGAAAATTTCAGAAATGAAGAAGCTCCAAAGTAGATGTTGGCAAAACTGCGATGTGACAATGTGACTAATGTCACACGCATCAGGCAGGTGTACAACGAAACGTCGAAGGTTAGAAGAGATGAGAGGGGAGATTTAAGTCCAATAATATACTTCTTGAAACTGATGCAGGATTACAGGTACCACTATTGGTACACCGCGGAAGACGAGCGCAATGCTCTTGAAAACGTGTTCTTCGCTCATGCGGATGTTCCTAGTTTGCTTCGTACGTTTCCTTACGTATTGTATATGGATACGACATACAAGACCAACAGGTATGACATGCTTCTGCTTCAGATAGTCGCTCATGTTTCGACGGATCAATACATCCATGTTGCTTTTGCTTTCTTGAGGGATGAGACACATGCAACTTATGTCTGGGCTATGACTAGGTTGAGGAAACTTTTTGATCCATTGACATATCCCCATGTTGTTATGACGGACAGAGAGTCAGCTCTACTGAAAGCTGTGCACCATGTTTTCCCCGATTCTAAACAGCTATTGTGCATAAGGCATATTGCCATGGATGTGAAGAACAAAGCACTGACTGTGTGTACTGACAAAGAGATATTAGATGAGTTTGAAGGTCGGTGGAGAAGAGTGGTGAGTGCTCTAACGTATGAAAAGTTCACGAAAGCTGTGGAAATCATTAAGAGAAAATATAGAGACCGGTGGATATCTGTGGTTAATTACATGCACCATACATGGTTGGAACCCCACAAGACCAAGTTTGTCTCATTCTGGACTAAGGAGATAAAACATTATAGCGGGCGCACAAACAACATGTGAGACTCTATTAAATTTCGTCGCATATAGTTACAGATATGACTCCATTATACATTATTCTATGATTTAAAGCATTAATTTTGTTCGTTTTAAATCTCTGCAGGGCTGAGAATGCGCACGCAATGTTGAAGCGGGCCATTAAAACTGACCGATGATCATTTCCTACAATATTCCTGGGCATAAATGAGATGATAAAGTTACATTTGGGTGAGATCCGTAGTAAAATGAAGGCATCTCGGAGCAAAACATTGCGTGAAGCCAATTATTGTTGTATAGTAGGATCAATGGCAGAGTTTCGCAAGATGCCATACTGTTGTTGGTAAATGAATACAAGAAGAGAGGTTCAGTCTATAGGGTAGTGTGGTTGTGAATTACGAACCAGCTATGGCTTGCCGTGTGCGCATCAGATGGTTGAAATGGTCAGGAATTACAGACCTATTGATCCTTTGGATGTGGACCTCTTCTGGAGGACCCTATCTTTGGATGAGGGCAACGTGCCTAGTGATGAGGAATGGCAAACAGCACAAGGGCAACTGCATGAGATGCATGTTGCGGCCTTGCAGCGTCCCACTGCGGACATTTATAGAGTTGCGGGTGTCATGCATAGAACTTTGCATCCAGAGATTGTTCACCTCGCTGATCCGATACAAAGGCCACATAGGGGAAGGCCGAGGAACAACTCTACGTAGCGAGATCTATCAGGCTACGAGCATGCCGAGAGGGAAGCTGGCATAGGTAGAGGCAGAACCCGAGGCAGAGGTACATATAATTGCCATATCCACTAATCTGCGGGTTTTTTTTTTCTTCTTTATGGCTCTTGTTTATTGTGGTAAAATTACAGTTTCATGCATACGAATAACATGTGCAGGTAGCAGCAGGTCAAGTTGGTCATCAACCAGGAGGATTCGACTGATTTCTAATGAATCTAGATGGCCTTTCAACCTGCCGTCTTTGGTGCAACCGTTTGTGTTCGATTATGTGGTGGATTATAAAAATGTAATGGGGGATGGACACTGTGGTTTTAGGGTAATATCTCGATTCATACATGGTGACGAGTTACTTTGGTCTCAAGTCCGACGGGAGCTGTTACATGAACTTCACGCGTATGCCTCATTATGGTTTGGAGTTCTCGGTGAAGAAAACTACGATAAAGCTCTTATAGCGTTGGATTACCATATAAGTCCTACAATAGAGGAGTTTTGGTTTGATACTTATCTATTTGGCCTACTTGTCGCCACGCGGTACCAGAGGGTATTCGCATTCTACGGCGCAGAATGTTGCACCTTCCTTCCACTTCGCTTGCGGGATTCCGGCGTTCTCGATGATCCGAACACATATATCAGTATGGGTCATATCCAGAGCAACCATTTTATTTGTTTGGAGACGAGGAGTGAAATCTTGTTGCCCCCAATATGTGTATTGTGGCGACACCATAAGGAAGACCTGATGGATGAGTTGAAGGACAGGTTACAGTCTCGCTTAGATAATTATCATAGGCTGTACGTCGATAGCATAGGTAATGTAGACCCTGAACCCACGATAGTTATCAATTAGGGTTGAGGGATTTCATGATTTCAACATGTTTAGGGTTTAGGGTTGGATTGTATTGAAATTGAGATGTACAGTATAATTAGACTACATTTGTTTACTTTTGTAGCAAGTTTGAAGTGTATTACTGTATTCTAGTGTTTGTTATTATTTCAAAAGGTTTGGAGTGTGGTTATGTTTGTATTGCAATTTAGATTGTGGGGGATTAGACTCAAGTTGTTTACTTATTCAGCAATTTTGAAGTGTATTACTGTATTAGGGATGTTAATGGTTTAGATAATTTTGGATTGTGGCATTGTTTAGGGATGAAAATTAAATGTACAGTTTGATGGTACTAAAGAGTGTTACTTTTTCAAAAGGTTTGAAGTGTCTTAGTTCATTCTACTATGTGTATTATCGCAAAATTTGGGCAGAGTCTCCCCTGTACATGAGCACCTGAATACCTGTTCAAACCACAAAGATAAATGACATAATTATCATTTCTAAATCATGCACCATCACACCAAATCCAAGGCACCAATTCAACATCCAACCACATTGTATAGGGGCATTAAAAAAAGGGCATTAAAAAAACAAACACAAACCAACATTACATTTAATTCACTTAGTACACAATCCAAACATAAGGTACACAATCCACTACGGCTGAAAAGGAGGCCGTATTGCAAGCTCTTCTAGTCCCGGCATCAGGCCCTCCAAATGATAAGCAACTTCTGCAATAGCCTGCCTACGTGTCTCAGGGTTGACGGCGTGTTCAACCCTTGGATGGAAAAAGACTGCCCGAGATACTAAGTATGGAAGTCGCTGCAAAAAAGTAAAATGATAACCCAAATCAGCAACTAGTAACACATATATAGGTAAATAGAAAATCTAAAATCATCCTAAACTCACTGCATTGAGGGATAACTGAGTAGGGTCAAGAGTGTATTCCTCGACCGGACCCCTACTGACACGAATGTGCGACCGCGACTGGAAGTACTTAAGGTAACTCTCGCATGCTTCGTTAGTATACTCGGCCCTCTTCATATCCCGCAGAAGCCTTGTATGAGAGATTTCCCAACCACTGAGGTCAGCAACGTACTTGCAGACATACTTCTTTGTCTCTGGGCCTCTGTAGCACTCCTTCGGTTTGAAGACTTGAAAGGGAATCTGTTGAACGTAACCGAACTGTCTTAACACCCGATCCGGCATGTAGGGTTCCTCCACATTAACGCAATAAGGAAATCTTATGGACCAATGCCGGATTGGGCTCAAATGGTATCCAATTAACCTGTCCGATAATAAAACAAATCACATAAGATTGCACAGAAATTGAATAAACCTGTTCACAAACACATAGAACGGAAAACTTAACTCGTTCGGCTGCAATGTATCTAGCACCCTCCTGTAAGCCTCCAAATCATATTTTGCAACACGCTTCTTCCCGGTACCAACTTGCCATTTCATTACCGTAGGCCATCTGGTATTCCACGACCTTTTCTTTGGTGGGCTGAATGTGGGAAAGTATTCATATATCCAGCTCTAATAAGAATGAACAGAAGAATAATTAAAACAGATGTTCGAGCAAAATATATAACTGACTAATAAGGAAAGCAATAAATTCAATGACAAACCTGCAGTAAAGTCAAACAAGCAGAAAATTGAGCACTTTGTGCCCTAGATGCATTCCCAAGTTGGCGATATAAGTACGCCAAGCAAGCTGCGTCCCATGAGTACTCACTTACTGTCTCAATATCGCGCAAGAAAGTTAAATACTGCGCAGATACGTGGGTTTTCGACTTGTCCACGAACAGGGACAGCCTTAAAACCCACAATAAATAACCCGAGGTGGCATTAACTTGATCAAATCTACCGGCACAATTTGCCTCAATACTTGTCAACTTCACAAAGCCAGGCAACATCTGTCGCTATTTGTGCAGTCTTTGTTTTCCCATAAATGGGCTTACCCCCAAGCGGAATGCGCAAAATGTAGGCAACATCATGAAGTGTGATTGTCATCTCCCCGAATAGCAAGTGGAATGAGTTGGTCTTCAGATGCTACCTCTCAACAAAGGCACAGAGCAGAGCGGCGTCTAACTCATCATGCATGCACTATACTAAATGGGCCAAACCAGAACCCTCTACCAGCTTTTTCATGTCATCATCGCCGGGCCAATTTTTCAAGCGATCGGCACCATTATGACATTTCAATATCCCACGTTCCTACCAAATTCAAAGAATGGAATTACAACAGAGGGATACAATTTATAAATCATTTCTTCTGTAACCAAAATGTAAACAATGCGAACATACTTTATTATTTCACTTTGGATCACCAGTAATGAAGCATATATAAATAGGAAAAAATTAATTGCTCGAATACATAACAAATACAAGTGCGCAATTTAATAGAAATACCTCTCCATGCTAAACGTGGTAGGCAGTGTGGCCTTTGAAACTCAATAGCAATTCAGGGATTACAAGACCACCTTCGACCGGATGATCTAGCTCTCTGTAATCCTTCCACCCTGCAATCGATGCCCTAACTTCACTGCCCATTAGTTCTTTCCCTGCTCTCCTAGTTGTCTCGATGCATGTATTCGCCCCCTCACCATCACTTCTTCCAAGAGCCCCCTCACCGTCACCATCGTCATGGGACATTTCAACATCTAAAAATGGCGGTGCGAAAGGTTGTTCGGTAAAGGACGCACCGATGTACTCATTTCCCGAGACGGAAGGTTGAACAGAGTGTTCCGTAATGGGTGCAGTTACATTCCCTGTCGCAGAAGATGCTCGCGACCGTGCCACTACCTTCCTCGAACGCTCAGACGCCGTTGGAGGAACACGAGGGGCAATTTCCGCAACAGGAATAATAGGAGCCCCAGATTTATCCGGAATAACACACTCCCGGGATGTTTCCAGATTACTACTCTCTCTGGATTTGGATATTTTTCCTGTCTGACGGAATATATTACCTTTAAATCTATTCCCCATATGTAATTACAAGGTTGCACAGCAATTAATATTAATCATAATACAGAACCAAACAACATATACACAGGAAGAAAATTAAACAGCAAGACAGAAGAGAAAAAATGCCTACATGAGGCGTTTTTCCCCAAAAAAATCGCCTGAACAGGCGAAATGCCTCATGTAGGCGTTTTTTCTCCAGAAAATCGCTAGCCCGAAGCGATTTTTCGGGAAAAACTCGCCGGAAAGGTGCGATGTTATCAAAAACAAACGCCTCTTTCCCAGAAGCGATTTTTCGGTTTGTTCGTCGGAAAATCGTTTTTCCGACGAACAAACCCGAAATTTACCCTACATATGTCAACTACAAAGCCTCAATCGCATCATAAGCACTACCAAACATTACTGCACAACCATTACAATGCAATCTTTCAAGATTCAAACAAAATTTCACAAAATCCCCGAAATCCCCACAACATACATTCATGGAAATTGCATGTTAATTACGCACAAAATAGCCGAAAAACACAACAAGCATCCGAAATCAGCCATAAAGTTGCCCATAAACTTCACAACAACCAAGTAAAGGCAATTTGAAGAATTTGAAAAAAATTTAGAAACACAAAAAAAAATACCACTTACCGACGGAAATGGAGAGCAGAGGCGGCGGTCGGTAGAGAGGAATGGAGCGGCTGCGCCGGCGACGGAAATGGATAGCTTCGCACGGGGAAATGCAGGGCGCCAGTGGTCGGAATCCGGTTGAGAATTTGCCCACGGAAAACTGAACTGGAGGAGACGGAATGGTGAAGAAACCGACTGGAAGAAGAAAGAATGGGGAAGTAAAAAAAAAAATTTTACTTCTAAAGAGGGAAGGGCATTTTGATAATTTCACAGGCTGAAATTTGAAAAAATGGCCTACAAATAGTAAAATGTGTCCTGCTGATAACAATTCCGTATCTTTATTCTGCCATCTTCATTTGATCTTTTTCTTTTTCCATCTCAGGCCTGTAATCTCCTGCTATTTCTCCACTCTTCATTTTTGGTTTCTTCGCTTTTTTCCCCTTCTTTTTCTAATGAGGGGGTTAAAGACTGAGTTCTGTATATGTTAAGAGTCTACATGTTTTTTCTATTGTACAGATGACTGGCCGAGGGTTATGTTTGTGGGAAAAAGGTTGATACCCCTGACAACAAGTCAATGTTGCCTCCTAAAGTTAGCTCTCTACTTGTTAAAGGCATTGCACAGAATTCTATTGGCAGCGTATTCATCCCTGAGGTAGCTTACTGGCCTTGATATGATAGTTTTTTTTCTTTTTTCAATTCAGCTTGGAGTTTAATTGCTAACATCTGGAAGCTGTTCATGGGCACTGAACATGATCATAAAACTGTTTAACATCTCTGATATTGTTCTATTTTGAATCTTAATCTCTGTGCAGCAAGAAATTGTGTGCATTTTTGGAAAAATGAAAAAAGCAATAGCATATACTGAACTGACCATTGAGAGTGTGTTTCTTAGGTGCAAAATTTGTGGTGCTTGTGATTTTCTACATCTCGAAAAGAAAAAAAAAAAAGTTGGGGAAGTGATTGAATTTGTGTTTGTGTTTGTTCATGCCTTGGGTTGATATGAATATAGCTACTCCTTGCTCTCATGAAGTTTGTATTTGATTGCTTTCTGCTATCTTCTTTGAATGATGAAAATGAGAACAAAAAGAAACTTACTTGCCTCTTGACAAGAAAAGATGTGCAAACTTGGGTTGATAATAGTAACCCTTGTTATTGCTATATGACAGGGTGGTGGAGCTGCAGAGGTCACTAGTGCACCAACTGAAAAGGCGATTCTTCTGTGGAGAGTTGATGTAAAGCTCCGTTCTCAAGGAAATTAATTGCTTCTGTAGTTCTTTTCTTTTTTTCTTTAACAATATATTTTTTAAAAATAATAAATAAACGAGAAATTTTTTTTTGTAGCTTGGGATGAATTTTGATGCTACCAGATCTCAGTCATTTATAATGCATGCTTGTCCATTTAACTCGGAGAAGAAGAAAGGGGGTGTTGCTGTCAAACTGGTAATGAAAGTTATCATTTATCACAATGTTCTGATATCTTGTGTTGATTTAGATTATTTTGGTTATATCTGTGCTTCATTCATGCTGAACTTCTTTTGACTTCATCCAACAGTACGCATAGAAGGCAGCACTTGATAATAAGAAACGCGTGTGACTTGTTGCCTGCATAAGACATCTTAATATTTTGACTGAGATTAGTTGGTTTATTGTATATATTGTAGAAAACCTAGAGATGGAAACCAGAAATTTAAATAGTCAGCACAAAAACCTTACAAAAAGTGACTTAGTAAAACATAAACTCCTAAGTTTTAGAGATTGCTAAGACTTGAACCTCTTCTAAATCTACTTCCCTTAATTACCTCAGGAAGGGATCAATTAGAATCAGAATCAGATCACTACTCACGAATCACTACTAGAAATAGGGGCCTTTTACGACGACTTTTCCGGACGTAAAAAGTCATATTATCGTCGTTAAAAGTGTTTTACGTCGAGAATCTCGCCTCCACGTATGTCATTGTCAGAGGCTCTGACGTAAAAAATCTTACGTCGAGATTGACTAGCAGGTGTAAATGAACTTTTTACAACGGGTCATATTTCTTGACGTAAAAGTTCATTTTTTGGATGTAAAAGCTCATTCTCCAAGTTGAATAGAAACTCAATTACAGCTGTAAAATAGTAAAAAAGCATAATAATTCTGAAAATTAAATTTATATCAAAGAATATTTAAATATTATTTTTTTAAAATAATTTCCCAAAAAGGACAAACTAAACCATCTCATATAATAGTATCGACAAAAAAAATAAACAATTTGCTAAATAAAACTACTCCCCAATAATATGTTCATATTAACAATAATGAGCCAGGGTACACTAAATTTTCCCCTCATTTTGTTCCGACTCTAGGCAAGAGGCCAAAAAGAATGAAAAAGGGAAACAAGGAGAGTGCTCTGCATAATATTATGTAGATAAAAAAGTCTATAATAGTTATCATGAGCTTCATTCAGAATATTTTTCAAGGGACTTCTTTCCCGAGCTCCAGTTTGTTACCTGGCTACTATCTCTTCATTTTTGTTTCTTCGTTCTGATTCATTCACAACGTTAGTTAGGGAGAGAATCCAGCCAGCTTCCAAAGTGTCAGATTTTGAAGGTTCAGTCCTTTAGATATCACTGATTTCTGAAGCTTCGACAGTATTCTCAAGCTCAGTTCGAGAATCAACCAATGTCATGAAAGATGGAGCCTCATAAAGATCTAACTAGTCAGTATGGCCATTGGTGGTTTATGGCTTTAAAGGTGTGCCCTCAGATTTTTCTTGTGCTTGAGAACATTAATAGCACTTCAGCCTCAGTAAGAGTTGTCCTATCTGACTCAGTGGAAAGCACTGTTTCATCTATTAACAAGCAAGCTCATACCTAGAACCAAAAAATTATAAGAAATGCATGCATTTTTTATAAACATCACAGTCAGCTGAAATATTGCAAAAAGAGAGGAAAATATATTTTTAGCTTCCTATTTGAATCTTAGAAGTTTATAGCATGTAAGATAATATCTATGCATAAATTTGGCACCCAAATGTGTGATTTCCAGAGACATGTGACACAATTAATAGATATCCCTTTGCAAGTAATGCATGAAGCAGAAAATCAAACTTAATAAAAGAAGAGCTGCAAGAAATCAGGTTTCACAATCTCTACTTGTCAATTCTACACAGCATGTTCAAAATCAAGAGCAATCAGGCAAAGACTCTATAGGGTGTAGAGACTGACTGTTTCAAGAAAGCACCTTAACTTTTCACATTTGTTTCATCACTGATTCTGCTAAACTAATATGGCAACATATTATATTTTCTCAGGAAACATTTCTTGAACACAACAAAAACCAAATGGGAAAAGGGAAAAGAAAAAAAAACAAAAACTAGATCTTCTTATGAGAGCAAAAGTAACCAATTGCAGAAGCAGACACGAATATAAAGCTCATGACCATCTACACTATTTTCCTGTATATTATTGAATTTAGAAGCCCAAATCCAGCAACCCCCTCTGCCATGTTGATAGCAATGCAAATCATAAGGTGCTAAAAAACACAATACAAGTTCAAAATAGGAATGCAAATCTTACCTAAAAAAGAATGGATTAGCAATGTAAATCTTTCAAGAGTATAAGGTGCTAATGAATGCAAAGTTGAATGCCACTACTACTAACTTCCAGTGCTCCTTAATTCTTTTTGCACATTCTTCTCTGGTCCTAGATAAACGCAATCCATCTTTCTGAAGATATGTTTTATAGTCCACCAGAGTTAATACTTGAATATCACTTATTTCTGCATATCATTAAAGTAAAACACCTAGAGGCAAAACTACAAAGTTGAGATAACCATAGATCAAACTTAGAGAAGTAGCCACCAAAATATACAACTTACAGTTTCAAAAGATATTCAAACTTACAGAAGGTATAGAACCACTGAATTAGAATTAGAATGAGAAATAGGAAATTACTGTAAAAAAAATAAAATACTAGATGAAGGAACACAACTGTGCTTAGAAAAATGGCATAGAAAGATTCAGTATGAGTTCAACCACAAACAGGCAAAAGACGGTTTACCTGGTGCCAAAAATGTAAAAACAGTACTATTCTATTGCTCCTATTCAGTAGCACTTGTTATGCTAATCTAAAACCACAAAAATATTATCAAAATGGGACACACACAAACAGAAATCAACATTCCATAGGTAGAGCTAGTATTTGAGCCTAGCAGGAAAGCCCATAGTATGTAGACGAATTCAAAAACTAGATTACTTTTGCTAAAAATTTTGTGGAACCAAGTTTTGATTTTTCTTAGGGATCTAACTCAAAACTTTCCAATTTCTCCATTTGCGAAGAGAACAATACAGAACTCCAAAGCCAAAGTAGCTGCAGCAAATATTTGATATGTAAAAGTTCTAGATTCCAATGGGGCTAAATAATCAGCTAAATGGAAGTGATGATCTTACGTCCGATAAAATAATACTAGTATAATGACAGAGATTGTATCAATGAAATTGTAACTCAATCATCTAGCACTATAGAAACAAAATGAAATAAGGAAAGGAATCAATAAAATACTCTATACCTCCTCATAATATTGAATCTTGTCTTCGGTATTGGTCTGAGAAAGCAAACCTTTCAAGATTTTGGCAAGCAATGGAGTGTACTTCAGGTATTCTGACTGCAAAACTAAAGTCAAAAAAATGAAAAATAAATTATATATCCAATACCCGAGTGAAATCATACAAGAGAAAAATCAGCAATATCTGCTTGTAAATCAATATAGATACTGAAATGAATAACCAGAGATCTTGTTTTCTTTTTCCTTATTTTTGCATCTTATTTATGTCTTTTTCTCCTTTAGTTTATAATTTTTTTATAAAAATCTTCATAAGCCTTTATCTTTGCCTCTATATTACCTTTTCATCTCATCCTTGGCAATTTTGTCTCTTTCAACATTTTATCATTTCTACAGGCAAAAAAGAAAGTTGTGTCGCTTTACCCCTTTTGATTTTACCTTTGCTTGAACTTCTTAATTCCAAATTTTAAAATAGCTAAATAAAATCCACGGAAGTCCTATCTATTATCTTAGATAAAGTAAGTAAATTATAGGAACAGAAAACAGCTGAAAAGGTAAAGTGACAGATTAAAATTCAAGATTGGCGAATTTGGCTCTGAATTGTCATTATTCACGCTGGTAAGATGTAAAAATATTTTCAAGATAGAATATCAAACGGAAATGAAAACACAGAAATATGTGCATTAGTTAACTTGGACAAACTACACAGATCATGTGTGGAGTTGATACTACAGATTTGTAAAATCAGAAGTTTGTGAGCTGGGAAGGTAAGCACAGACTCAACTGCATGGATGGATATTTTGATTGATTTGGTTTACAACAACCAGCTTATGAGGGCTTTGCTAACAGTCCTTTGCCCTCACAATGAACAAAAGTTGGAAGATGGACATGATGAATGCCTTGGCAAGAGAATGGTGAGATTACCTTGAGGGAGACGAACAATTTTTTCCACTCAGAAACCTCCTCATCAGAACTTTGCTTTAGGCTGTCAAGAACCTTTATTTTGGCAGCTCGAACCTAGATGACCATAGAAGTAATTAACAAACACAAGGTAACATAAACAAGCAAGACACCATAGGTTAAAAACTTTCTTGGAAAAAGAATAATAATAATAATAATAATAATGATGACACTATAGGAATATGATTTTTTAACATTATAGATGGTACAGAGACATGCAAGTTATTTCAAACTCAAAATAATTCTTGGTCAAGATAAGAGCTATAAAAAAGCCTATATATTTTCAAGTTGTCACACTGGCATAACACAAAAGACATCCTACAGCTAACAACACTTACAATATGGAAAAGTTGAAATAGGGTGGACCATTCATCACATACCTCCTCCTCTAATCGTTCGGTTATACTCTTGGTGCAAGATACTGCTGGTGAACCTTTAACCTTCTCCTCATCCTGCTGCAAAGTGGAAAAGATGCACTTAGTTCAGATAGATATGGGAAATAAAGGACGGGACAAGGTTGTGTAATTAAGCCATATCAAAATAATTATAATAACATCAACCAGCACTAGAATCAGATGAGAAAATGGATAAGTATACAGCTTTCAAATTGACCTTAGGTGGAGGCACTATGTACAATATAAGATATGTAGGGGACTTCTCCTCTTCAGCACCAGCAGAAGAAATCCTTCCATCTGAAATTCTCCAATCAAAACAGATCCTGCTGAGGCGTTCTGCATGCTGAAAACACCAATTTTAAAATTTGACAACCATCTAGTGATAAAACCTTTTCTTGCTACTTTTTCCTCCTTTCTAGAACAGTCAACAAGAAAACCACAATTTATAAAAGAAATTCTCAAACAGTACAAAACCTTGGGGAGCTTATCCTTGGCTGGCAGAGCCACATAAAATGATTCTTTCAACCTGCCACCAAAAATGTTCATAACTAGATCATCAGGTTGACAATAGAAATTTTTAAAAAGCTCATAAACGTTCCATATGAGAATCACGTACAAAGAAGAAAGTAAGTGGAAAACATGTATCCTGGAATTAATGTTAAAGATTTAAAGCTACCATTATCAATAACGGGACCATCAGGTTGACCTATAGAAATTCAAACGAACAACTTCCTGCATTAAAGTAAAGAAGATATATAAAGAAAACGGTTGGCGAAGTTTCATCAACAGAAATATCAACGACTACATAGGAGGACGTGAAAGTAGATGCATCATACTTCGGACGGTCTATTCTAAGTTTCAAACAATGAAGAAAATCATAGCAGATTCTATAAATTGCCTTAGTAATTTACACACTGTTACTCCATCAAACTTTCTCATTGTTAACATCAAAACATGGATTGATCATCCCAATTATGTTTCCTAAAGTTCCCACCAGGAAAGAAAAAATCAAATATCAGAAAAAGAATCCAATTTTTTGAGTGGAAAGGACAAATAAGTGAGTAAATATATCTCACAACAAAGGAATAACCTTTCTTATTAACAACAAAATTTATGAAGTCACTACTACAAAAAGGGATTTTAATTGCGGTTTTTAAGGGCTTTTAACGGCGGTTATTGGCCTTTTTGAACCGCCATCTATCTGGCAGCCGTTGTAAGTTAGCGGACTTTCTACGGCAGTTTGAACCGCCGTAGAAAGTGGACACTTTCTACGGCGGTTCAACCTTGAACCGCAGTAGAAAGTGGAGACTTTCTACGGCGGTTCAACCTTGAACCGCAGTAGAAAGTGGAGACTTTCTATGGCGGTTCAAGGTTGAACCGCAGTAGAAAGTGGACACTTTCTACGGCGGTTCAAGGTTGAACCGCAGTAGAAAGTGGAGACTTTCTACTGCGGTTCAACCTTGAACTGCCGTAGAAAGTTGCCACTTTTTGCACCCGAACCGCATTAAAAGCATTAAAAACCTGCTGCTAAAATCGGGTTTAAAGCAAAACCTGCTGCTAAAACTTGAAATTTAATACAAATATCACCAATATACAAATTGAAATCGCTTTTATAATACAGGGGCATATCCAAAAATATTTGTACAACTATAATATGAACAAGTTTAATTAGTATCCTTCAACTACGGCGAATGCTCCAAAATATAACTAGCGCATATTTTTCGCACTGCATCTATATCCACATTGCTTAATGGAGTGCGGTCGAGCTTGAAGTGCTGCAACAGAGTTTTTGAAATTAAAAAGTAACCGAGTAGCAAAATGAAATACAGTCAATTAAGTAAGTTATGAGAAATATTTACCTTTTCAAGTGCCAATGTGGATGATTTCATTGCTATTTGGTACATGTAGTGCATTACATAGTACCCACACTCCCAATTGCTCGTTTGTTTCTTATGCTAATGAATATTAATATACGAGTTAGAAGATCATACAATTAATTGTATACAACACAACGTTGAGTAAAAAATTTAATATTCATATAACTTCATTCATATTAATCTAATTAATTAAATAACTAGGACAAAGCTAATTTCTACTGGACTCACGGATTGCATGCATAAACTTCATGTACATAGAAAGAGAATTCAATATAACATATATGCAATTAAAGAAAAGCTTTAATGTCAAATACAAGAATGCTTGTAATGTGAAAAAAAAAGGCAATGTACATTCGCAAAATTCACTCCTAAAAATACACAATTACCATTATCCAAATTAAACCAAATGAGGGCCAAAAAAAGTGGACTTATAAAAGGTACCATTGATAAAGTACTTCACATTTCACAACCAACAACTAATGAGAACAATCATTCATTTCTAATAAAGGAAAAAGCCAAAATTTATTGAGGAATGTAAAAGATTCAAGGAGGAGTACTTCAATCCAAAAAAATACTCTCCTTCCCTAAAGCAATAGAAATACTTTGTGATTTCGCAATAAAGAAGCATTACATTGATGCAAAGATAGCCTCACTTTCAATATATTAGTTGCATTCATGACATACAACCAAGGGAGGAACACACCTTCAACTCAACCACAAAGCATTACCCTCCTTTCCACTAAAGAAGAAACCATACATCGCAAAAGATCAAACATTTAAGGAGAAGTGATATTTCAAACTCTACATTCATGAAAAAAAATCCCCTTCATTAAGGAGAACCCTCACAAAGCATATTTCACGCTTTTGAAACAAAGATAAGGGAAAGCTAAGAGGAGATAGTGATATTTGCAATACACAATTAACATTATCCAAATTAAACCAAATGAGGGCCAAAAAAGTGGACTTATAAAGGGTACCATTGATAAAGTACTTCACATTTCACAACCAACAACTAATGAGAACAATCATTAATTTCTACTAAAGGAATAAAACCAAAATTTAGTGAGGAAGGGCAAAGCTTCAAGGGTTAGTACTTCACTCCTAAAAAATACTCTTCTTCCCTAAAGGTTCTTAGTGCTTGTGCAATAAAAAATGCTTCACATTCATGCAAAGATTTCTTTACTTTCAACATATATGGGGCTTTGAAGACATTGAAACAAGGGATCCCTAAAGAAAGAACCCTATGAAGATTAAATTTCACAAAGTGGAATCAACAACAAAGCATTTTCCTCATTATCACTAAAGGAGGAACACTAAATCGAATAAGAACCGAAATCAAACACCAATGTTCTAAAATTAATCAAGCAAAACCGAAATAAACATTTGAGTTTCTCATATTCATACACTAAACCCGAATTTCAAAGGGTACATAATGGAACATTAATCAAAACCCTAGGTTCTCAACTTATGTAGGACAAAACACTCAATTCAACAACCAAACCAATGCAACAAACAATCAATAAATCCAAAAGCATTCCAATCATTCATCACAAGGATTAAAACCGAAATCAACCATAAATATCAACCCAAAAAACCCTAGTGCAATGGGAAGCATTTACAAAATGTAAGGTCACATTGCAAAAGTTTTAAAATGGAAGCATAGAAGGTGGAACCTTTTGGGTGCACTCCTACCAACCAAGCCCGAAGTATAGGAGGGTGGAAATGGAGAGCCGAACAATCGGCCTTGCTAGGACAGCTGAACAATCGGCCTTGCTTGGACAGCCGAACAATCGGCCTTGCTTGTACAGCCGAACAATCGGCCTTGCTTGGACAGCCGGCGGGTTGATCGGAAACCAAAAGAGCTCGTCGGCGACGGGAGGATCGGCGAAGAAGACGAACAGCCGCGGAGAGATGGGTTCAGGAAACAGGGGAAATGCAGGGGAAAAAAGGGGAGAGGAGGGGAAGAGAATGAGGGAGGAAAGGAAAGTTCAAAAAATTTGAACTTTAATTTGGACCGGGTCGTTGGTTCAACGGCGGTTCAACCACGAACCCTAAACCCTAAACCGCGAACCGAACCGCGTTGAACCAACTTTCCACTGCGGTTCACGGGTGAACCGCCGTTGAAAGTGGACTTTCAACGGCGGTTACCGCCGTTGAAAGTCCACTTTCTACGGCGGTTCACCCGTGAACCACAGTGGATTCTTCTTTCAACGGCGGTTCGCGGTTGAACTGCCGTTGAAAGGTCTCCTCGTTTTTCCCGGTTTAGCATAGGGGAAAAAATTGGAGCCAATTCCCGCGCAGGCATATTTTAATATTAATTTTTTTTTTCCATTTTCAAAAAACTAAGCCCACAATTTTGTAAATATAATAATACATACCCAGATTGTGTAAATTTATTAATTATGTACACAATCTCGACTTTTATGAACCATTTCATAATTAAATTTCAAATTTTCCATTGAACCATATATTTGCATTTAAATTTCCCGTGCTATTACACAATAATTATAGGTCAAATATAAAAATTAATAAATTTCGTAAATTTACATGTAAGAGACGATAATTAAAAGTAATAAGCTTCATTATGTTCCCTAAAATTCCTACTTTTTCGACTTGGGTGAACGGGATAAAATAATCAAATCCACAAATGCATTAGGTACATATAGTAATATAAAAACTAATATGGTTAAGTGGCCGAATAAAAACTTAAATACTTATATACTGGATTTCATTACCTTACATCCATATATATATATATATATATATATATAAACATCTTCCTATTTTCTTCTTTCCCCTCTTGTACCATTTGCATTTAAATTTCGCGTGCTACTACACGTACAATAATTATAGGTCAAAGATAAAAATTAATAAATTTCGTAAATGTACATGTAAGAGTCGATAAAGTAATAAGCTTCATTTATCTTCCCTAAAATTTCTACTTTTTCGACTTGGGCGAACGGGATAAAAAAATCAAATCCACAAATGCATTAGGTACGTATTGTAATATAAAAATTAATTAATATTAGTTAAGTGGCCGAAAAAAAATAAAATAGTTACTGATTTCATTACCTTACATACATATATATATATATATATAAACATACATATATATATATATAAACATCTTCCTCTTTTCTCCTTTCCCCTCTTGCACATCATCCAACTCTCTCCTCTCTGCTCTCGATCTCTTGTAAATTTCCACTACATAAATAAAATGTTTTCATTCAAAGAATTGAAGACTTGAAGACAACTTTTATAATTAAGTCTTATATATATATATATATATATAAAACGTATTTTGAAAAAAATGGAGGTTTACGTGAAAACTCTGACGGGGAAGACCATCATCCTCGAGGTCGAATCCTGCGACCCAATTGAGAATGTCAAGGTGAAAATCCAGGAAAAGGGTGGCGCTTCACTCTCTATTTCAATCTTAAGCGTCACCGCGGTTAATTTATGAAAATTGGGAAAAAAAACTTAATAGGGAGTAGGGTTTAGGGTTTAGGGAGTAGGGTTTAGGGTTTAGAAAATGATATAAAAATAGAAAATTCATGCGTAGCGCGGGAATTGGCTCCAAAAACTACTTTTCTACGGCGGTTCAACCGAGAACCGCCGTAGAAAATACTTTCTACGGCGGTTCAAACATGAACCGCCGTAGAAAGTTTGCTTTCTACGGCGGTTCAAGGTTGAACCGCCGTAGAAAATTAGTTTTTACCGCCAATTCCCGCGCTACGCATGAATTTTCTATTTTTATACCAAATTCAAAATACGTTATATATATATATATATATATAAGAATTAATTATAAAAGTTGTCTTAAAGTCTTCAATTCTTCAAATGAAAACATTTTATTTATGTAGTGGAAATTTACAAGAGATCGAGAGCAGAGAGGAGGGAGTTGGATGATGTGCATCAAGAGGGGAAAGGAGAAAAGAGAAAGATGTTTATATATATATATATATGTATAAACATATATATATATGTTTATATATGTATATAAGGTAATGAAATCCAGTAACTATTTAATTTTTTTGAGGCCACTTAACAAATATTAATTTTTATATTACTATACGTACCTAATGCATTTGTGGATTTGATTATTTTATCCCGTTCGCCCAAGTCGAAAAAGTAGAAATTTTAGGGAACATAATGAAGCTTATTACTTTATCGCCTCTTACATGTAAATTTACGAAATTTATTAATTTTTATATTTGACCTATAATTATTGTGTAATAGCACGGGAAATTTAAATGCAAATATATGGTTCAATGGAAAATTTGAAATTTAATTATGAAATGGTTCATAAAAGTCGAGATTGTGTACATAATTAATAAATATACATAATCGGGATATGTTTTATTATATTTACAAAATTGTGGGCTTAGTTTTTTGAAAATGGAAAAAAAAATTAATATTAAAATATGCCCGCGCGGGAATTGGCGCCAATTTTTTCCCCTATGCTAAACCGGGAAAAATGAGGAGACCTTTCAATGGCGGTTCAACCGCGAACCGCCGTTGAAAGAAGAATCCACTGCGGTTCACGAGTGAACCGCCGTTGAAAGTTGATTCAACGGCGGTTCGCGGTTGAACCGCCGTTGAAACAACGAGCCGGTCGAAGTTCAAATCAAATTTGAACTTAGACATTTTCCTTTCATTTTTCCTAAGTCTCTTCCCCTTCTTCTCCCCTTTTTTTCCCCTGCTTCTCCCCTGTTTCCCCCTCCCTTCAACCGCGGCTGTTCGGTCAATTCTCCTCCTCTCCCGTCGCCGGCGCCACCGAGGCACCTTCTAGTTTTTTCAAGTTCATATAAAATATATTTTGAATAATCAATTGCAAAATAATAAAGCATTATTAATCGATAAACGAATAATTAATTCATTTATCGGTCAATACCCAACCTCGCTAAATGCATTTCTTTTTTCCGAGGCACCGACAAGTAATTTATGAAGAGTTAAATATAAAATCAAAACAAAATGAACTACGTATAGCTTCCCCTGTAAATTTTACCAAAAGTACTACTCCTTGAAAAAAAAAAAAATAATACGTCAATACAACGGCGGTACAAATTAAACCGCAGTAGAAAGGACCTTCTACGGCGGTTTTAAAATAAATCGCCGTAGAAAGTCCCTTTCTACGGCGGTTGGGACCAACCGCCGTATAGAAAGTGAACTTTCTACGGCGGTTGCCTTCCAAAAGCCGTAGAAAGCCCCCTTTCTACGGCGGTTGGTCCCAACCGCCGTAGAAAGGTACTTTCTACGGCGGTTTATTTTAAAACCGCCGTAGATAGTCCCGTTCTACGGCGGTTCATTTTGAGACCGCCGTAGAAAGTCCGTATTTCTTTTATAACTGCGGTTTTCTATTTTCCGCCGTTAATCCGCAGCCGTTAAAGCTCCATTTTGTAGTAGTGAGTATACAATACAGAACATGATTTATCCACCTTCTCCTCCAATTTTCTTTCAACAAACAATGTCAAGCTATTTAGTTTCTCCAAACACTCCAAATTGTCATGCCTAAAACAAAAAAACAAAGCAATGAACAAGATTGATAACATAGTCTTGCATGACTTTCTGCCAATTAGGCATTGCGTTCAAAGAAAAGAATAAAACAGAAATTCTTCTTGAAATATCTCAAGTGTTTATAAGGTGCACATTAATATAAGTCAGTGATGCTAAATACATAAATTTTGAAAGAAAAGGAAAACTCCACATGATGCCAACATAATGGCCTTACCTCAGATATAGCTGTAAAGTGTATTCTCCCTTTGGAAGTTTAGTGGAGTTTGGATAGACATCACCCGTTGCATATACACTCTGGTTAATGAAAGAAAATTAGTAATCACAAACATAGGGATAACTAGAAGGGAATCTTGAGGATTTGAAATTATTGCACCTTATTTGAATCTGATATCATGTAAAATTGAGATTCAAATTTGTTGTCATATATGCGATTGTTAAGTAATGGAATCTGAGGCTTTATTTTGGACGCATCTTTTATTTTGAATTTGTAGCTGCAGTACAAATAGAGTGAGAACGCAATTAAGTTCTTAAAAAACAATTCAACAACATAGGAAACCAGGAGCTTACGTGAGCAACAGAGCTAATAGCTGTTTGCCAGATGGTAGTTTATCCCTGAGTGGAACTTAAATAACCTTTTCTTGTCAAGGAATCAATTCAAATTCAGGCTTATAATGGCCACATCATTCATTAAATCGAACAACACCAGCATTTATTACCTTAGGTCCTTCATCCCCAATTGGGTTTCCTAAAAGGTCCAAAACCTTCAAAGCAATATTTGATTGTAATAAAACACCATCAAAAGCCTTTATCCCATCTGCAGTTATTCCATTTGCAGTAAAATTTCTGCTTAAAAAACCTAGGTTTACGATATTTTGATCGTACATAAGAAATTACGAAGCAAAAGTTAGCCCTAATTTGCAATTGCGAACGAAGATAAAGTAAAATTGACTTACGACTATGAACAAAATCACACAAAATTGGAACGAGGATGTGATTCTTCTGAAAACAAACTAGGAATTGAGAATTTTTAAAAGTGAAATTGGCTTACGACTGAACAAAATCACCCGAGATTGGAACAAGGATGTGATTCTTCTGAAATCGAATGACGAATTGTGAATTGCAAACTGAAAATGGCAGTGTACAGGGGAAAGTCGATATGGAACTCCCGGAGCAAAAATCCGTACAATACAGGAACTGGAAATCCACAGTATGAGCCATAGCCTTGGAAACCTTGGAAATTTCATCTAATATTGGAATTAAATGGAGAAAGACAGAAAGAGAGTGAGTGAAGTGGAGGAGAGAAAATGGGGGGCGAGAGTGAGTGAAGGGGAGGAGAGAGAATGGGTGGGAGAGGAGGAATCTGCTGCACGTTAATTAGAAGGGAGTGGAGTGAATTAAAATTAAAATATTAATATTAATCAATTATTAGTAAGGATTTTATTTCTCAATTTTTTTACAAGCATATTAGAGTGTTTACGACGTCATTATGGTTTAGTAGTAATTAAAAATGGAATTTTCGTCTAGATTAGTGAATACGTTGCCATTCATTATTGTTTACGACGAGTTTCGCGTGTCGTTGTAAAGGGTTGGACGTAAAAGACCCCTAGAAAATAAATCAATTCTGACACAATCAAATTACCATAACTTTCAACATTTTATTTTTTTCTCTCCTCTATCTAGATGATTTAACTCTGCCTATCTATAGGCAACTCACTTGCCTCTAAGTAGCTTGTCCCAAGCCAGGAGTTTTTGGCCCTAAAGCCGAAATAAGGAGATTTTTGTAAGTTGATAGCAAGTGTAAAACGCTGTCAAATGTTAATATATAGATTATATAAGTAATTTTGTAAAGGCTAGGACGCTCCCCACTTTAAGGAGCACGTCGGAGAGTCCGACTGTGATATCTTGGTGAGGAATGCTGCATCTATGTGAGGAATTGGGTGAAGTGCAACTTGGGCAAGAGTTCTCACACATGGGAACACTGCACGAAGGGAAAATAAGAGTCCTCACTGCAAGAGTTCTCACTCTCTAATGGGAGGGAAAATAAGCGAAATTATAGAAAGACTAAAAACATAGAATTGGTAGTTGGAATGTTGGAACTTTTTTAGGTAAAATAATAGAATTAATAGACACTGAGCAATGGACAGACATGTGTGTTCAAGAAACTAAATGGGTAGGTGAGAAGGTTAAAAGTTTTAGATATCACAAGGTATATACTTTGGTCCAGATGTAAATATAAAACTAGGAATGGATTGAGTGTTATTGTAGATCCATTGTCGGTAGAACAAGCAAGCAGTGTGGGTAGTTAGAAGGGGGATAGAATTATAGCAATAAAAGTTATTGCAGGAATGGAGCTTATAAATACAATTACTGTATAATTTTTTTATTGCAGAAAAGGAGCTTATAAATACTACTGTATATTCACCTCTTGCTCACTTATAAATGTAAAAACTTTTTGTCTTGCTCACTTAATAGGAAGTGGATGGAAGAGGTGGTAGTGACAGTGGATGGAATGTAGAAAAGGACGGGGGAGGAGAGAGGGATGTAAGAAGGAAAAAAGAGGGGATGTGTGGATGAAATTTCCACTTGAAAATTTAGCTCTGTGTGCTTATTTAACAGATTCTGTTCATTTAGACAACAAAGGGACTAAAGTTGTCATGCTGTAGAAGTTGGGAACTTTAAAAGTCGTTTTAATTGTTAGAGACAAAATTTAATGGCCAATATGGCAATATGTAAATGACTAAAATTGGAGTTTACTTTTATGTGAATCTAAAAGATTCAAATATTTAGAGCCTTTAGTTGAAGAAACAGGGGAATTGATAAAGATGTAAAATATAGGTTTCAAGCAGAGTGGAACAAATGGAGAAGTGTGTCATTTATACTTTGTGATCGTAAAGTATCCAAAAAATTATAAGGAAAATTTTAGAAAACAGCTGTAAGATGACGATGCTTTATGTTTTGGAATGTTGGAGGACAAATATGAACATGAACAAAAAAATGAGGGTAGCAAAAATGAGAATGGTGAGATGGATGTGTGAACATATTAGGTTAGATAGAATAAATAAAATATTAGAAAGAAAGTATGATTAGTTCCAATGGATAAAAAATTATGGAAACACGCCGAAGATGGTTTGGACACGTGCGTGGGAGAGCCTTGGATGCCCCAGTACGGCGAGTTGAAAACACAGAGGCATTAACTATTATTAAATGGGGAAGGAGAAGACCGAAGCAGAATTGGAAAATGACTAGTAGAAAAACTGAAAAAGACATGTTATATTTTGCGATAAATGAAACAATGTGTCTTAACCTACACGATGGCGATATATGATCTATATAGCCGACCTATATAGCCGACCCCACATTGTGGGAACACCTTAGTGGTTGTTTTTCAATAGACAATTTAAGTGAAATTCTAATAATTTCTTATTTTTCTTTTTGTACCGAATTTTTTTTGAATTGTGATGTTAATACTGAAACAAGGAAAAAAGATCATTACATAAAAAAATTTAGGATGAAGGAAGATACTGATGATATATCCCCATATATTATGCTTCGCCCTAGGGATGGCCACGGTTCTGGAACTGCCGGTTACGGTTCATAAATCAGTAGAACCGGAACCTGAACCTTGGGAGGACGGTTCCGTGTCGGTTCCAAAACTGCCGGTTCCGGTTCCAATTCCGGTTCTATCACGGTTTCGGTTTCAATTCCGGTTCTGTCACGGTTCCGGTTCTAGTCTGTCACGGTTTCGGTTCTGTCACGGTTCCCATTCCGATTCCAATCTTTTCCGTTTATTTAACAAACAATTTTTTTCGTTTATTTAAAAATTTTAACTTATAAATGTTATTTTATTTTGACTCAATTAATAACTCAATTATTTATAAATAATTAAAATTACAAAAATAAAATAAAATCTGTAGCGACTGTACATACATTTAAACAATTAAATGATTTATATAATAAAAGATACAAAAATAAATTGTGAAAAAATATATATACAGATGAATAATACCTCAATATATTATTTAAAAAAAATCAAGATAGTGATGCCTTGTTATAAATCGTGAGAAATCAGAGTTTAAACTTTGAAGCATTGAAACTTTTACAAAATAAATACATCTTGAATATTTAATATAATTCATCTTCATCATTTGCGGAAGTTGCGGTTGGATCTAATTTAATTTAATAATTAATTAATTTTAATTTAATTTAATGCTTATTTATATTATATTAATAATATATATAAAAAGTATACTATTAGTTTATATATTATTATAATATATATTTAAAAATAGTTTATATATATTATATGTTAAACATATAACATAATTATAATTATAAAAAAAAAGTTCAAAAAAAGTAAATAATTGAAGTGGTTAATCAACTTTTCTTAAAGCCTTTCAACTCTAACAAAGAGTCGTGTGTTCGAATCTGTACAAGAGGAATGTAAAAATTATTATTTTTATAGTTCTCACATTAAAACCGGAGGGTTGGAACCGACGGTTTCGACTCGCCGGTTCCCGGTTCTCAGACAAAAGGAACCGGAACCTTAACCGCCAGAGGCGGGTCCGGTTCCGGTTCTGGAACCGGGGGCCACGGTTCCGCTTCCGGTTCCAAAACCGGTGGTCCGGTTCCAGTTTGAACCGGAACTGTGGCCATCTCTACTTCGCCCCCGGTGCAACTGTGTGGTTTTACATGCATATGTATATTTATTTTCGCTACCAATCAATTCTGATATATTCTAAGGGCGTCATTAAGGATGGTAGTTAGCTATTGCCTTGTCACTAAATTTGGAGTGACATGCAAGGTAGATACATAAAATTTCTGTAATTCCAAGGAAAATTTTGGAAGCTTCGCCAGCTACGCATTCCATACTAACCTGCCATAACTGGAAACCATAACCTAATGTGTGAGTGGTTTTGCGGCATAGGCCTGGTCTATGGAGTGTGAGGTTGAACGGGGTTTTATGCATTAAAATAAGGATGCTATTATTTACATCCATTGTGTGTACACATAAAGTATATTTTGTAGGCCCTTTTACTTTTAATCCCTAAGATACTCTTAGTAGAAGTCCATGTAGGACTATCCACATATGAAAGATAAAATTAAAAGATAATGAAATGTAAAATTAATCAATGCTCATGTATGGTGAGAGAAAGATTTACATTTCCAACACAGAAATATTTGTATGCAATTGTTTCAAAATTCACATACTGTGAGTTTAAAAATATATTGTTAATATTCCATTGTTTTAATTAATTACATATAATACTTTTTTGAAATTAGAGGAAACTATAATTTATCTAATCAAATTTGTTAACAACGTGATGCAATCAAACAATTTTCTGTTCGACTTTTATTTTGAAGGAAAATAACTCCTTTTTTATTTTCCAAATCTAAATTATTCATCAATGGACATTTTTATCCAAAATTGTGTTATTATTATCCTGATTTAATTTTATTATATTTTATAAAAATGTACTATGAGTGTGTATTAATCTTCCTTTTTTTTTTTTTTTTTTGGGCTAATGTGACACTACATTAACTTATTGAGTAAAAGTTATTTGTTACTTCAAATTACATTTTCAAATAATTTTTGAAACTATTCTTATTTTTCATACATATATTCTTCATTAAAATTAAAATGTGATGCGTGTGCACAATATAGAAAGTGCGGAATAAATTAATAATATCAATTTATTTTCTCTAATAATTTTCTGAATCAATTTAGTTGATCGCCTAAATTAATAATATCATTTTATTTGCACTAATAATTTTCTGAATCGATTTAGTTGCTCGCCTAATTTTTAAGTACGTTTCTGAAAGTCATTTATTTAATTTTCGTATTATAGGGCACCACCACATAGCACAGTATACTCTGACTAGTTTTTTCTTTTCATAATTCATAAATATGTGAGCTGAAAATTATTGCTAATATTCAAGTATTTTAATTATCTATAATACGGGTAATATTATATTCCTTTCAAGAAACCATCAATCAATAAAAATTGGCATATAATACATATAGTTATTAAATTAAAATCTGTTATTTTCATATTAATATTTATAGCCTAACAAGCTTTCATATGTAATGTGTCATCAGACATATAACATTATATATTTTAAATTAAAATTAAAATTAATAAAAATAATATTAATGTTTTATTTATAATTAAATCATACTCATGGCACACATACATTCATGAGATATTGGACTAACATACAAAATTGTATTAATTTGGGTTTCACAACTTTCAATTAATTTACAACTCATTATGTTTTTTTAGTTTGAATTTTTATGTGGCAATCCCCCTTGGAATTCCATTAAATAGGCAAAATTGGTATAAAATTTATTATGGCCCACAAAAAGTACTTTATGTGCACAAAAATGTGCACATAATGGGTGCAATAAACATTTTCCTTAAAATAAAGATACAAAAGAAATTCCAGTGAGACCAAACGTTTACTTCTAACAATCACTGTTTAACTTGCTGTTCCCGGTATTCTTGTCAGTTTTTTGCTGATGTCATTTATGAGCTTCATGGAGTTGTGAAAGATTAGCATTTCGCTTTTAAAGCACATAAACATACTTCAAGCATAAGCTCATAATATGAGACTCTTTTTTTTTTTTTCAGCCAAATTCTGAAGTTCATATACATTGGAAAGGTGCTGCTGAGATTTTACTTGCTTCTTGTACTAGCTATATGGATGAAAATGATGGTGTGCAACCTATTGAAGGAAAGGTCTGACTAATGAGTCTCTATTACTTTATTGCCTATTAGATTTTAGGGGTTTGGGTAAGGACATCTGAATATATGAAGGAGTGGCTTAAGCAAAAGTATTGATTGCTGAACCATTTACATGCATGATTCATGCTTAGAACCAAATTTTAGTCTTCAAAAACCTCTGAAAGTGTGATAGGGTGAAGTTTCTTCTTATGGTTAGCTTCATTTTCTGTTAAACAGAGTATTTACTCCAAGGTGAATTAATTTTTCACTGATAACACTGCAAATTCTAGTGCAATCTCTACTACTGTTTACTATTAGGATGAGTTGAACATGCCATTGTGCTCCTTCAAGAACTGCTGAAGTTTTCAGCAGTGATTATTTTTGTATCCCATCTCTGTGTACAGAAATCTCATCCTCTTCCTCTATTTCCACATAAATTTCTGGAAGCCTTGGATTTCGTGGGTAGGGGTGAGCATATACCCGCGGGTCGGGTCGACCCGCGGGTCCGAACCGGACCCGAACCGAAATCTATCCTATTTTTCGGGTCGGTTCGGGTCCACACTTCGGGACAGGACGGTAGGGGTTAAAACAAAATTATCCATTCGATCCCGCGGGTCCAAAACCTAGCAATTAGCATTCCTTTTCTTCTTCTTCGGCTCCTTCCCACTGTACCAGACTCCCGCTGGGGCCGCCCGTATCAACCGCCGGCAGTCCTCGTCACCGTCGACCCAAGTGCAGCTGCAATCTTCTTTCCGACATCAGTTCGGCAGAAGTCTTCTCTTATTTCTGCTTCTTCAGGTTAACTGCACTTCTTTTTCGGACTCAACCTATAGTTGCTCTTCTTCTTTGCTGCTCGACTGCTCAGACGTTACTGTCATCTGCCTTCTTCTTCCCTCACTTAATTTCACAGTATGTCTCTCTATTTTCATGTGAAGGGTGCTTTCTCTTTCGATGAATTGTGCCTCCAGTTTTCCCCTTATTTTCTCTTCCTAAGTTTATTTTGTTCTGGGTTTCCTTTCCTCTAATGGATATTTTCAGTTTTTATTTTCCCTTCAACACTGCTTCTATCTGTAGTAAGTTAAACTGTTTTCTGTTTATTGATTCAGTATGGGTTTACTTATATTGTTCTTGGGTTGCCTTGCAGTTTTAGTACTTTTCATTCCTCTGTTTTCTTTCCATCGTTTACATTTTTTGGGTTTTTGTTTGGCTTTAAATTCTACTGATTGCCTTTTGTTCAGTCTACGATTATATTTATTTATGGTTGCATGTCCAGTGTTTGATCTTTTATCTCAAAGTGATACAAGTGTTTGTATATCATTAAATCTCATAAAACTTTACTTACAGCTTGTCCAATTTTGGGTTTTCATTTTAAAGCTTAGCTTTCCTTTGGGGTGCTTCGTCTTCTTCATTCTTGTCCCCTGTTATTATCTGCATTTTGCATAATTTACTTGCCGTAGAAATGTGCTTTCTTGCTTGTGTTGATGCTAATTTGGCATTCGGTTGGTTTGAATCTGGACAATTTTGGACACTATCTGAACAGATGTATAATTGAAGGGATTTCCATGACTTTTTTCTTTAAAACCCTTCATGGTGAGGTTTGTCATATGCCATTTACTGAGGTTTTATCTTTGTACATGATATAAGTTTGAAAATGTTTTTTTGTAGCTCATACACTTTTTGAGGTGGTCTTCTATCTTAAGTTGATGTGACAAGAAAAATGAATGGTGGTCTTCTAATAAAATTGTCTATACTGCTTCTTCAACTCCGTTAACTTCCACCTATTCAGTTTTAGGCTGAATCTGTGAAAGTAATACAAATTCTGTTACGACTATACTGTCATTCAAGATTAACAATGAAAGCATAAAAGGTAGGCAATTGTTTTTAGGTTCTCTTTAAGCAGTTTCTTTCCTTTTTCCTTTTGAATTGATGAGAAAGAATGTATCCTTTTTCATTGAGGTGCCTGAACTCTAATTTATGAAAAGGAGCCTTGAAAAATATGTTTCTTTTCTACTGTGTTAATGTGCAATGTACATGCAGAACCACAAGTACTGATTGCTGGCACTGACTTTTACGCTTTCCCTCCTTATCAGTTCTACTTTCAGTTTAGTTTATAGTGTCAGAGAGTTTGTTCCTCCTTTGTCTTTCTACGCTTGTAAACTGATTACATCTTCAGTGAGTAAACATATTATCCCATGTGCTTATAGCTGATATCCAAGTTGATACTCCTTCCGTCCTGTTTTTGGCTCTTTCAATCCTAATTATTTAGTTGCAGCCTGTATTGACAACTATGTTATACATGTGTTTGGCTTTCGCATTATGAAAAAGAATCGGAAAGAGCACTCTTACAATAAGTTCATGTGCATATCTCATTTTCTTTTGTTTCTTTCTTTTTTTAAAAAAAAAAGTTCTTTTCAATGTTTGCTGTCTGGCTTGCATAATTTTTATTTTTCCTGTCTGACATAAATCTTTTTCTTATGAGACTTCTTTTTAGTGTTTTGAATTTGCAGAAATTTTATGGATTTACCAAATTGTTTGACTGCTGAATTAAATCTGATGACTGAGGATTTTTTTCCTCATCTTTGTGTAGGAGTTGTTCAGGTTGCAACACAAAGGCTCGGCAACTGAACAGTAAGTGAGTACTATATTCCCTTAATCTTCTTGTATTTGTAGAGACATGCAAAATTTAGGTGATGCACCACCCTCCCTCTCCCCTCATGGTCACTGTGCACAACTAAAGAATGTGAGTGAAAATTAGCATTATAAAAAGGAATAGACAGTGTACTCATCGAACAAGGAGAAGAAAATATAGTGATTAATGCTGTAAAATTTTAAAATGTGGCTTTACGTTTAGGTTCTTCACCTGATTCTTTGAATAGATTTTTACAGCTATAGTCATAGTGAACAAGTTTTTCAAGATTCCCTCATGCTTCTTGCTTGCTTCTTGGTATTCTTATTTTATTTTAAATATCCTTTTGGAATACTGAGATGTTCAACATGAATTACATACCAGTTTAATATTCTTGACCTTGTTTTTGTATCAAACTTGCAATGTAAAGCCTTGGGAATCAGTAGAACCAACTTTAACAGGTTTTCAGGTTCAAAAAATCTGGAAACATAGCTTAGACAGTAATCAATTTTCTTATCATAATCTTCTCACTATAAATGAGATAGCTCATGTTAGTATTCTTTTTCTGGTTTTTTTTTTTTATCTATAATATCCTCAGATTTGCTCCACTAAAATATGGAAATAGAATCCTTCATGTATAAGAGTAACAATTATGACTTATGAGACAACAATTGAGGTTAATATATTTAATAGAAGACACGATCTTTTAGTTGAGCACTTATCAATTTTCTGTTATAGTTTTGACTTATCAATTTTTAAAACTTTTTTTAGATGTCTGACATTGGAGATAATTACACCGCATTGTATGATGAGATTGAAGTGGAGCCACATGCTTTTACAATGGATCCTCTTTCCTCAAACAATCCACAATCCACGGCTAGTACACAAAAGGGCAAGCGTCGAAGAGCTGAGGTAAATACTAGTGCGGGGACATCATGGGTGTGGGATCATTACAAGGTTCTAGATCAGTACCCTAAAGAGGATAGACGGGCTGCTTACATTTACTGTGATAAAATCATAAAGTGTCCTTCTAAGAATGGTACTAGTGCATTGAAAAAACACATTGTGAGCTGTAAGGAACATCCTCACAATATTGAAAAAAGGCAAAAGATGAAAGAGAATGGGTCTAAAGGAGGAAAATTGACCAAAACGCCACCAACCCCTAATTTAGATTTTGATCAAGATAGATGTAGAAAAGCACTTGCTAAAATGATTTTGAAAGACGAATTGGCTTTTAGATTTGTTGAGAAAGAAGGGTTCATTGAGTTTTCTTATGAGCTTCAACCTAAATTTAAGATGCCCTCACGCTCTACAGTAGCTAGAGATTGTTATAAGGTTTTTGTGGAAGAAAAAAGTAAATTGAAACAAATTTTTGAGCGTTTATCTTCATCTGTTTGCCTTACTACTGACACTTGGACGTCAATTCAAAATTTGAATTATTTGTGTGTGACGGCTCATTTTATTTCTGATGACTAGAGGCTGCATAAAAAGATCATTAATTTTTCTCCAATAGCTAGTCATAAAGGTAGTGTCAATATTGGATTAACACTGGAGCAGTGCTTGATTAATTGGGGCATTCGTAAGGTTCTTACTGTAACTGTGGATAATGTTAGCTCTAATGATACTGGTATGTCAGTTTTTGTTAAACTACTTAACAGTCGAAATGGAGCTGTTTTGGATGGTAAGTATCTACATATGAGATGTGTTGCGCACATTGTGAACTTAATTGTGAAAGAGGGGTTGAAAGATTATAGTGCACACATTGTTAGAATTAGGGCTGCTGTCAGATATGTGAGGTCCTCACCATCCAGATTTGAAAAGTTTAAGACATATGTTGGATTAACAAACATAGAAAGCAAGAGTCTGCTTTGCTTAGATGTTGAAACTAGGTGGAACTCAACATATCTAATGTTATTGGCAGCTGTTAAATTTCAAGAGGCTTTTGAGTTAATGAAGAATATGGACTCCATCTATGTGCTTGATATGAATCCGGTTACGAACCCACCGACTCCATCCAAGATGCCCATTGATGAGGATTGGATATTTGCTTCTAGTTTATTACCTTTCTTGAAGATTTTTTATGATACTACTGTTGCATTATCTGGGTCTTTTTATGTTACTGGGAATGAATCTCTTCGACATATTGCTGGAATGAATGCTTTCATTACGAAGATGAAGGATAGTGATAATGAAGGTATCAAAGCTATGGCTATTAGGATGAAAGAAAAGTATGACAAGTATTGGTCCAACACTAAGCAATTGAACATCTTTATTTTCATAGCTTTGGTTTTAGATCATAGATTCAAGTTGAGGGATGTTAATGTGATTATTGATAAGAATTTTGGGAGTGATGCTACTAAGTTGAAAAAGAAAGTGCTTAAGATTTTGAATATCATGTTTAAAGCTTATAGTCCAACAATGTTGCGTGAGGAAACAGTGATGAGAGATGAAGATGTGGATGAGATGAGTGATGATTATGTAACTGCTACATCATTGGTGGATGCTTTTTTTGATGATGATGATACGGTTGTTAGCAAGAGTGAATTAGATATTTATCTGAATGAAATAAGGTGTGACAAGAAGGATAGTGATTTTGACATCCTAGATTGGTGGAGATTGAATTGCTCCAGATTTCCTACCCTTGCTTTAATGGCTCGAGACTTGTTGGCTACCCCTGTGACTACTGTAGCTTCAAAATCAGCATTTAGCTTAGGAGGTAGGATTCTTGATTCTTTCCGAAGTTCTTTAAATCCGCCAACAGTGGAAGCTATTATTTGTGCTCGAGATTGGATACAGAAAGATCGTACAGCTATCAATTGGGAGGAGAGTTTAGAAGAACTTGAACATATTGAATCAGGTATGAAATTTGTGAATGAATAAGTTTGTTATATTTTATTTACATTATATTATTTCTCCTATTTATTTACTCGTTTTAAATATTCAGATACACTTGAAATAGATAAGGAGCGTGAAGTCATTGATGTGGAGATGATGTGAGAGTGCTTTTCTTTACTCCGTGTCTTGTCCCAGGTATCAGTTATAACATTATATTTTTTTATTCCACTTCTTGTGAATTTATATTTCATGATTTTTAAAATTTTGCATTATAGGGTTGGAGAGAAGTACAAGTTCAAGGTAGGTTGCAAATTAAGTGGATTAAGAAGTGTAAAATTTTAATTTACTTGTCAATTTAACATTGTAAGTTGGACATAATTAATACAAGTTGAATACAGGACAAATGAAGTCAACTTACTAATGTTAACGTGAAAATTAATTTCCAATTTTATGGATCATGAGTGGTTTATATTAGTTAATTTTTACAAATATATAAGATAATAAAAAGTTGTTGTTTAATGTGATTTTGTTTTAAAAGTAAAACAAATTTAATAAAATATAAATAATTGTGTCACGTTTATAAATTTCAAAAATACAATTAGGGAAAGAGAGGAGGAAAGCACAAAGGAAAAAAAAAAAAAAGACCCGACCCGACCCGACCCGAACAATCGGGTCGGGTCCTGACTGGACCTGGACCCACCCGGGTCGGGTCGGTTCCGGGTCGGGTCGGTTCCGGGTCTGGTCGGGTCGGGTATTGGGTTTGATCACCCCTATTCGTGGGGTTGAAATGAAGTATAAATCCCTAGATGCTACAGTAAGACTGGTAGAAAACAGAGAAACATTAATTAATATTAGAAAGGATAGAGGAATGCCTAAAAAGAATTAGAAACAATTTTTTTGAATATAAATGAATCAATTTTTTTGACAGTACACGATGGCGAGATATGATCCAATATAGCATATCCCATGTAGTGGGACAAAGGCTTAGGTTTTGTTGTTCATTGGAAAGGTTGATTTGGTGGTGGTGGGCGTTAACAAAGTAATGTTCTGTTTAGTGATTTATACAGTTTCTGTTTCTGTATTATTGTATTTTTATTTCCATTTTTTCCCCTAGTTGTGCTGTTTGTAAAACGTGTTGCGAATTTTACTATATGCACAAACTGTACATTTTACAAACACCAATGATATTAAAACTCTACTGTTTGTTATTAGCGCTCATCTGTTGCTGAAGGAAGAAAATCTTGTCTCTAGTGGCACATTTTTCCATGAAAGAGAAGTTCCTATAGCAAAACTGAAATGCCAATATCATCTCCGATTACATAGTTACTTATGGCTTCTTTTTATTTATTTATTTTTTTCTTTTTCTTTCCCCATTTTTTTGGTGTTGAAGTGAGTGATTATTTTTCTTTGGGTGCTTTTGCATATACAGATGTCAGATTTTAAGAAAGCAATCAAGGATATGCGTGCAAGAAGTCTGCGTTGTATTGCTATATATTGCCTATCGATTGCTTCAACCTGAGGATATTCCTAGTAATGAGGAGGAACTCAGTCAGTGCCAGTTGCCTGATGAAGAACTCATTTTGCTTGCTACTATTGGTATCAAGGTATGACATTTTTCCCATTTACTGGCTTAATTTCCTTGTCAGTTGTGCTTTGAAAATCACCGTCTATATTGCCTAAGATCAATCATTTCCAAAATTTGTAATAGATTATCCATGAGAAAGAAGTAGGCTTGGAGATATTTTCATTCCTCATTAGTCAAAACTCAAAAGCTTAGGTCCGTTCAAAGCAAAACTGCCAACTGTACACATTTAAGTAGTCCCCGGGGGAAGTATGAAATGAGCATGGAATCATTTGACTTCTTATTTTCCCAAGTCATTAATGGCATGCCATTGTGTATCATCTACTTATTTAAGTTTAACTGATCCTTGTCAATTTTATTTTTTCAAAATGTGTCAACAATATTTTCTGTCTATCTTTTTAGCTTCTACTATTTGCCCCTCTTCTTCTAATTTTATTTCTCTTTTCACTTCCAAGATCATGGTAGAGATTTTTGTTGTGCTGGCTTTGTCATGGCTGACATGATGTCTACTACGGGCCTGTTCTTGTTGTTTCGTTTTGAAAACGATTTTGGTTTCAACAGTAAATTTAATATATTTTAATCATATTTCATCATTTCCAATACAACTTTTTTGAAAATGTAAAAAGTAGATGCTAATTTGTTGTCACAGTAGAGCATTATAGGAAGTTTGACTTTAAAATTGAGATCCTGTAATACCTTTTTAAGCCACAAAGCTTCTCTAATTCCTAGATCCATAGATCTGACTTCAGCTTCAGCACTGCTTAGAGCAACCACGCTTTGCTTTTTGCTTCTCCAGGAAACTAGATTCCCCTAAACATATGTACACACTACTACAAAAAGGGATTTTAACTGCGGTTTTTAAGGGCTTTTAACGACGGTTATTGGCCTTTTTGAACCGCCATCTATCTGGCAGCCGTTGTAAGTTAGCGGACTTTCTACGGCGGTTTGAACCGCCGTAGAAAGTGTACTTTCTACTGCGGTTCAGGGTTGAACCGTAGTAGAAAGTCTACACTTTCTACGGCGGTTCAACCTTGAACCGCCGTAGAAAGTGTCCACTTTTTACACCCGAACAGCATTAAAAGCATTAAAAACCTGCTGCTAAAACCTGGTTTAAAGCAAAACCTGCCCCTAAAAGTTGAAATTTAATACAAATATCACCAATATACAAATTGAAATCGCTATTATATTAATGGGCATATCCAAAAATATTTGTACCACTATAATATGAACAAGTTTAATTAGTATCCTTCAACTACGGCTAATGCTCTAAAATATAACTAGCGCATATTTTTCGCACTGCATCTATATCCACATTGCTTAATGGAGTGCGGTCGAGCTTGAAGTGCTGCAACAGAGTTTTTGAAATTAAAAAGTAACTGAGTAGCAAAATGAAATACAGTCAATTAAGTAAGTTATGAGAAATACCTTTTCAAGTGCCAATGTGTCGGATTTCATTGCTATTTGGTACATGTAGTGCATTACATAGTACCCACACTCCCAATTAGACGTTTGCTTTTTATGCTAATGAATATTAATATACGAGTTAGAAGATCATACAATTAATTGTAAACCACACAACGTTGAGTAAAAAATTTAATAAGAACCAATTTTACCTTAACTACTATCCACTCAGGTTGCATATGCACATTTCTGGGCAATCCTAAGAAAGCTTGATAGTTAAACATCACCCTATAAAAATGAAAGCGGAACGAAAATAATTAGCAACATATGTATATATATATATGATTGGCATTAGAAATTATATAGGCATTCTAACAGTTGTTAGTATATATAGCTCACTCGTCTATAAGCACCACCGCCTCCTCTTTCTGTGGATTTTGTAAAGAATCAAGCCAGTAGACAACCTTTTCTATCGGTCTAATGGCTATTAGCATCCAATGTTCACTGCAAACGAAAAATTTAATGACGTCAGATCTTTAAATCAGTGTTTCTTAAATATTAGAGAAGCGCTTACAGTGTCACTTACCCCTGAAGATAAGGCACCAGATAATTTCTTTATTCCGATCCTTCAAGTTTCGCGCAATGTAGTGTACCCTATCTTCATATGTATTTCCTATGGGTGTGTGACATGATCAGCCGAGAGGAAACCTATCCCCTTTCTCCCATTCCTTTCAACTAACTCATGTAAAGCTCTAAAGAATTTACAAAAAGAGCTTCATTGGTTAGTCTAGGCACATGGAATGCATACTATATATAACAATAATCAGAAATAGGTTATAAAATTAAGTGGAAACTCACTTGGTGAACAACTGCATCAAACAGTTGTGACCATGCTTCTCTCTTTAATAATTCTCCGACATCCTCTCGATCCATCGCAATAGGAAGCTCCACACCTATGACTTCTCTTGTCATTTGAAAGAAGAAGCCATTGAAGTCCGAATCTTTCTCCATTCGGAGCTGTAACTCTTGCAGTGGATCAGATGTCGATGAGGATGACATCTCAATCGGAACCGTCGCCGAAGGAGATTTTATATCATCCATATAATTCATCCGGCCTTTTTTCTTTTGGGCACTTTTATCCACCTAACATCATTTGAAATAACATTAAATATACAAAACGGTATTAAGTTATTCACAAATAAATGTAAGAATATACCTGTGTTACCGGATCCGGCTGAATAATTTCAATCAACTGTATAGGCCATTCCACGAAAAAGGATCTGGCCATTCCAACAGTTGCAGCCTCTTCCTCAGGAAATGGTAGCGGGGCAAAGTCATCATAGGAAATTTTAATTGTGACCCTCGCGCAACCCTTCTTAGCCTCGCGGCCATGGTGCTTTCTTTGCTTATAAATGTTTCCCTTGGCCACAAGCTTACGCCGCTTTTGCGTATCCTCAAAGATGAACAGATGGCATTCACACCCGTCCTGAGATAATAGGCAAGCGAATGAACATTAATCAACTATTAAGTCTAACTTAACAAAGCAAGTGTAATCATGAAACCAAATTCAAACGTCTTTAATTAGAAGTGACAATATGAAAGAAATTATACATTCAAATTTATTAATTAAATAAAAACCAAAATATAAATGTAAAATTTCATTATTGTAAAATAAAAATAAAAGAAAGATGTTTAATATATTAAAAAAATCCATAGTTTTTTTAATTGCAGTATTATATTTTTAAAAGGAAAATATAAACTTCATTTTAAAAAAAATATAAAGTGTTTGAATACTTGAATACATATGCAAAAATCTGAATAATAAAAAGAATTTAAAAGAAAAATATTAAAATAAAAGTCTACCCAAGAAGAATAGCAGTGATACTCTATAGAAAAATGAAAGACATAAATGTATTTTAAGTACCTTGTATTCGCCTAAAGAACACCCGTCAGAGGCTTTGATCGGGTCCGTAGATGAAACATGTAGCATCTCCAACTCAGGAAAACGTGTAGGGATAAGAGGAGAAACCGGGCTCACAAGGGAAACAAGGCTACCATGAACCTCAAACATCTCTGGGTCCACTCCGGAGGTCTCTGGGCCTATGCTCGGCGCTTTGGCACTGTTGATGACAGTGGCTCTTAATGTCTCGTAGTCAGTCCCCATCTTACCACATATAAACCCAACCATCATCTTCAGATGGGTTTGACATTCATCGAGCTGGGCAGTGGTTTTCTGAAGCTGTCGCTTAGTTAAATCTAGTTCATCTTTCAGCGACGGCCTTGTTTTTGGGAAAACCTCTGTCATACGTGCCCTGGTAGAATGGCCTCGATAACGACTGGGGTGATCGGTCTTTCCGTTGCAATGACAAGAATGTCATTCCTACCCTCTGCAACTTTCTCCCCTTGTGACTCGCGGGAATATAGATTATCCTAAACATTTTGCCAAATATATGAAATGTAAATAGATCAATTATATATAATTTTAAATATATGTGTAGCTTAAAGAAATGAAACATAAGAAAATGTATGGTGCAAAACTTACAATTTCCATCCCAACACGACCAACCTCTGGTGTGAAGTATTCCCCTTTTTTGTTGTGTGGGCCTGTCTCCAAAGTAGATGACGGCCTGGCCTTGAATAAGAATCTTCGCCTTCTTCTTCGGACTGACCATCCTCTGAAGGCTTCTTCCCGGATGCAATCACCGCCTCGTCATGCAACTGCTTCTTCAGCAGTCGGTAGCCACCGCGAGATAAATTATGGTAGAAAGCATTTAAAGTGGCATTCTTTTGCGCTTTTCCACGAATTGCCTAGATAAAAATATAATGAAAAATTATTATCCATAAACTGAGCAATTTCAAATATCCAAAAAGAAGAAGGAAATCAATTTTAAAAAATATACCTGCCATTCTTCTGTCTCGCGGCTAGCCTTGAACTTAATCCATGTCTCCCTAGGGAGATATTTATATTCCAAGCATGGGTCCTCACCCTTCAAGTCACCATGTACATATCTCCCTAAAAAGGATTTCCAATCTTTCCACCGTTTACCGGCACAAGAAATCCACTTTGTTTCGAGTTCTTCAGTTGACTCAAAAACAAATAATGCCTACAGTAAAAATTAGAAGTAAAAATTTAGGTAAATTTGGGTTCATTTGTATGAAAGAAGAAACAAACAATGCATTATAATTAAAGAAAATACCCGTATTTCCATCCACACTCTCTTCTTGATCTCGTCCGGAACTTTGGGCCATGATGCATATTCCATTATGTCCACTTTGCTCCGGGCCGTGAATGCCACAAAGGTAATCCACTATGTATGATACTTTTTAGGCTCGAGCTCAGAATCAAAAGAAATGTTAAGAGTTTTCCCCTTCGTACGTATTTCCAATAGATCATTGCAATTTGTGGGCCCTCTACCTCTTCTAGATCTAGTAGAAGAACCATCTCCATTGCCATTTCCCTCATCACTATGCTCCTCATTTCGTTTTCTTTTAGGGGCCATTGAAATTACCTTAAACTTCATGTACATAGAAAGAGAATTCAATATAACATATATGCAATTAAAGAAAAGCTTTAATGTCAAATATAAGAATGCTTGTAATGTGAAAAAAAAAAAGCAATGTACATTCGCAAAATTCACTCCTAAAAACACACAATTACCATTATATCAAATTAAACCAAAGGAGGGCCAAAAAAGTGGACTTATAAAGGGTACCATTGATAAAGTACTTCACATTTCACAACCAACAACAAATGAGAACAATCATTAATTTCTAATAAAGGAAAAAGCCAAAATTTAGTGAGGAATGTAAAAGATTCAAGGAGGAGTACTTCACTCCTAAAAAATACTCTCCTTCCCTAAAGCAATAGAAATACTTTGTGATTTCGCAATAAAGAAGCTTTACATTGATGCAAAGATAGCCTCAGTTTCAACATATTAGTTGCATTCATGACATTAAACCAAGGGAGGAACACACCTTCAACTCAACCACAAAGCATTACCCTCCTTTCCACTAAAGAAGAAACCATACATCGCAAAAGGTAAAACATTTAAGGAGAAGTGATATTTCAAACTCTACATTCATGAAAAAAAATCCCCTTCATCAAGGAGAACCCTCACAAAGCATATTTCACGCTTTTGAAACAAAGATAAGGGAAAGCGAAGAGGAGATAGTGATATTTGCAATACACAATTACCATTATCCAAATTAAACCAAATGAGGGCCAAAAAAGTGGACTTATAAAGGGTACCATTGATAAAGTACTTCACATTTCACAACCAACAACTAATGAGAACAATCATTAATTTCTACTAAAGGAAAAAAACCAAAATTTAGTGAGGAAGGTCAAAGCTTCAAGGAGGAGTACTTCACTCCTAAAAAATACTCTTCTTCCCTAAAGGTTCTTAGTGCTTGTGCAATAAAAAATGCTTCACATTCATGCAAAGATTTCTTTACTTTCAACATATAAGGGGCTTTGAAGACATTGAAACAAGGGATCCCTAAAGAAAGAACCCTATAAAGATTAAATTTCACAAAGTGGAATCAACAACAAAGCATTTTCCTCATTATCACTAAAGGAGGAACACTAAATTGAATAAGAACCGAAATCAAACACCAATTAATGTTCTAAAATTAATCAAGCAAAACCGAAATAAACATTTGAGTTTCTCATATTCATACACTAAACCCGAATTGAAAGGGTACCTAATTGAAATCCCAATCAAAACCCTAGGTTCTCAACTTATGTAGGACAAAACACGAAATTCAACAACCAAACCAATGCAACAAACAATCAATAAATCCAAAATCATTCCAATCATTCATCACAAGGATTAAAACCGAAATCAACCATAAATATCAACCCAAAAAACCCTAGTGCAATGGGAAGCATTTGCAAAATGTAAGGACACATTGCAAAAGTTTTAAAATGGAAGCATAGAAGGTGGATAACCTTTTGTGTGCACTCCTACAACCAAGCCCGAAGTATAGGAGGGTGGAAATGGAGAAATGCAAGCCGGGAAAGTTAACCCACAACCAATGATCGGCTGCGATGGTCCAGCCGAACAATCGGCCTTGCTGCAGCCGACGGGTTAATCGGAAGGTGAAGGAGCTCGCCGGCGACTGGAGAAACGGCGAAGAAGCCGAACAGCCGCGGGGAGAAGGGTTCGGGAAACAGGGGAAATGCAGGGGAAAAAAGGGGAGAAGAGGGGAAGAGAATGAGGGAGGAAAGGAAAGTTTAAAAAATTTGAACTTTAATTTGGACCGGCTCGTCGGTTCAACCGCAAACCGCCGTTGAACCAACTTTCTACTGCGGTTCACTCGTGAACCGCCGTTGAAAGTGGACTTTCAACGGCGGTTCAAGGTTGAACCGCCGTTGAAAGTACACTTTCAACGGCGGTTCACTCGTGAACCGCAGTGGATTCTTCTTTCAACGGCGGTTCGCGGTTGAACCGCCATTGAATGGTCTCCTCGTTTTTCTCGGTTTAGCATAGGGGAAAAAATTGGAGCCAATTCCCTCGCAGGCATATTTTAATATTAAATTTTTTTTTTCTATTTTCAAAAAACTAAGCCCACAATTTTGTAAATATAATAATACATACCCAGATTGTGTATATTTATTAATTATGTACACAATCTCGACTTTTATGAACCATTTCATAATTAAATTTCAAATTTTCCATTGAACCATATATTTGCATTTAAATTTCCCGTGCTATTACACAATAATTATAGGTCAAATATAAAAATTAATAAATTTCGTAAATTTACATGTAAGAGTCGATAAAGTAATAAGCTTCATTATATATGTTCCCTAAAATTTCTACTTTTTCGACTTGGGCGAACGGGATAAAATAATCAAATCCACAAATGCATTAGGTACGTATAGTAATATAAAAACTAATATTGGTTAAGTGGCCGAATAAAAAATTAAATACTTACTGGATTTCATTACCTTACATACATATATATATATAGATATAAAACATCTTCCTATTTTCTCCTTTCCCCTCTTGTACCATTTGCATTTAAATTTCCAGTGCTACTACACAATAATTATAGGTCAAAGATAAAAATTAATAAATTTCGTAAATGTACATGTAAGAGTCGATAAAGTAATAAGCTTCATTATCTTCCCTAAAATTTCTACTTTTTCGACTTGGGCGAACGGGATAAAATAATCAAATCCACAAATGCATTAGGTACGTATAGTAATATAAAAATTAATATTTGTTAAGTGGCTGAAAAAAAATTAAATAGTTACTGGATTTCATTACCTTACATACATATATATATATATATATAAACATATATATATATAGATATATAAACATCTTCCTCTTTTCTCCTTTCCCCTCTTGCACATCATCCAACTCTCTCCTCTCTCCTCTCTGCTCTCGATCTCTTGTAAATTTCCACTACATATATAAAATGTTTTCATTCGAAGAATTGAAGACTTGATCAAGACAAATTTTATAATTAAGTCTTATATATATATATATATATATATATAACGTATTTTGAAAAAAATGGAGGTTTACGTGAAAACTCTGACGGGGAAGACCATCATCCTCGAGGTCGAATCCTGCGACCCAATTGAGAATGTCAAAGCGAAAATCCAGGAAAAGGGTGGCGCTTCACTCTCTATTTCAATCTTAAGCGTCACCGCGGTTAATTTATGAAAATGGGAAAAAAAAAACTTAATAGGGAGTAGGGTTTAGGGTTTAGGGAGTAGGGTTTAGGGTTTAGGGTTTAGAAAATGATATAAAAATAGAAAATTCATGTGTAGCGCGGGAATTGGCGCCAAAAACTACTTTTCTACGGCGGTTCAACCGAGAACCGCCGTAGAAAGTATTTTCTACGGTGGTTCCCGGTTGAACCGCCGTAGAAAAGTAGTTGTGTGAGCCAATTCCCGCGCTACGCATGAATTTTCTATTTTTATATCATTTACTAAACCCTAAACCCTACTCCCTATTAAGTTTTTTTCCCATTTTCATAAATACATTAAATTGAGTGTCAATCAAAATATAATGTATTTTATTTACTTGAACCGGTTATCGTTATGAAATTGCATATCCAATATTACAGGGGAATGCAGGGGAGAAGCAGGGGAAATGTTTAGGGACTATGCTTCATAAAATGAAATAAAAATCGAAATTTATGTGCGTGCGGGAATTGGGGCGGTTCAATGTAGAACCGCCGTAGAAAGATCACTTTCTACGGCGGTTCATAGTTGAACCGCAGTAGAAAGTATTTTCTACGGCAGTTCAAACATGAACCGCCGTAGAAAAAGGTTTAAGAACCGTCGTAGAAAAGTGGGAACAAATGCAGCCAATTAATTCCCGTGCGCCCATAAATTTCTATTTTTTTTTCATGTTATGAAGCATAGACCCTACATTTCTAGTTTTTTCATGTTCATATAAAATATAGTTTGAATAATCTTTATAGAATAATAAAGCATTATTAATCGATAAAAAGAATAATTAATTCATTTAGCGGTCAATACCCAACCTCGCTAAATGAATATCTTTTTTCCGAGGCACAGACAAGTAATTTATTAAGAGTTAAATATAAAATCAAAACAAAAATCATTGTATAGCTTCCCCTGTAAATTTTACCAAAAGTACTACTCCTTGAAAAAAAAATAAATATTACATGAAACATTTATTCATAAATGAAAAACAAGGAAATCAATTTGCCGGAAAATTTGACAAAGTCTCCCCCATAAATGTAACATACTCCCTGTCAAGGATATGCACATACTTAAATACTTCACTAAAATTCCAACTATTTCGAATAATACGGAATTCAGTTTCAAATCAATTAAGATGAAATCTCCCCTGCTTGTTTTTTACCAAAACACAAGTGCATCATAACATCAACATAGAAGCTTCACACAATTTCCAACAATAACATATTCATTTATAAACAGTTCCGAATATGAAGTCCCTGGAAATTTTGTCCCTTGATTGCGCGGCTTCATCCGAGTTGTGACCTGTTTCAATCAGACAGTACGAAGGATAAAAATAAATGTTGTTATAAATTTAAGTCCACCTCTTTTCATTAAAATCAAAGAAACATATCTTAAATACACACACACAACATACACGCCCACAGAAAAAAAAATTAATAAAAACAAACAATATACCTGAAAATGATTCTTAACTTATTCTCTTTCTCTTATGGGACACTTGCTCCTCGAACCATAATCCTTCGCTGTAGTCATCACGAAGTATGTATTTATCAAGTTCCCTATCTTCCTCATCTGCTCTCGATTCAGGTAACCCACTAGAGAAAGGGCCAGCCTCATAAAGCCCTTCTTCTGTATCAATCCCTTCCACTCCGTGATGTTGTTTACCATGAAGAACAACAGACCAATGTTCGTCGCAAGGATCGGTGATATAAAAAACTTGTTTCGCCTGCGATGCAAGTATAAATGGTTCCCCCTTGAAACCCTCCCGATTAAGGTTCACCAAGGTAAAACCCAATGGATCATCAGTTCGAACCCCACTATTGTTATCAACCCATTTGCAGCGAAATACAGCTACTCTGAAACAAACATAGTCAAGCTCCCAAATATCTTCGATCACCCACTACAAGAAAAGTGACCTATTGCGACATGGAAAATGTGTCGCTAAAAGTCGATTTAGTGTCGCAAATACTAATTTGCGACATATTTTGCGTCTCTTGTTATTGAGTCGCAAAAGGTGGTGTAGGAAATTTGTGGCACTTTTTTCTCACTTGTGCCGCAAATGTATGGCACTTTCTGCATCACTAAATTAATTGTCACCTAAAATTCGCGACACATTATGCGTCAGTTGTCTTAGTGACGCATACTAATTTACGACACTTATTTGGGTCATTAAAAGGAATGTTGCAAGATTATTTGCGACAAATGTGGCGTCACATTTAAAACGTCGAAGGGTATTCGCGACATGTAAATTGTGTCGTTAAAAGTCAATTTAGTGTCACAAATGCGTCTCTTGTTATTGAGTTGCAAAAGGTGGTGTAGTAAATTTGTGGTGCTTTTTTCCACTTGTGCCGCAAATGTATGGCACTTTTGCATCACTAAATTAATTGTCGCTTAAAATTCGCGACACATACGCGTCATTTGTCTTAGTAACGCATACTAATTTACGACATTGATTTGTGTCATTAAAATGAATGTTGCAAGATTATTTGCGACAAATGTGGTGTCACATTTAAAGCGTCGAAGGGTATTTACGACATGTAAATTCTGTCGCTAAAAGTTGATTTAGTGTCGCAAATATTAATTTGCAACACATTATGCGTCTCTTTTTATTGAGTCGTAAAAGATGGTGAAGCAAATTTGTGGCGCTTTTTTTCACTTGTGCCGTAAATGTATGTCACTTTTGCATCACTAAATTAATTGTCGCTTAAAATTCGCGACTCATTATGCGTCATTTGTCTTTTTGTGGCATTTTTTTACTAGTTGTGCCACAGAAAATACGACACATTTTGCATCACTTAATTATTGTCGCATAAATCTTGCGGCACATTGCACGTCATTAGTTTCAATAAAATTGGCAACCAAATAGTAAAGAGGAAACCAGGATTTCAATGTCTATGAGATGATGTAGAACATGAATTAAAATAATCAATATATAGTAAGTTTGCAAACGCTTCTAATTAAGATCCATCAATGTTAAGCAGTCGACAAAGTTTTCAGTAAAGCATATTTAGTAACACAGGTATTTATAGCAGTCTATAAATTTCTCCGACGCTTTGTATTACCACTAGAGTTTTCAAGTTGATGATGCCTGACATTTCTTGATAGAGTAGTTCTATCTTCAAGAGCCAGAAAAACCATAGTTGCATCTCTACATTGCTTGCAAAGCACTGGAGCCTTCAAGCTAAGACCAAATTTTCCAAGACTTCCTTTTATGCTGCAGCAAGAAAAAGACAAAAAGTCTGTAGTTTCCACTCAAAAGTTGCACATGAAATCTGAACATCTTCCCAAAAGCCAATGAGAACTAATACAAAATCATTATGAACTAAACATTGAAGAAAACCACAAAAGCATGGCAAGCCAAAATAAAGAACTAAAAGGAAAAGGTCTTACCAGACACAACAACAATGGGAAATGGCAAGATAGAAACAGAGACCAAAGAAACATTTGTCCTTCCTATATAGTTTATCAAATATGAAAGCCGACAATACAATTGTAAGTACCATAGAAATGAATCTCAAATCCAGAGAAACCGGATGAAATCCAGGAATTTGAGCAAATGAAATCTTTCAGCCACCAACTCGTCTAAATCATTGGGAATTCGCTTCTGACACAGGTAAATCAAATCAGAAAGTTCAAGCCACAAAGAATCTGAGAATGGTCTTCCCAAACCTACCTTGAAGGAAACTCTAAAAGAATTTTCAGAATAACTTCAGCAGGCACAAACAGAAAGATGAGAAGTTCCACTAAATTGGCAAGTACTCTTCCAATACTTGAAATCAGCTGGTAGAGAGGCTCCACTTCAATGATGGAATGCAAGGAAATTGAAATAACAAACACAATCTCACCACCATAATGCCTAAAGGACATAATACAAATCACAAAAATCCCATAAACTCATAAATACTTAGGCACCTAATTGCATGCAAGAATATCAAACCTTAGGCTGTCCAGTTTCTTCAGTTAAAGCGTTGTACGAAAAGAAGGCTTAAATTCTTAGGATCTGATCATTTATGATTGTAACCTCATCATCTGGCGAAACCTGGCAAATCACTAAAAGAAATACATATACTTCTAAAAAAAATTTGAATTCAGATATCAAAATAATATATATTAGAAAAAACTAAATTAGTATAATTTAAGCCATCTAGTATCAATGACCAACTAAAGTATCTTGTCCACATAGAAGTTCCACATGCACAGATACATGAAAATTGCAATCATCCAGTATTACTGGGTCTGATCCAGATGAACACCCATAATCTGTCACAGAGCATTACATTTTATGAGTCATTGTTCTTTCAATAGATTAAGCAGAATCTAACTCCATCTATACACAAAGTGAAAAACTAAAGGCACATACATGTAGTAACAGGTTGAAAAGACTATTAATTTATTCCATGATCATACTATATTGGAATGGGATAAAAAAAATTTGGAACTCACAGAAAACTTTGAAGTATTTCAATCCTGCCGCGGCATGCTCGACAAACACAGTGTTTACAAGTCATCTGTTAAGGTAGCTTCTTGAAAGAAGATACAAACACTTGCACGTAAAGATAAAAATATACAGCAACTAAACCTGTATCCCATTATGTGGTGTCAACTATATGAATCATATATGGCCGATTGGCCATCATGTTTCTCATATCAACCAAATTTCTAAGATGCATGAAGTTTGATAAGAGTCTTCCCCATATCTAAACTTCAGTTTTGGTTATGCAGAAGGGACATTTCAACTCCCAACAGTCACCAAAATAATCCAAAATTTTCATACATGGGAAGCTTAGCATATATTATTCATTGGTTGATTTCAGTTGCAAGTATGAAAGCACAAAATTTATGAACATAAAGCCAGGAGAGGATAAATACGCAAGTACATGCACAAAAAAAGTCAATCTCTCAAAATATGTTAATCTCCATAAAAACAGAAGCTGGATGAGATCAAAGAGGCAACCAAAACAGGTATAACAGGGTATTGTGTATTACTAGAAAGGAGTGGATGGATAAAGAGAGCATGAACAAGTCAAAATTACAAAAATTAATTGAGCAAAAGCTTAGCAAACTGCATTGAGGGGCCAAGTTAAAAGACAAATAAAACAAACATGTTAATAAGTGCGCTACCTTAAATTGGCCACAGCAGATATACTTCCTAAAATTGGCATGTCAGGGGGTGGAAGCAGGGAGCTTGCAACTGCCATTGTGTAAACATTAACCAAGAAGTACATGTCACATTAGATACCACCTACCTTAAACCTAAATTTCAGAGGGATAATCTTAAAGCACACAATCAAAAACCACATGAAATTCACTAATTAAGCAGACAGAATTTTCATAATAAACAGAACAATAAATACACAATCAAAGGATCATTTTATGACATCCCAAATCACTACACAATCGATCCAAAAACAAAAACCAAACACAATCTTACAAGAAAACTGCATAACTGACCATTTCTTTGGTTAGTTAACATAGATTGTAGGACCGTTCTATGAAGAAGTATAAAACCTTGCAAAGGATAAAGCATTAACAAAACAATTCCAGCTCCAACAAGCTCCTCGTTATTACACTTAGAAAATATGTAAATTACTAAGGGCACTCATTTCATAATAATCATCCAACGTAATTGTCACAAAGTAACAAGGAAATGATAAAAATTCACCTCTTCAGATAAATCTTCAAGGCCAGAAAATAACTGAACCTTTGACTATTTCAGAACCAATAACCAGAACCACATGATATGATGCAACATATGGGCCCTTTTTGTTTCCATTAAACATTGGAAAATACTCAGTCGGTGGTTGCAAAAGCCAAAAGGAAGTCAGTGATGTTCAATTCTGTGATCAAATCAAATAAAACAAATGTAACATCACAGCCTTCACACAAGTGAAACTTTCTCCAGACACAGAAAATTCACAAAAAAAGATAGCCAATAGAAGCACACAATTGATGCATAAAAAAACATACATGAAAAATAAAAAAATGGATCAAGTTCACATTAAGAGATGTTGGCTACTAGCAAAGTGAGATTAAAGGGGGGATTCTAACCAATTTCCAATTAATGGGCTTCAAATCCCATCCCGAGCATCCCAGTAAATACTCAGCTAAGTACTATTATAGTCGCCGAAATTAAGTGAGGTGGCTGCTAAAAGAGCAGAGGAATATGCCTGCAGCTGTGGGGAGCGATTGCTGTTGCTGTTGTCTAAAGCCCTATGAGACAAAGGGCTTCAGAGTTAGAAAAGCTACCTTTGTTTTACACCCAGACAAGGATATTTTAAACACATAAGGCCTCATAAGTTATTCCCTCATACTCATTAGAGTCACTCCCCACTAATCTAATGCTTTAGCAAGGATCCCTGTCATCGCAGTGAGAAGAAAATAAGATATTTTCATAACAAAACTTGAACCACATCATCTTTCTGGGGTCTGACAAAATTGGGCAGCCTAAAAAAAGGAAAGAAAACCGATGGCCACGTAAATTAGTCCCCACAATTTGCTTCCATGATTACACTAAACACTTCATAAATGAAAAAGAAATCGAACGCCCATATCTCTATTAGTCAAGACAACAACAAAAATCTTCCAATTCAGTGCAAAAACAACCTTTACCCCAACCCAAATCCCACAATAGTTTTGATGTATAGAAATTAAGCAAACTAGATGAAGCCCATCATGACAATGAAAATAAAAAATCAAGCATCTGAAGGCAATTGCCAACCTTACCGTTCCTTAGATGGAAATCAGAATACGCTGGATTGATAGGGTCCCAGAAGGTCAAGGTTTGAGTTATGAAACTTGTGAGCAATTCTATGTGTGTGGAGTGGAGTCGTAGTCGGGGATCGATGGGGTTTCATCGTGATTGTGGATATGCGTGTGATTTGAGTGACTGTGAGGCGTGAGAAACCACAATTGCAGGCTTCATAGTTCTTCTTAGGGAGAATGATGGACAAATGAGAAAGTAGGGCTTTTGATTCAATTTGTGTTGCGAGAAAGGGTGAAAAATAGCACCATATGTATTTTTTCCTTAAAATTATTTTCAGTGTAAATAGCGCCACATTTTCCCTCTCAAATTGAAATTTCCTCTTTTTTGGGTTTCTCTTTTCCGCCCAAGTCAAATTAATTTCCCTCTTATCATGTAATTTTTCTCCTTTTTTTTCCTTTTGAAAACTAAAATTATAGTTTCATGTTACTGAATAAAGTGCTAATTTATTTACTTTTGTCAAAGGTAATTATTATTTTAGAATAAATGGACAAATAAAATAGTGTTAAAATTTTGTAAAAAAAATGTATATCAAAATTTTGAATTTTACTTTCAAGTTTAGATTTACTAGGAACTTGTATATATGTATTCTATCTTTTGTTAAATCTAATAAATTAAATAAATAAATACCCTTAACATAAATTTTTTTGTTCTAATTCTTTCATCTCTTTATAATTTATTGACAATCCAAAAAAATAAAAATAAAAATACTATCGGGCCCATTTATGTTGAGGACTATAAAATTATAGTCCAGTTTTCAAACAGAGGGTTTAGGAATATTAAAATTGAAAATTCTGTTTATAAATATATTAAAATTTTCATTTATTGGAGAATTAATTTACAAGTTCATGAAGAATATAAACCTAATACCTTATAACAAATTTAAATTTATAGAAATATGAAAATTTAAATTTACTAAAAATTTATGACTGTTGTAAAAGTATTAGTGTTACTTTTTATAATGAATTAATCAATTGAAAACTATAGGTATAACTCTCAGAAGTATCATTACAATTTTAAAAGTATAAGTATTACTTTCTATAATAATTTTTTTTTCATTTCAAAAGTATAAGTTTTACATTCAGAAGTATAAATGTTACTTTATAAAGTAAACTCTTCATCTGAAAAGTAAAAGTTTAATTTTCAAATGTATAAATTATCCAAAAATATAAGCTTTATGTTGTAAAATAAAATTTTCATTTCAAAAATATTAGGGCCTGTTCTTTTTGATTGATTTGGGAACGATTTTGAAAACATGTTTTGGAAAATAGGTTTATAATGTAAAAAGTGTATTGAAAATGTAAAAAGTAGATGTTGAATAGTAAAAAATTGTATTGAAAATAATGAAAAATAATTAAAATATATTAAATTTACTGTTGAAACCAAAAATCGTTTTCAAAATTAAAACCAAAAGAACAAGCCCTTAGTTTTACATTCAAAAGTATATGTGTTACTTTCTACAATAAACTTTTTATTTTAAAGTAAAAGTTTATTAATTAAAGGGTAAATACACAATTATCTCCCTGTGCTTTCGAAAACTTATGCATCATACCCTTATGGTTTAAAAAGCTACCATGCATCTCCCTTAACTTTCGTGAACTATGTAAAGTGGACAAAAATGACCAAAATATCCCGCATCTAAACTGTAATTCACAACTAGAATAAGGGCATTTTGGGGTTATTTTGGTCATTTTTTGTCCACTTTACATAGTTCACGAAAGTTAAAGAGGGTGCATGGTAACTTTTTAAATCATAAGGGGGTGATGTATAAGTACTCGAAACCACAGGGGGGTACTCGTGTATTTACCCTTAATTGAAAGTATAACTTTTACATTCAAAAGTAAAAGAGTTAGTTCACACTATACTATGAATTCTTCGTTTCAAAAGTCAACGTGTAGTCATGAAAATATTAATTTACATTCTAAATTATAAGTGTTAGTTTTTTTTATTAATCAAAAAAAAAATGTGGTCAAATGAAATCGGAAGTAATTTGGTAATTATAGTTTACAATTTGTTACTGAAATTAAAATTAAGTCTCTGATACATGGAATCATTTACATTCAGTAAATTAAATTTTAACTTTTTAACCCATTTTCATTTCAGTTGAATCACCTATAATCTTGAAATGGAAATAGTTACTCGATACTTTGCTCCATGAATAATTTTTTTCATTTAAAAGTAATTTGACGTAATTTTTTTCATTTACTCTTATTTAATTTTATAAGTATTTATTAATTGCGGACTACATACAATAATATTAATAAGAGTAAACAACTAGAAATAACTCTTTTATTTAGACTTTTTTTTAGTAACTACACTTTATATGTAGTAATATTTTAGTTAATATTACCACAAACTCATCAAAATTAAGAGAAAAGAAGACTACTATTAAAAATTTGGAAATTATTAGATGACTAAAAATAAGAAAAGGGGGATCCAAAAAAAAAAAAAAAAGAAAGGTAAAAGTAATTGGGAAATTAGTGGAAATTAAAATAACAAAAGGGCGGAAATTAGAAGGGCGGGGGAGGAGGTGAGGAAAAACGGAGGGAAATTCGATTAAGGTTAGAAATAAAAGAAAAAATTGGCGGCTTCTTCAACGTCGCCATATTTCTTAGTATAAGAAAGTTTTGGTTCTGATTCTTCTAAATTCCTGGAAACACCTTGTTTTTTCTTCTTTTTCCACCATATCACTTGGGCTTCACCCTAACCCAACGTCAATTGTCGTGTATTCGTTGTCCACTGCCGTCATCCCTGAGTCCGGACGTATTCAACGTGCCCTGTATTTCCCCTTTTCCCACTTTGCCATGTAGCAAGCTGAGATTTGATTTTGAGCAGCGCTACCATCTCCTTTGGGTCACTATTCCCTATTGGGTTTGGCCTTTGCACTTGCTACTCACTCCTGGCCACGGCTCTAGCTCATCCAGAGGATGGAAAGGTACCAACTTTCTAATCAAATATTGATCCTACTGCTCTAACTCATTCAATCAGATTTTATTATCTGTTTTTGTAGTACATTTTTTAGATGAATTCGATATTTAATGGAGAACAAACCTTTTTTGTTATGAATGTTTAACAGATGCAAGTGTCGGACGGCTGCTTGCACAGCAGCATTCTTTCGATTATTTTGCGGGCGAAAGTTTGCAGCTTAGGTTGTCTGGAGGAAGAATCTAGACAACCGCCCAGAGACGCATTTTAGAGAGAATATAAGGGCTTTGATCTGGGTTCTTGGAAGGAAGGAGAAGGAGAGAGGGAGAGAAACAATTAGCAAAACACAAGAAGAAGCCACCACTTTTGGCGTTTGGAATTGCTTTTTTTAATCCCCATTTATGAAAATACAAGTGTAGCAGTGAACCCGATTCTTTTTCAAATTCTCCCAAAAGGATTTGAAGCACTTCACCCATACTGGAATCATTGAAACTATTTGCAGGTATGTTGCAGAAGTAATAGAAAGAATCAAGACTGGATATGTAGTGGGTACCATGTATGCTCATGTTGGTGATTTGCCCAAAAACTGAATAGAGCGTTTAATTAGTATAAAATTATGTACCAAAGATGAAAGAGAGGCTCCTGTTACTGTTACATTTCTTCTATGCTTCTTATTATAATTGCAAATGATATGATTTCCCTTATGAGCTTTGATCATAGTTAAATAGTCCACTGCATCGGATTGAGTCTGAATTTGGATGTTGATTATTGAAATGCTACCATCAAATTCTCCTTTTCAGTTTTAAATGATTGTTTTGAGAAAAAATTGTTGTGGCCTGGTTTAACTAGAGACATTAAAATATATCATCAGTCTTGTGTGAGAAGTTCCTTTAATTTTGGGTTATTGAGTAGGTTGTCTGCTTCGTATTTTTCTGGATCCTCTAGGTGCAAAATGTAAAGCTAAAGAAATTCCAATTTGGTGTTGGAAAAGCTGGGAGCACATTAGCTGGAGGGTAGTGTTACTTAGGCACTCTGCCCTTGCTACCTTGTTGCAACATGCCTCTCTTAACCACTATTGTTCTGTGGAAAAAAACTAAAACAACTGCAAATAGTTGTTAATGAGAAGAGGAGGAGAGAAGTCATCATTTGATGGAGTGGAATGATGACTTGCCATCACTCAATTTGGTTGTAAGAGACCTTAGAACTTTTAGTACATCCTTAGTAGAAGAGTGGTTGTGGTCAGAGTAGACCAACAAGTATTTTAAAGGAAATTAGTTCAAAGAAAGTGTGGTTAAGAACAGATGGTGCAAATAATTCATCATTTTTTTCCATTTTTTTTGGGAAAGATTTTCAACTTTGAGAAGTTTACTGGTGCATAGAGAGTTAAAGAAACCTTAAGCTTGGCTCTTATACTATGAGATTGAGCATGCTAATGTGTCTAATGTTGAAAACTTGATAAAAAGTACAATGAAATAGATGACCTTGCTTTGGAATCTTTTGATCTAGTGATTTAAATACTTTTTTAGGTTGGTGGCCCAGACTCATAATTTCTATTTGCTGCATTTCTCTTCAAATTAATCATTTAAATTCTTTTTCTTTTTAGGTTGTGGCTGTAGTACTTTAAGAAGTAGATAATGGAACCTAATCACTAAACCAATGTGTGATTGTCATACTTAACTGCATCTACAAAGATTATAGATTATAGATTATGATGAAACCCTTATGTGACTTAAGTAAGACAACGATTGACTGACATTTTGTTGCTGGGTGGTGTGGCTTACATGTAGAAACTTTTAACAAATCATAGTTGTAGCTGAGCCAATAATATCCTGCATCAGAAATCAGGTTCAAGTAGAGAACTCTGTTGTAATTCTGTTTTATTTGTGCTGTGAGTTAATTTAATTACTCTGTTTAAGACAAAAAGGGTATGTAAACCTGGAATAAAGTGAAAAGGAAGAGGCAATATTAAATCAATATGTCATCTGGACTAACCAATGCATAATCTGTCACTCACTAGAATGAAGATTAATACAGCCTTCAATTGAAGATGGAACTTACCTTGTCCCAGTCAATGTCATTCCAAACGAGAGTGAGGTCATTGGTTATGTGAAATGGGCCATTTTCATAAAACAGAGTCGAGGCACTACTACAACCAGGCCCTTCGGTTAGCCAAATGACAACAGGGTCACTGTTATTGTGCCTCTGGTTAGCATGATTCTGTTGATATTTGTCTTGCTCTCCCTTTTGGTTACGATGTTATGTTAAGGTTATTGATGGTGTTATAGATGTGGTTACTTTCATCTATTCTCAGGGAACCGTTTTTATATTATAAAATGCAGGATCTAATAATCATCATCTTATATATCATTTTTCTGAATCTTATATTAGTATGATATTTACTTACCTATGCATCCTTGGGCACCGCACAAAGTGAAGTGTACCTAACTAGTATATATATATATATATATATATATGTGCAGCGAGAGAGATTGAACATGTAGCATGCATGTTGTATATATTCATGACTTTTAGCGTTCAGGTCAAACAAGATTTTGATAAGATATTAATTTGATTAATGAAAAGGTTAAAGTTTTATGTAAACTCATCTAGCTTTTAATCTTTTTAGGGGTTGAATGATGTCATTTCAACTATATGTATGGATTCTCTTTTGTTTCTCAGTATAATAAAGAAAGGGAAAACTAATGATCAATACATTTCTATTTCCTCATCACAAAGTCTGCCTTCTATGCTTTTAGTTTTGCTTCTTTATTTTCCTTCAGTTTCATGATCTTCTCCATGTTAACTATATGTGGTTGAATAAGTGTTAAATATACCTTAATTCTTCATTTATTAAAATTCTCAAGAAAATCATACAAGTCCATAACTATACATATTTTTGAAAATTAAGGTAATTTACATAAAAATACAAACCTATGGCTAATCCTAGGGAAAAATTTACGAGATCTCACAACTTTAGTATAAAGCAAGAAAATTTATAAGCTAAATACTTAATTACCCTAACCTAGTTCGGCTGCTACAGCTCAGCCAAAAAAAATCAGAAAACCTTCTTCTAGCTTCTCCTCTCGTTGCCAGTGTTGTTTGGCCCCGCACGGCTCGGCAGGTCGACTTGGTCGCCCCGCGACCCGTAGGCCTTGCCGGGCCAAATTATAAGGGCAACCCGGTCAAACCCGGTCAAGACCAGGGGCGGACCGGGAACCGGGTCGACCCGCAGAGCCTTTTTTTGGCTTTAGTAGGGATTGAACCTTGATCTCCAATATAAACAACAAGAGTACTTACCACTAAACCACAATGACTTGTTTGATTATTTTTGTGCAAAATAGTATTTTAACTCATATTTTAATATGAATCATGGGCTTTCTAATAATAATATATTAATTGAACCATCTAAACTAATGTTAATCTCATTGTAATTCCTTACTATTTATAATTTTAAGACTATAATTTTTTATTAGTTATTTTCTTTTCATTTAAAGGTTGTTTAATTTTGTCATGTATTAATCTAAAATACGTTTTCATTTCTTTTACATCAAATTTTATCTTTTTTTCCTAATAAAATGAAGTAATATAATTTTTAGAATATAACTAATATTTTATAATTTATTTACTTATTGAGTTTTATAGTAATGAATTTTAATGTTTAAGATACTTGTAAAATTCAGAAATATATATAATTGTTGTGAAGAAAAAATATTTTAACTAATATTATTTATATTATATTTATTTATTTATTTATGACGTCATCCGGGTTGACCCGGGTCGACCCTCCAGGTCGTGCGACCCTTGGGCCTCACCGGGTCGGTGGCCGGGCCGGGCCAAACAACATTGCTCGTTTTCGCTTCCTGCCGTCTTCTTCAATCCTTTTTGCCTCCCTAGATATATTATCATCGATCCACCATGTTCTTTCTGCGGTGAACTAGGTGAGGATGAAGGAAGAAATCATCCTAGCATCTGCAATCGAGGAGAACTAGAGGGTAAGTTTAAGTTATGCCCAACGACGTTCGTCTGTTGTTTCTCTCTGTTAATTCGATTATTTTCTCTTCAATGATTTGGAAAACCATATGAATTTAACCTCTGTATGTTTATCAATGATTCCTAGGTGCTTGACTCCGGCTCAGTTAGAAAGGATAAAGATTTAGTGACTGCAAATCACGACATCTTAGGAAAATCATTCGAGTAGGTATACCAGATCTGATCTTCTCATGGTTTCTCTTATAGAGTCATAATTTCAAAAAATTACGCTTACCACTTTATCATAGATGGATTGGGAGTATGTGTATCAAATTTCGTAAGTTTTTGATGAACCGCTAGAAAGATAAAAATTTTACAAAATTGCTATGTCTGATGGTATCGGGTTCAGCAGAACAATTGGGTTTTCAAAATTCATGGTAAATCGTATAAAAGGAATTTAAAGCTGAAATAATGCATGTTCTAGATGTAGATGTATCATTTTCCAAAATTTCGTTGAAAGGCGATCGTTAAATTAGGAGATATAAATTTCTAAGGATAAATGACGTTTGTGGTCCCATAAGTTGGGGGTGCATTTTTAATTGGTCCTCTATCTTCAAAATAGTTCACCTTGGTCCCTTAACTTCATTTTTGTCTTTAAATGGTCCAACACTACATTTTCATCAGTTGCTGGTTAGAACAATATATGAAATGCAGAAGCAAAATAAATAACGTGGAATCAATGCCCTTTAATGGCAAGAGGATCCCTGCGAATCCAAATTCTTACAAACCCATAAGGACAACTTGAAATGCCCACAAAGCTCAGAAGCCTCTTTAATCAAATTCCTAACTTCCTTGGCTTCGTAATCATTCCCCGAACATCTTTTGCTTATAATTATTCCAGATATAATATCATTGGTTGTAATCATTCCAGTAGGGTCCGTAAGGGGCAAATACGAAGTCCTGTGAGCCATACGTTAAGTAACTAATTGAAGCAATTTGAGGGCAATTTGAGAAGGAAAGTTCATGACTTTTAAGGAATTCTTTGGCTATCACAGGTGATGATGCGACAACACAAAGAATGGAACGGAAGTACACACGAAGTAAAGGGCCATAAATTTCAGACAACTTTTGCAGAGCTTTGTGAGGTGCAAGGGATAGCAGATGAAGAAGGCCAATAACTAGAATTGGTATTGGTCTGAGAGGAAGATTTAAAGTCTGGTTTCATAGCCATTTCTGAGTCAAAATTGTGGAAATTGCCCAAATGAGGAAGAAGGTGATGTCTTCTTGATGAACTTTAACCATGATTAAGAATCTTCAAATAAAGCTGTAATAAGAAGTTGGCAATGCATGCAACCATTGAAGAGCACTGATTCCACGTTATTTTGTTTCAGCATTTCATCTGTTTTTTTAACCAGCAACTGACGGAAATAATTGACCGAAATGTAGTGTTGAACCATTTAAAGACAAAAAATGAAGTTAAGGGACCAAAATGAACTATTTTGAAGATAGGGGGCCAATTAAAATTGCACCCCCAACTTATGGGACCACAAATTTATCCAATTTCTAAAGTCTACTGTTCTTTAAAACTATTTTTCAGAAAACTATAACTTCCCAGGGTAATATTTAATTATCTTTTCTTCGAAAAATTCTAAAAATTTCTGCACGAACTTGGGACATATTTCTATATTCCTCAAACTTTCATGAAAAGGCGATTTGTATTTTAGGATTTATAAACATTTAAAGTGGACTAATCTGTACAGTTGATTTTTAGAAAAACAGTGAATTGTGTTTTTGATATTTAATTGTGTGTTATCCCAAAAATTTTGAAAATCATACAATAGCTAGAAAAGTATTTCGTGTGAAAATCATACAGTACTTGGTAAAATTTCGTGTGAATTAGACTTTCCAATTTGTAGAAAAGTATTTTTAAAATTTTCTTGTCTGACCAGAAAACTCCAGAGCTTTTAATCTAGAATATTCGCCTAAACTCTAGACACTTTGGACCCTTTTGCAAAAACTTTGTTTTTGTCTTGTTTTGAACTGTTTTAAACCTCCAATAGAGCATGGATTGATGTTACAAATGTGCATGATTTTTTATCTGAAAAGATTTGGGTTTAAGTAAATTATTTTGCGAAAATCTTAGAACCTGAAGCCTTTCAGAGACCCCTTTCGACAGCCTTTCGGTGTCGAAAGTAAGCTATTTAATTCCTTTAGGTTTTCAGAAGTCCACAACATTACGAAACCTTCCCGAAACTTGATATCTGTTTTGAAAGCTTGTACTTGCATGAGTATGCTTATCTTAGCTCATACCTTAATTAGCAATTCTCAAAAATTTTACGAAACTTAATTTTAGAATTTTTGATTTTGGTATCAGAGCCATTTCTCAAAAATTTTCCAATACAGTTTTAAATTTTAGAATTTACAAACACTACGGTAGGTTCATACTGCATTAAGTCTGCAAACATCCTAGCGTTGGTAAGCTCTGAGTTCGTTGGTAAATTTTAGGTGGTGTTCCCGGCAGGTATTCCCGTGTTCCCGGTAGCTGTCTGAATTCATACTGCATCATGCATCTGCATTAGTCAAGTAAGTTTTAAAATGGAAAACAGTGTTAGAAGATTTTTGTTTGGTGACTCAAGTTCCAATTCATCCAGGAACAGTTCAGTTTTACAAAGTCATGAAATTCAATTAGGTATACCAATTAGTCAAATTTTATCTACTCAATCATTTAGATCCATATATAACATAGGCGTTCTTGAATTTTCGAAAGCTTATTCAATTAAACTTCATGAAGAAGTACTTCCATTACATGAACGAAAAACTACAGTTCCTTTACTTTCAAGAATGGCAATCTACAATTATCTAGATCAAGGATTCAATTATATGCATTTTGGTTTAATTCAAGTAGCTATTCATCCTTTATTAAGAAAAGGAATTAATTGTCCAGTTTTTCTTGCTATTCGGGATGATAGATTAATCAATTATAATGATTCTTTAATAGTTGTGATTCAAACTAATGCTTGTAATGGGACAATAAGGGTAAACTGTACTCCTGGTTTTTCAATATGTTTAATGGATCCAAAAATAATGAAATCATTAATTTTGGATATTCACTTAGATCAAAGTAAAATTGAACAAGAATCAATTAATTTTGCACTTGTTTATCGGATATATTTTAAGTTAATGAAATCAATTATTCCATCTGCACTAAGACTTCCAAGATCTGACTGAAATCAGTCAGTATTTGTGACTACAAACTCAGACAGAACTCTATCAAGGACTCAAACTCCTCAGCTATTGACATGGGATCAAATAACAATTCCACAGGAATTCCTTATTGACAGACCAGAACCTAAACAAGAACCAATTGAACAAACAGGACCCGCGACAGTTGAAGAATACTCAGATAATCAATTCTAAGTTCGTTTTCCTTCTAACTTTTCATCTTCTGTTTATTCAAATTCCTACAGGTCAGCTTCTTCTAGATCTTTTCCCAGTGAAACAGATTTTCCAAGTTCTTCTAGAGCTCCTCCCAGGTATTCATTCTCAAGACCGTCAAGGTACACCTTTTCTGATCCTTCTACTAGTACTCAGGATCCCACTCCTAGTCATCAAGACACTCAACTCAGATTCAAAGCTCCTATGCCAGATATAGTTCCACCTAGGCCTCCATCACCAGGTTCTCCAACTCAATCTCAAATGAAGTTTTCAGAAATTCTTGTTTTAAGTAAAGAATTCAAAATAAATTTTGATTTGTTAAAAGAACATTTTTACGATGAAAAATATAAACAAGAAAGATTATGGTTTCAAAATTTAGATCAAAAATGTCAAGATAAATTAATTTCAGAATGGATAAAAGAAGTTGATAGATTAAAATTTAATTTTCCTTTCTTTAAATGGTTAGATTATTTTTTGCAAAAAAAAAAGTTGAAAAAATTCAATGAGATTCCAACTATTGAAGTTCAAACAAATCTGTACAAAAAATGGAATTTAATTTCAGGTCAAGTAGTTACTTCAGTACATCCACCATTAGCAACTTTTAATATTTCAACTACGGATGGTAATGTAATTGCTCATCCATTTAAACAAGGAAGAGAAAGAAGTGAAAAAATTGATTCTGATGATTTCAAAAAAGTTTATCAACAAAATAATGATACTAATCAGATTCTACATATAATTACAGAACAAGTTGATTTGATTTCTACGAAATTAGAAACGATAAAACCAAAAGAAAAGTTTCCAGTTGAAACTGCAAAACCATTTTTTCAAGTTTCTACTTTATCACGAGAATTTGAAAAAAAACTTTCTTTAGCTCCAAAGATTCCAAATACCTCTGAACCAAGCTCTTCTAAACAAATTATCGCTCTTGAACAAACTACTCCTAATTTAGATGATTATTCCAGCTCTTCAGATTCTTTATCTTCTTTTGAAGATGAAATAGAAAATCAGATAAATCTTGTAGAAAGTCAGTTTGATAGTCAATCTCCGTTAGAACTCAATAAGATTTATAGAAAATCACATAACTACAAAAACGATAGAAAATGGCAGTCAGGTCTAACTAGGAATTACTATCCTCGTCCTACTCCACCAGATATTCTCTTTGAAGAAAGATCCCAATTTGTAGCAAAAAATTATGATGGTAGTTCGTTATATGAATGGAATATTGACTCAAAATCTGAATATGAAATTCTCAATACACTCCAAGAAATGGGTATGGCACGAATGGCTTATAAAGCAAAAACTAATGCTGAAGAAACTCATATTGCTTTTTGTTTAGTTTCAGGTTTTACGGGTCAATTAAAAGGTTGGTGGGATAATGCTTTAACAAATGTTGATAAGTTGGCAATTATTAATCATACTACTGAACAATTAGATGAAAATGATGAATATATGCAAGTACAAGATGGTAGTGAATTTCTTATTTATGTTATTTCTGTCATTTTATTGGATCTCCAAAAGAAGAGTTAGCAAGTACAAAAGTTTTCCTTACTAATTTACGTTGTCCAACTTTGACAGATTTTAAATGGTATAAAGATATGTTTTTAACTCAAGTCATGAGACGACCAGATTGTGGTTCGGCTTTCTGGAAAGAAAAATTTGTTACTAGCTTACCAAATTTATTTTCTCAAAGAATTATGACAAGTCTTCAAAAGGAAGTTAGAACAGACCATATTGATTTTTCTAACATTACTTTTGGTCAATTATTTGCTTTTGTCAAAAAAGAAGGATTACTGTTATGTCAGAATCGCAAGATACAAAACAAATATGGCTCGGAAAGCAGAGAGATGGGCTCTTTCTGTCAAGCTTTCGGCATCACAGGTATAAAAGCTCCTTCAAAAGAAAATAGGAAGTTTAGAAGATATAAAAGTAATTATAAAAAACCTAGATACTCTAGAAAATATAAAAACAATGATTATCAAGAAAATAAAAAATTTTATAAAAAGAAAAAATTATTTTCAAATAAAAAGAATTTAAAATGTTTTAAATGTGGAAAAATAGGTCATATTAGTCTCAATTGCAAAATAGAAAATAAAATCAACTCTTTATTTTCTGAAGAACAGGAATTAAAAAATAAATTAATGTCTTTACTAATTAATAGTTCAGATGATGAAAACATTCAATTTTCTTCTGATTCATCTTTCTCGAAAGAAGAAAAAGATTTTTGTGAATGTAAACAAAAAACCATAAATATGATGTCCACTCCAAAGAAATCAAATAATAAAGAATTTTTATTTGATATAATTGAAAAAAAATTGAAGACAATGAAGTAAAGTCAGAGTATTTGAAAAAATTAAAGTCTCTAGTTCTGGATAATGAAGTTACTCCAAAAATTTCAGAACCATTTAGTTTAGCAAAGTTAGTTGATAAATATGAAAAAACAAGTAAATATCAAAAAATTGGGAAAACTCATGATATTCATAAAGAAATAGTTCAATTAAAAAAGGAAGTAAATGAGATAAAGGTTGAATTAACTAATTTAAGTAATTATTTTGCGAAAATCTTAGAACCTGAAGCCTTTCAGAGACCCCTTTCGACAGCCTTTCGGTGTCGAAAGTAGGCTATTTAATTCCTTTAGGTTTTCAGAAGTCCACAACATTACGAAACCTTCCCGAAACTTGATATCTGTTTTGAAAGCTTGTCCTTGCATGAGTATGCTTATCTTAGCTCATACCTTAATTAGCCTTAGTAAATAACTCACAGATTAATTACTTTGGAACCTTGTCGTGCTTGACCAACATTGACTAGGCTTGTCTTGCACGCATTAATTGGAATTTGACCTCGCTTGAACAAGGGGAGGGATTACACGCTATATTCAGAATATTTTATTGGATTATCTACGTAATATTACTAAGGGCCAGTTTGATAAAAATTAATGCTTATATCTGAATGCTTAATACTGAAATCATAATGCTGAACTTAACATCTTAATGCTGAAATATATTTTTTGAACCTCGGAATCATAATGCTTAATCACTCGATCTTGCTTGATAAATATGTTGATCTTATTGCTGAAATCTAGAAAATATACCATTTTACCCTTACGTTGAACTTTTTATTTTTATGTATGCTAACTATCAAATTTATAATAAAACATCAATTATGATTACTAGAAAACATAAAGAAACAAAATAAGATAAAACACATTAAATTGAATGCTTAAAATATATATATATATATATTTATATATTACAATTTACTAAAACTCCTAAAAATGAAAAATGAATCCATTATTGTAGTCTAAAAGAAATTAAAATATTTACAATAAAATTCATATATAATTAATAAAATTATATAAGTAATATAAATATGAATGAGATTTATAAACATGTAAATGATATAATTTATTAAATAAAAATTTTTAATACCAAATTATAATAATAAAAAATAAATTAAATTTTATTTGACAATACTATAATTAAAAAATTTTAAATACGTAGTATGCTAATGAAGAAAAATAAAATAAAATAATAATTGTAGTTAAATCAATATGAATAAAATAAAAGGGATAGTTTCAAAAATCAAATATAAATTATTTAAAGATTTATTACCTGGAGCATTAGAGGATAAGCAATAAGTTGATTTTTTCCTCTTAAATTTTTGTAAATGAGTGCTTAAACGATTAAGAGGTTTGAATTTTCATTATCAAACACACTAAAAGTCATTATCTCTTAATCAAATAATTTTAAGCACTAAGTTGGATTATCAAACAAGCCTTAAGACTACTTTCAGAATATATATATATATATATATATATATATACGTCTTGTGAATAGTTTTGGGTTGCCCACACTTGTTAAATAAATATTTGCGAACATTTTTAAAGTATTGTGTTCTTTGAATTGTCTTGAATGATCTTGCCTAGGATGAATGTTTGATGAAATTTATTTCACCTTGCTGTTGATGATTCTAAACCATGAATGAAAGGATGCTCGCTTGAGCCATTCCTTTCTTGAAAGAAAATCTTGTGAACCCCTTGCTTGGTTTGATTCAAAATTATTTTGACTTTTCAAAATACCCAAAATTGTTTGGACCTGGTGCTTTGAACCAAATCATAATTCTTTGATGCCTTGAACTCGTTTTGTAGGAAATCCCTAAACCTTGAAATGAATATCCTTGTTTGATTAGAAGGAACCTTGAGAACCTAGAAATAGTTTTGAAACAAATGAAAAAGATTTCAAAACATCCCTGATTTGCAATCTTGTGATTGCTCGTTAAAGAAGGCTATCTCTATCTTGTTAAGTTGCTTTGTTGAAGCATGAATTGCCTATTGCCTTGTTAAATCATGTTGTTGTATGAAACTTGAATTGCTTGATAGATTATTAGGCTGAAGCATGAAATGTGAATTGCTTTGTGAAACATGTTAATTGATTGTTAGACACTTTATTGAAGCATGATGTGCTACTAGGTGTAACTCGTAATACATGATTCAATGCCCTAAGTAGGTTTATTGAGTTGCATATTGAATGACTAGGATTTATGACAGCATGCTAGAGATGTCATGTTTGCATAGCACTCCATAAGGTAAAAAAACCTTTAACTCGAAAAGACTTAGCAAGTCTAGTCTTAATAGCTTGTTATGCAGTCACCACTTGCATGTTGATGGTTGGAGGTGTCGTGTCGCAGATAGTCGACACTTCCCGAAAGGCGATAACTAATGGTTGCAAGTATTCAATCGGGATCCAAAACCCCTCGCATCGAGCACTCCGGCCAACGCTGGTACTGTTGCCGGTTGGGTCTAGAAGTGTTTGCAAACTACCTAAACTCGCTAGATTGTCTCGAATTGATTGTCGTCTTAGCTTTAGATGAGAAATATATATAGAAATCAAATAGATCGAAAGCCTAAGGGCTACTTGCTAGATTTATTGGTGCATATGGTTGATGTCATTCCATGATGCCTGTTTATCTCTGCTATATGAATTTACGGTTGCCTGAACTGCTAGTTATGTCATATTGATGCCATGAAGCCGGTATGGACAATTTTCCTTTAAATTGATGAGACTAGATTACTAGTTCCTGCTCGATATCCTGTCTATTTTTCTTGCTTGTTTCTTGAAATAATTCTTAATTAATATTGAGAAAGTGATCATTATATTTCCTGCCTTGCCTTGACACATGCTATTTTGAAACATCAACTTGGCTTTATTTGAGAAAAGTTATTTCAAAACCCCTGCTAATTTGATACCTGATTGTGAATACCAATTTTGATTTGAACCAAAGAATTATAATTTGGTTTCTACCAATTGAGTAAATGACTTTCGCCTGAGCTCGCTAGAACACTTTTGAAATTATACCCCGATTTGGCTACGGCCCGAACATTTGTATTGAAGTATGTTTTCTTGAATCAAATTATTGAAAGACAATTTTGTATAAGGATGCCTTTTGAAAATGGATTTTGAACTTGGTACTTTCACATAGTTTTGGTTATGTATGTGATAAGGATATCCCGAACATAGCAGAGAAACCAGAGGAGGGGCTCCAGGTATCACATCAAGCCCTCACGTTGATAAAAGGTTCAAGTCCTTATCAAAGGGATCCTTTAATTAACATCATTAGGCCAATGACTAGACAACGTCAGAAGACAGTAAACGAGGCCTTGCAAGCCCTCGCCTATGCCAACCCTGCTCAAACCTAGAATAGGGCAAACATCTCATAACCCCCTTGTGGTTTTGGAAACTTTCAGATGACCCCCTATGGTTTAAAAAACTAAAAATGACCCCATTGTGGTTTCAAAAGTATACCAAAAACCCCCTAGTGCTTTAAAAACTACAAAGAACCCCCCTGTGGTTTTTAAAATGATACATGAAACCCCCTTGTAGTTTCTAAAAATATTTAGAACCCTTTTTTGCTTTCAAATGTGTGAGGAGGTTCTTGGTAATTTTTAAAAATCACAGGGGGGTTATTTGTAGTTTTTAAAACACAAGGGGTTTTTTGGTATACTTTTGAAATCACAGGGGGGTCGTTTGTAGCTTTTTAAACCATAGGGGAGTCAACTAAAAGTCTCCCAAACCACAGGGGGGTTATGAGGTATTTACCCCCCAAAATATTAAAGAAAGCCAGGCCCTTAAGCCAAGTTGGCTACTTTGTCTGCAATGGAGAAGAAGCAACCCCTAGTCCTGCGACATGAATAGCGGCATGTTTCATAGAGTCTATGGACTCTGCAAAACCTCTCATCCACAACTCATGCTCCATCTTACTCTGGGCCAATCTATACAACATCCAACCTTCCCCAATTGGCCCAACAAAAATCATAAGCAAGCTGCAAAGCCCAAAGCGCGACTCAAGTCCACACAAATGCAGGCCATGTCCGTGGCCCACTCGCAGCCCACCTCTAACTTGGATCCGTCCACACCATAGCCCACTTACAATTTAAGCAAGTTGCAAGGAGAATCCAGGAGGCACTACTACAAAATAGAGCTTTAACGGCTGCGGTTTAATGGCAAAAAATAGAAAACCGCCGTTATAAAAGAAATATGGACTTTCTACGGCGGTTTTATCAAACCGCCGTAGAAAGGGACCTTCTACGGCGGTTAATTGTTAAACCACCGTAGAAAGGGACTTTCTACGGCGGTTTAAATCAAACCGCCGTAGAAAGTCCATACTTTCTACGGTGGTTTATCCCAACCGCCATAGAAAGCCCACTTTCTACGGCGGTTTGTTCCAACCGCAGTAGAAAGTCCCTTTCTACGGCGGTTTAACAATTAACCGCCGTAGAAGGTCCCTTTCTACGGTGGTTTGATTATAACCGCTGTTGTATTGACGTATTTAACCCTAAATAACAACGTGTATCTCCATATCACGGCCGAAAGTGTTATTCTCCAAATTTCTACTATGGTTTTGCACGTTTGATGTAAAGAATCGTCATTTGAAGCTAAAATTTACCACCTTAAGGTTAGAAACTTCTAAAATTTCTCAGTAATTGCTTATTCTTTTACTTTAGATATGTGTGTATTGAATTTATTTTTATTTATGGTAGAGTGCTAAAAATTAAAGTTGCAATCCATGGATATGGTGAACCTTAGTATTGTGGAACCCTATTTAGTTATACTATATAGTTTCTTGGTGATGTGATTTGATTTATAGTGGTTGATTTTTAATGGATGATGTTCATATAATTAGCACTACTTAGAGTGTGTATTATTTTTTTATGCATTGCATGTGTTTGACGAAATGCATAAATGAAAAACTTATGGGTTCTTCTTCATTTGATTATGTCTATTGCGCATGTGTTGGTTATGCATTATTTTTTTTTATTGAGGTATTATATTAGTTTTGATTATATGAGTAACATTAGTATGACATGTGCTAAGACAAGCATGCAACTTGATACTTTCTACATTGTTTGTTGAATTATTATTTGGGTTTTTTAATTATTTGAAGGAGTTAGTTATGCATGGATCGAAATATCTTGTTGTATGGTGATCGGACCTCCGATTTTTATGTGAAAGAAGTTGAGAATTTCATTGAACTGGCTTAGAAGAATACAAAGTACGTCCATTGTCCGTGTAAAGCTTGTAAAAATGGTGCGCGGTTTGATAACTCAGATACAATAATATTCTATTTATATCGGAACGGATTTGATCCTTCTTATAAATTGTGGATTTGGCATGGTGAAAGTATTGATAGTTTACCTGAGCAAAGAAAATCTCATGCAAAGGAGATGATGGGATTACTAGAGATCGATTAGATGACATGATTGAGGATGTGGCCGAGGATTTTGCTGATAAACCGGAAGTTCTTGCTTCCATTTTGGGTAACAATGAGAAGCCTCTATACAACGGTTGCACTAGATATACACGCTTATCTAGTGTTTTGAAGTTGTTTAATTTGAAAGCGGCAAATGGGTAGTCAGATACTAGTTTTACAGCCTTATTGAGGGTATTGAAAGATATGCTCCCAGAAGATAATGAACTTCCAGATCGAATTTATGAGGCGAAAAAAATACTGTGTCAAATGGGTATGGAGTATAAGAAGATCCACGCTTGCCCAAATGATTGCGTCCTCTACAGGAATGAGTATAAGGATTTATTGGTTTGTCCTAAGTGTAAAACTTCACGATACAAAAACAAGCAGCTGTGTGATGAGGTTGAAGACAGTTCTGATGCGCAAAAGAAGGGGTCGCCGGCTAAGGTTCTGTGGTATCTTCCTATAATACCGAGATTTAAACGGTTGTTCGCTAATGCAAAAGATGCAAAACTTGTGACATGGCATTCAGATCGGTGTATTCCCAGTGATGATGACACGGTGATAATGCATACATCAGACTTGGATCAGTGGAAAAAAATTGATTCAATGTATCCTTCATTTGGGGGAGAAGCTAGAAATTTGAGGCTTGGTTTGTGTACTGATGGAATGAACCCGTTTGGCAGTCTGAGTAGCACACATAGCTCATGGCCGGTGATGTTGGTTATTTACAATTTGCCGCCTTACTTGTGTATGAAGCGTAAGTATATACTTATGTCGTTAATGATTTCAGGCCCACGGCAACCAGGAAATGACATCGATGTGTATCTTGCTCCTCTTATTAAAGATTTGAAAAAGTTATGGGATGAAGGCGCACTTGTGTTTGATGCATACCGTGAAGAAATGTTCACATTACGTGCCATGTTGTTCTGTACCATTAATGATTTTTCTGCATATCGAAACTTGTCTGGGTACTCTGTTAAAGGGCATAAAGCATGCCCTATATGTGAGCAGAGTACAGATTTTTGTCAGCTTGCACATGGGAGGAAGACAGTATACTTTGGGCATCGTAGATTTATTCCCGAGACTCATCTGTATCGCCGTATGAAAAGATCATTCAATGGATTTCAAGAGTTTAGAAAAGCTCCAGAACCCTTGAGCGGGCCAGAGGTGAAAGCTCGTGTGACGGACATTAATGTGGAGTTTGGAAAACCTTCAGAGTCCAGCAATAATGATACATGTTGTTGGAAGAAAAAATTCATCTTTTTTGAACTTTCATACTGGGAGAACTTGGATGTCAGACATTGTCTCGACGTTATGCATATTGAGAAAAATATTTGTGAAAGCCTGTTAGGTACGCTTTTGAACATACCTGATAAAACTAAGGATGGTTATAACGTGAGACTTGATATGGTTCATATGAACATAAGATCAAATTTAGCACCGGTAGCTCGAGGACAACGCACCTATCTACCCCCTGCCTGTCACACTTTGTCCAGAAAAGAGAAAAAACAACTATGTTCAAGTTTGCGTAGCATCAAAGTTCCATTCGGATATTCTCCAAATGTAAGTAGACTTGTTTCCTTGAAAGATTTAAAACTGGTTGGTTTGAAGTCTCATGATTGCCATGCCTTAATGCAACAATTGTTGTCTGTAGCTATTCGCTCGATATTGCCCAAGCATGTTAAGTCCAGTATAACAAGACTTTGTTTCTTCTTCAATGCTATATGTAGCAAGGTTATCGCGCGCGAAAGACTTGATCAGTTACAAGATGAAATAATTGTTGTCCTTTGTCAATTAGAAATGTATTTTCCACCCGCCTTCTTTGATATTATGGTACATTTGGTGATTCATTTGGTTAGAGAGATAAAAATCTGCGGGCCTGTTCATTTGCGATGGATGTACCCATTCGAGCGATATATGAAAGTATTTAAGAGGTATGTTAAGAATCGTTATCGTCCTGATGCTAGTATTGTTGAAGATTATATAGCTGAGGAGGTAATTGAGTTTTGTACTGAGTACTTGGCCGATACAACATCAATTGGAATATCTAAGAATCGGCACGATGGGAGGATTACAGGTATGGGCACAAGGGGAGGAAAAATGTTTACGCCTTCTAATGTTGAATTGATGAAGGCGCATCTCTACATACTGCGCAATTCTGAAGAAGTTGAGCCCTATGTGAGAGACCATATGCGTTCAATAAGAACGTCTTATCCTGCTTGGATGGATCAAAATGTGCTCAATGAACATATTCGGACATTTGTATATTGGTTTGGTAATGCTGTCATGGGCAAAGACGTTTCGGAGACATTGAAATGGTTGGCGTTTAAGCCCAGCCATGCGGTACGAGCATTTTCATGCTATGACATAAATGGATATTCATTTGCTACTAAGAGACAAGATAAGAAGAGCACAGCCCAAAACAGTGGTGTTACATTAATCTCGGAGGCTTTACATGTTTCTAGCAGGAAGGATAAAAATCCAAGGTATGCAAGCATGGCATATTACAGGGTGATCGAAGATATTTGGGAGCTTGACTATGTTTGTTTCAAAGTAGCTGTATTTCGATGCAAATGGGTTGATAACAATAATGGGGTTCGAACTGATGATCCATTGGGTTTTACCTTGGTTGACCTTAACCGAGAGGGTTTCAAGGGGGAACCATTTATACTTGCATCGCAGGCGAAACAAGTTTTTTATATCACTGATCCTAGTGACGAACATTGGTCTGTTGTTCTTCATGGTAAACAACATCACGGAGTGGAAGGGATTGATACAGAAGAAGGGCTTTATGAGGCGGGCCCTTTCTCTGGTGGGTTACCTAAATCGAGAGCAGATGAAAAAGATAGGGAACTTGATAAATACATACTTCGTGATGACCACAGCGAAGGATTATGGTTCGAGGATCAAGTGTCCCATAAGAGAAAGAGAATAAGTTAAGAAGCATTTTCAGGTATATTGTTTGTTTTTATTTTAATTTTTTTTTCTGTGGGTGTGTATGTGTGTGTGTCTGTGTGTGTGTATTTGATTTTAATGAAACGAGGTGGACATAATTTTATAACAACATTTGTTTTTATCCTTCGTACTGTCTGCTTGAAACAGGTCACAACTTGGATGAAGCCGCGAAAGCAAGGGATAAAATTTCCAGGGAACTTCATATAGCGAAATGTTTATAAATGAATTTGTTATTGTTGGAAATTGTGTGAAGCTTTTGTGTTGATGTTAGGATGACCGAGTGTTTTGGTTAAATTTACAGGGGAGACTCTGTCAGAATTGATTTTAAACTGAATTCTGTATTATTTGAAGTAGTTGGAATCTTAATGAAGCATTTAATTATGTGCATATCCTTGACAGGGAGTATGTTAAATTTACAGGGGAGACTCTGTCGAATTTTTTGGCAAATTGATTTCCTTGTTTTCCATTTATGAATAAATGTCTCATGTAATTTTTTTTTTCTTTTCAAGGAGTAGTACTTTTGGTAAAATTTACAGGGGAAGCTGTACAATGATTTTTGTACTGATTTTATATTTAACTCTTGATAAATTACTTTTCTGTGCATCGGAAAAAAGATATCCATTTAGCAAGGTTATTTATTGACCGCTAGATGAATTAATTATTCGTTTATCGATTAATAAATCTTTATTATTTTAGAGAGATTCTTCAATATATTTTATATTGAGGCGCGCTCCGTACCGACGGCAACCTATTTCTATATTTTGCCTCTTAACTAGCATGCATGTGTACGAGATATACAGCAGGGCTAGAAAATTTTTAAGACTATACATGGATACGACATTGAGTCCTTGTATCCAATTGTAAAGAGTATTATTCTTTCAAGCTATTTTTATTTTATCTTAACATAATTGAAATTATTGATTGCCTTTAATTATTAAAATAGAGATAATTATTTAAGAACAAATAAACTGAATTTTACGCTTTTACCTAAAATTATTGTGTAATAGTACATGAAATTTTTCGGTGAATGTTGCATGGAAAAATTTGAAATTTATTTATTAAATGTTTCATACAAGGCTTGCTTATGTACATAATTAATAAATATAATGTAAATTGGGTATGTAATATAATATTTACAAAGTTTTGGGTTTAATTTATGAACATGAAAAAAATTAGAAATTTATGGGGTTTATGCTTCATAAAATGAAATAAAAATAGAAATTTATGCGCGCGCCGGAATTGGCTGAATTTGTTTCCACTTTTCTACGGCGATTCAAAAACAACCGTTTTCTACGGCGGTTCTTTATTGAACCGCCTTTCTACAGCGGTTCAATGAAGAACCACCGTAGAAAGTGTTTTCTACGGCAGTTGTTTTTGAACCGCGGTAGAAAAGTGGAAACAATTGCAGCCAATTCCCGCGCGGGCATAAATTCAAATATTTTGGTCTAATATCTATAATTTCCCCACATTTCCCCTGCTTCTCCCCTGCATTCCCCTGTAATATTGGATATGCAATTTCATAATGATCAACCGGTGCAAGTAAATAAAATACATTATATTTTGCAACATACTCAATTTAATGTATTTCACTATACATATTTGATTACTATTATCGCCCTTAATTCCAAATATATATATATATAAGGTAATGAAATCCAGTAAGTATTTCTTTTTTTTTTAATTGGGTCCTTAAGCACTAATTTTTCTTATACTACGTACTTAATGCATTTATCGATTTGATTATTTTATTCCGTTCGCCCAAGTCGAGAATGCAGAAAATTTAGGACTGATAATGAAGCTTATTACTTTATCACAGCTTACATGTAATTTTATGAAATTTACCAATTTTGAGCTTATACCTAAAATTATTGTGTAATAGTACATGAAATTTTTCGGTGGAATATTGGTGCACGGGAAAATTTGAAATGTACTTATTAAATGTTTCATAAAAGGCGAGCTTCTGTAATTAATAAATATAATGTAAATTTGGTATGTAATATTATATTTACAAAGTTTTGGGGTTAATTTATGAAAATGGAAAAAAAAAATTAATAGGGATTAGGGTTTAGGGTTCAGAAAATGAAATAAAAATAGAAATTTATGCGCGCGCGGGAATTGGCTTCAATTGAAACTACTTTTCTACGGCAGTTCAAAGAGAACCGCCGTAGAATCAACTTTCAACGGCGGTTCATTGTGAAACCGCTGTAGAAAGGTGCCTTTCTACAGCGGTTTATTTTTGAACCGCCGTAGAAGGTCTAAATTCAAATTTGTTGGCCTAGGGTGTTAGGGTTTAGGGTTTAAGGTCTACGGTTTTGGTATAATATCTCTAATTTCCCCACAGTTCCCCTGCTTCTCCCAACATTCCCCTGTAATATTGTATATGCAATTTAATAATGAACAACCGGTGCAAGTAAATAAAATACATTATATTTTGCAGCATACTAAATTTCATTTATTTCACTATACATATTTGATTAATATTATCGTAATTGCAAATATATATATATATGTAAGCTAATGAAATCCAGTAAGTATTTAAATTTTTTTTTTTCGGCCACTTAAGCATTAATTTTTCTTATACTACGTACCTAATGCCTTTATCGATTTGATTATTTTATCCCGTTCGCCCAAGTTGAAAACGTAAAAAATTTAGGGATGATAATGAAGCTTATTACTTTATCGACGCTTACATGTAAATTTATGAAATTTATTAATTTTTATCTTTCACCTATAATTATTGTGTAATAGCACGCGAAATTTAAATGCAAATGGTTCAAGGGAAAATTTGAAATTTAATTATTAAATGGTTCATAAAAGTCGAGCTTCTGTACATAATTAATAAATATAATGTAAATTGGGTATGTAATATTATATTTACAAAATTGTGGGGTTAGTTTATGAAAATGGAAAAAACAAAAAATTTAATATCAAAATATGCCCGCGCGGGAATTGGCTCCAATTTTTTTCCCCTCTTCTACGCCGGTTCACGAAAAACCGCAATAGAAGAGAACATTCAACGGCGGTTCAACCGCGAACCGCCATTGAAACAACTTTCTATGGCGGTTCGCGGTTGAACCGCTGTTGAAAGTAACCTTTCTACGGCGGTTTCACAATGAACCGCCGTAGAAAGTTGGTTCAACGGCGGTTCGCGGTTGAACCGCCGTTGAATGTTCTCTTCTATTGCGGTCTAAGTTCAAATATTTTGAACCAACCAGCCGGTCTAAGTTCAAAATATTTGAACTTAGACATCTGGCCTTTCCTTTATTCTTTTCCCCTTCTTCTCCCCTGCTTCTCCCCTGTTTCCCTCTCCCTTCTCCAGCCCCGGTTCGGTTTCTTCGCTCCCGGGACCCGTCGCCGGCACAACCCGGCGAGCTCCGCCCATTTCCCGCACTTCCCGACGGCTGCTTGGGGTGCTGATCGTACGTTAAGGACCAAAGTCCGATCTTTGTGTGTGGCTTCACCCCGGCCAACATTTCTTCCATTTTCCCACTCCAATATTTTTGGCCTTGGATGTAGGAGTGCAAACATAAGGTTTATCCAACTTCTATGCTTGCATTTTAAAACTTGTGCAATGTTACCTTCCATTTTGTAATTGCTTCCAATTGCACTAGGGTTTTTGTGCACAATATAATGTTGATTTCGGGTTTGATTTTTATGATGAATGATTGGAATGCTTTAGGATTTATTGATTGTTGGTTGCATTGGTTTGGTTGTTGAATTTCGTGTTTTGTCCTACATAAGTTGAGAACCTAGGTGTTTGATTGGGATTTCAATTAAGTACCCTTTCAATTCGGGTTTCCTTCACTAAGATGAGAAACACAAATGTTGATTTCGGTTTTGCTTGATTAATTTTAGAACATTGGTGTTTGATTTTGGTTCTTAGTCGATTTAGTGTTCCTCCTTTAGTGATAATGAGGAAAATGCTTTGTTGTTGAGTCCACTATGTGGAATTTAAGCTTTATAGGGTTCCTTCTTTGGGGATCCCTTGTTTCAATGTCCTGAATGCCCCTTATATATTGAAAGTAAAGCTATCTTTGTATCAATGTAAAGCATTTTTATTGCACAAGCACAAAGTACCTTTTGAGTGTTGCTTCTCTTACTTTAGGGAAGGAGAGTATTTTTTAGGAGTGAAGTACTCCTCCTTTAAGCTTTTACCTTCCTCTCTAAATTTTGGTTTTTTCCTTTAGTAGAAATTAATGATTGTTCTCATTAGTTGTTGGTTGTGAAATGTGAAGTACTTTATCAATGGTACCCTTTATAAGTCCCCTTTTTTGGGGCTCCTTTGGTTTAATTTGGATAATGGGACTTGTGTATTGCAAATATCACTATCTCCTCTTCGCTTTCCCTTATCTTTGTTTGAAATGCGTGGAATATGCTTTGTGAGTCGTTCTCCTTGATAAGGGGGATTTTTTTCATAAATGTAGAGTTTGAAATATCACTTCTCCTTAAATCTTTTACCTTTTGCGATTTAGTGTTTCTTCTTTAGTGGAAAGGAGGGTAATGCTTTGTGGTTGAGTTGAAGGTGTGTTCCTCCCTTGGTTTAATGTCATGAATGCAACTAATATATTGAAATTGAGGCTATCTTTGCATCAATGTAAAGCTTCTTTATTGCAAAAGCACAAAGTATTTCTCTTGTTTTAGGGAAGGAGAGTATTTTTAAGGAGTGAAGTTGCGAAATGTACATTGCCTTTTAAATTTAAACATTACAAGCATTCTTTTTTTTTGTCTCCTTTGGTTTAAAGTGTTCAATGGCGCGTGGGTTTTGAAATTAAAGCTTTTCTTTAAATGCAAATGTGTTATCTTGTATTCTCTTTGTATGTACATGAAGTTTAAGGTAAGCTAGTGGCCCGAAAAAGAAAACGCAATGAGGACCATAGTGATGAGGGAAAGCAACGGAGATGGGTCTTATACTAGAGCTAAAAGAGGTAGAGGGTCTACAAATTGCAACGATCTTTTGGAAATGCGTATGAAGGGGAAAACTCTTGAGATTTCGTTTGATTCAAAAAATGAGCCTAAAAATTATCATACGAAGTGGATTACATTCGTAGCATTCACGGCCCGGAGCAAAGTGGACATTATGGAATATGCATCATGGCCCAAAGTTCCCGACGAGATCAAGAAGAGAGTGTGGATGGAAATACAGGTATTCTACAAAATTATAATGCATTGTTTGTTTACCCATTCATACAAATGAACCCAAATTTATCTAAATTTGAACTTCTATTGTTTACTGTAGGCATTATTTGTTTTTGAATCAACCGAAGAACTCGAAACCAAGTGGATTTCTTATGCCGATAAACGTTGGAAAGATTGGAAATCCTTTTTAGGTAGATATGTAAATGGTGACTTGCAGGGTGAGGACCCATGCCTTGAATATAAATATCTCCCTAGAGAGACATGGATTAAGTTCAAGGCTAGCCGCGAAACAGAAGAATGGCAGGTGGGTTTTTGAAATTCATTTCCTTATTGTTTTTGGATATTCGAAATTGCTCAGTTTATGGATAATCACTTTTCATTGTATTTTTCTCTAGGCAATTCGTGAAAAAACGCAAAAGAATGCCACTTGAAATTCTTTTTACCATAATTTATCTAGCGGTGGATACCGACTGCTAAAGAAGAATTTGCATGAAGAGGCTTTGATTGCAACTGGGAAGAAGCCTTTAGAGGATGGTCCATCCGAAGAAGAAGGGGAAGAATCTTATGCAGGGCCAGGCCGGCATCTACTTTGGAGACAGGCTCACACAAACAAAAAAGGGGAATACTTCACGCCAGAGGCTGGTCGTGTTGGAATTGAAATTGTAAGTTTGCACCATACATTTTCTTATGTTTCAGTTCTTTAAGCTACTCATATAATTAAAACTATATAATTGATCTATTTACATTTCATATTTTTGGCAAAACGTTTAGGAAAATCTATGTTTCTGCTAGTCCTAAGGGGAGAAAGTTGCAGAGGGTAGGAATGATATTCTTGTCAAGGCAACGGGAAAGACCGATCACCCCGGTCGTGTTCGTGGCCAATCTACCAGGGCACGTATCACAGAGGTTTTCCCGAAAACAAGGCAGTCGCTTAAAGATGAACTAGATTTAACTAAAAGAAAGCTTCAGAAAACCACTGCCCAGCTCGATGAATGTCAAACACATCTTAAGATGATGGTTGGGTTTATATGTGGTAAGATGGGGACTGACTATGATACAGTAAGAGCCACTGTCCTCAATAGTGACAAAGCTCAGAGCTTGAACCCAGAAACCTCCGGAATGACCCCAGAGATGTTTGAGGTCTATGGTAGCAATGTTTCCCCTGTGAGTCCGACGCTACACCCTAAAGAACCTCGTAGGCAAAAATTTTCTCCTCTTATCCCTACAAGTTTGCATGAGTTACATATGATACATATTTCATCTATGGACCCGATCAAAGCCTCTGAGGTTCAGAATAGCCCTATTGCAACAAACTTGGAAGATGTGAGTTCTTTAGGCGAATACAAGGTACTTAAAGTACATTTATGTCTTTCATATTTGTTTGTATAATTTATTTCATATTGTCACTTCTAAAGAAGCTTGATATTGCTTTTCATGATTACACTTGGTTTTTGAAGTTAGCAAAAATAGTTGAGTAATGTTCATTCGCTTGCCTATTATCTCAGGATGGGTGTGAATGTCATCTGTTCATCTCTGAGGATACATGTAAGAGACGTAAGCTTGTGGCCAAGGGAAATGTTTATAAGCAGAGAAAGCACCACGGCCACGAGGTAAGGAAAGGTTGCGCGAGGGTTACAATTAAAATTTCATATGATGACTTCGCCCCGCTACCATTTCCTGAGGAAGAGGCTTCAACTGTGGGAATGTCCCGATCCTTTTTCGTGGAATGGCCTATACATTTGATTGAACTTATTCTGGATCCAGTAACACAGGTATATTCTTACATTTATTTGTGAATTACTTAATACCGTTTTGTATATTTAATGTTATTTCAAATGTTGTTAGGTGGATAAATGTTTAAAAAAGAAAAAATGTCGTTTGAATTCTATGGATGATATAAAATCTTCTTCGACGGTTCCAAATAAAATGGCATCCTCTTCGACGTCTGATCCACTGCACGAGTTACAACTCCGAATGGAGAAAGATTCGAACTTCAATGACTTCTTGTTTCAAATGACAAGAGATATCATAGGTGTGGATCATCCTATTTCGATGGATCGAATGGATGTCGGTGAATTATTGTCAAGAGAAAGCATGGTCACAAACTGTTTGATGCAATTGTTCACCAAGTGAGTTTTCACTTAATTTTATAACCTATTTCAGATTATTATTATACATAGTATGCATTCCATGTGCCTAGACTAACCAATGATGCATGATAATGTAAATTCTCTAGAGCTTTACATGATTTGGTTGAAAGGAATGACCGGAAGGGGATAGGGTTTCTCTCAACTGATCATGTCACGGCACTAGGAAACACATATGAAGATAGGGTACACTACATTGCACGAAACTTGAAGGATCGGAATAAAGAAATTTATCTGGTGCCGTATCTTCAGGGGTAAACACTGTAAGCGTTTCTCTAATTTTTAAGAAACACTGATTTAAAGATCTGAGGTCATTAAATTTTTGGTTTGCAGTGAACATTGAATGCTTATAGACATTAGACCGATTGAAAAGGTTGTGTACTGGTTTGATTCTTTACAAAACCCACAAAAAGAGGAGGCAGTAATACTTATAGACGAGTGAGTTATATATATTAACTAATGTTATAATGCATATATAATTTCTAATGCCAATCATATATACATATGTTGCTAATTATTTTCATTCCGCTTTCATTTTTATAGAGTGATGTTTAATTATCAAGCTTTCTTAGGATTGCCCAGAAATGTGCATATGCAACCTGAATGGATAGTAGTTAAGGTAAAATTGGTTCTTATTGAATTTTTTATTCAACGATGTGTTGTATAAAATTGTATGATCTTCTAACTCGTATACTAATATTCATTAGCATAAAAAGCAAACGTCTAACTGGGAGTGTGGCTACTATGTCATGCTCTACATGTACCAAATCGCAATGAAATCTGACACATTAGCACTCGAAAAGGTATTTGATTTCTCATAACTTACTTGACTGTATTTCATTTTGCTACTCAATTACTTTTGAATTTATACTCTGTTGCAGTACTTCAAACTCGACCGCACTCCATTAAGCAATGTGGATATAGATGCTATGAGAAAAATATGCGCTAGTTATATTGTGGAGCATTAGCCATAGTTGATAAATACTAATGAAACTTGTTGATATTATAGTTGTACAAATATTCATTTGGCTATGCCCCTGTAATATAATAGCGATTTCAATTTGTATCTTGGTGATATCTGTATTCAATTTAAACTTGTAGCAACAAGTTTTGCTTTAAACCAGATTAATTTTCACTTTCTATCGCGGTTTGGGTCTGAAAAAGTGGCCACTTTCTACGGCGGTTTAGAACTAAACAGCCGTAGAAAGTGGTGACTTTCTACGGCGGTTAATTGTTAAACCACCGTAGAAAGTCACCACTTTCTACGGCGGTTCTTCCCTGCCACTTTCTATGGCGGTTTAGTTTTAAACCGCCGTAGAAAGTGGTTACTTTCTACGGCGGTTAATTGTTAAATCGCCGTAGAAAGTGGTGACTTTCTACTGCGGTTTCAAACCGCCGTAGAAAGTCCGCTAACTTTCTACGGCTGCCATATAGATGGCGGTTCAAAAAGGCCAAAAACCGCCGTTAAAAGCCCTTAAAAACCGCCATTGAAAGCCCTTTTTGTAGTAGTGAGGGATTTGGAAAGTGCATGTTTTCCTATTCCTTTTCGAATTTTAATTATAGGTTAAGTCTAGTTTCCTAAACTGCTTACAACTTGACTTAATTATTAGTTTTCTGTTCTTATTAGTTACTTTATTTCTTTTACAACTTGAATTTGGATTCTCTCTTCAAGATACCAAATTGAAGCTTTCATTTTTTGGAATTTTCTGATCCTTATAGATTGAGATAACCGAATTTCCAATTACCACTTTCAAGCTCTAAATTTGGTTTGTAAAGGGATTCCAACTCTTGTTTGGTTTCCAATTTTAATTCTTTTCTATTTCCTTTTCTTGTAAATTTTTACTCCCCTATTATTATAAATAGGAGGCAGTCGAAATCATACAACTCAGAATTCTTTGGTTTAATTTTCAAGTTTATCCTTTACTTTTTGAATTCTCATTTATCCTTTACTGTCAAAAATTAGAACGTAGGACACGATGCGAGAAATCATCATTAGGGCGTGAGAAGTTGAACTGTTAAAAACCTTTCCAATTCCACATGCCGATTGGGGGCTACACACTCCTAAAAAGTAATGGACCTCGTCTTCGACAGCAGCCACATTACTTTTGGGGGCTATTGTTGGATATTGGATTAATGTTGAAGTCAATATTAATTGACCTCGGCCTTGGCCGCCCTCAAGCACAAGTTTGAGAATGTGCACCAAATGGCATACGTGCCAGGTGGTATGGAAAGAAGAAGGATGTCACGTGTTAAAGCTGAAGACTGACACAAATCTCGAAAGCATGACTCACTAACCTTCCTTCCCGCTATAAATATTCATGCCTCCCTCTATTTGAAAGGTAATGAATTCTTAATTAGTTAGTATTATAGCAATTTATTATATTCTAACTTAAGCATCGGAGTAAAATCTAGGATTCATTTCCAAAAGCAGGTTGCAAGAGAGGAAGGCCGACGTCAAGGGAGCTCGGTGCTAATAAGGGATTCAACAATATCCATAGTTAATTATTGATACTAGTAACTAGTAACTAGTAATGATGCACATTAACTGGTAATGGTATTTGTGCTTGTCTGAATTCTTATAGAAAATGTGGTCTCCTATTATGAGAGTTTACATGTATGACCATCTCCTAGGCATATTGGTTTCAATAGGTTAAAATATATATTTTTAGATTTTGAATTTTATACTAATCTTTCATCATTCGCTTTTCCTCAATTTCAAATGGAGTTAATGGTGAAAATGACATTTTTTTCCCTCTTTATAAGAGTATGGTGATATTTGTGGAAGATAAAATTAATTATTAAAGTGGGCACTTTGAAAAGTATGATAATAATTAGGATAGTTCACTTTTCTTAATACACATTTTTACTTTTTAACTACATATTTTACTGGGAAAAACTATAATCCTTTCAAGGAACCATTCAACCATTGAATTTGGCATATGAAATTGAAAAGTTAATTTATACAAGGCCAAATTTCAATGACTGAATGGTTCTGTTGAAAAAGACTACAATCTCACCCTATTTTATATATACAATTTTTCTCGTCTAAAAACTATTTCCAAAACTACAATTTGAAAAAATGTTTATAAAACTTTCCAAATCAAACATTGCCTAAGTTGTACTCTTTACTTTCACAATTGGACAAAAGAAAGGGAAAAAAATTTAATAATAAACAAAACGTCCCTAATATTATTGAAAAGTACAAATGATACTTTATCAAGAGTATCACTTTGTAGCTTTTTAGAAGTATTATTATTAAAAGTAATAAATAAAAGAAGAAAAAAAATATTGATACTCATAGAGTATACTCTTGAAGAATACAAGTGAAACTTTTGAGTGTCACTTATACTTTTGACTAAGGGTCTGTTTGATAAAAAATAATGTTTATATTTGAATGCTTAATGCTGAAATCATAATGCTGACTTGATTAAGCATATAACATCTTAATGTTGAAATATATTTTTCGAACCTGTGAATCATAATGCTTAATCACTCGATCTGGTTTGACAAATATGCTGATCTTAGTGCAGAAATCTTAAAAATATACCATTTTACCTTAACTCCTTTAACACGTTTCCTCTTCTACTTCCCTCTCTTTTCGCGCAGCTTCTCTATTTATACTCTTCAAATCCCTTCTTTATTTTTTTTTTTTTTTGCAACTTCTGCTATTATTGACGGCTTTCTCACTTCTTCCCTTTACTCTTCTTCCTCTTTTCTCCAATCTTTTGCTACTTTTCTTCCTATCTTCACAATGTCTCAATCTGGTGATTCTAAAAATGTCTCCCATGGCAGTTATCAAGTCGAAGAAGAAGAAGAGATCAATTTTTCTGCTTCGGTGGAACTCAAAGCTCCAATGAATCCGGCAACACGGGCAACAACTTCATCCGCTGGATCTAAAATTTTTGCTGCTAATACTTCATCTGGAAAATCTCCCACTATTTTCAACATCACGAGTACTCTCTGAGGTGAAGATTTGCCGGAACTCCTGCCCAAGTTCAAGATCCCAGAGTCAGTTGCGCTGGTGGCCTCACCGGAGGGATCCGAGGGCTGGACTGCAAATAGGACAATAGATGGTTGGGTCACCGTTTATCGACATTATCTGAAGGCCAGATTTTGGTTCCCAGTTCCACAAAGGTATCACTAATTGGCTGAACCACTACAGATTCAGCATCTGTGAACTAACTCCTAACGCCGTTCAAATGTTGGTTGGGTTTTACCAGTTCTGCACCAAAGTCAAGGTGGTGCCAATGGAAAGACTCCTGTGAAACATGTTTATGTTTAAGGTAAGTCAAAATTCTCACTGGTATTACCTTACCAAGCGTACCAATGCCCTGTCTCTGATTTCTGAGACAAAAACTTCCATTCACGGATGGAAGAATGCATTTTTCTTTGTCGAGTCTAAGGCTGCTCGGCTTCCTGTTAACCGCATTCCCCGCAAAGGGAAAGTTATGTTGGGACCTCGGCCGGAAGACCCCGACCTCCTCAAAATTCTAGGCCGTATAGATTCTCGAGGTCTCACTATTGCAGGCAACAGCTACCCTACCAATGAACAGCTTCGTGAAGCTAGCCTTTTACCACCATTATAGGCTATTTCGACGTCAGGTATTAAAAAGCTTCTCATCTGCAGTAAATAACAATAATTTATTACTTCATTTTTCCTAATTATTTAAGATTTGAAACAACATTTCCTTTGCTTTTTACAGGTGATGTAGGTTCGAGCTTGGGAGCTAGAGTTACTAAGGAAGCTTCCACCTTGGCTCTGGAGGAGCCTATTACTGGTGCTTCCGAGAACTCCCCTATAGATGAAGCCGATCTCAGCTCAAGGGACGAAGTCTAAAAAAAATGCTTCTACCTCCACTCCGATCCCTGAAACCCCCGCAACCGAATCTCCTCCAAGGGAGGACAGCACTATATTAGCAAGATGGCAAAAAGTCCTACACCTTGTCCGATCCTGAATTTGAATGAAGAAGAAAAAGATTTTTACTTCTTCAGTCAAGGGGAGGCCATTCCTGCTTCCACTTTGGCCACGGAACTGCTTGAAACCCCCAATCCTGAACCAACTTTGGACGTTACACCGTTGCAACAAATCCTGCTAGCTACTCTGGTAGGTAGTTCGACAAGCTGGATGAGTACTATCCCTAGGCCGAAAGCAGTGGCTAAAGCTTTGAATGAAATGGTTGATCAGCAGCCAAGGTCAGCGGCTACCATCATTGATCTCGAAGAGGAAGAGATCATTAGGTAAATCCTAGTGTCCCATCTTCTACACATCAACCTCCGCCTCCTCTATCTGGTGGGTCCTCGATCAGAAACCCTACTAGTCCACGATCGTCGTCAAGTCAATCGAAAGACAAGGGTAAAGCTTTAGCCGAGCCGATCTTGAAGAGAAAAGATTTGCCGCCACATCCCCCAAGATTCGGGCCCCTACCTGGGGTCTATATTGGAGAACCAGACTTAAACTCGGCCATCAACAGGTCCCTCTCTAATCCTTTACTAATTTTAATTTTCAAATAAATTTTGTTTGACAGAAAAACTAACTATTTTATTTTGAACAGAGTCTCGCTCAGCCTATGATACTCGAAAACGATCTTGGGATCATGCTTCCGGGATGGAAGGCCTCCGACTAAAGAGTCTAAGGGGGGCCACCCTCTTAAGGATTCCCCTTGTCGTTCTTCTAGGCATCAATACAATCAAAGTCGGGTTGAATCACCTGAACGAGAGGTGGCACTACGCCAAATATGCCGAGGTCTGGCTTCTAAAGCTATAGCAGCTTCAACAGCTACACTCTCCGATCGCGAAGGCGTTTCTCCTTTCACTTTTTGGGGTGAATCAAGATGACGTTTTCCTGGTGTGGAAAACATTGAACTTCTTGCCCATCGTTTGAAAGACGGGGTGGATGTTAAAGGGGATAACTATACAGAGTCCGAGCTAGAGGCTACCGTAAATGCCATATGAACTGGGCTCAAAGATTTCTCGATCAGGTACACTTCCTGGAATCTCCTTATCATACGACTTTTTCTTTTTCAATAATATAATTCTAATAACTTGTGCCCTTTCATCATAGGAAAGAGAGTTGATGTCACCCCAACTAAGGCGTATCATCGCCTTAGAACATTGAGCCCCGGAATGCGAAGCTGAAATACACTGGCTTCAAGCCTTACCATTCAGCTCGACTGAATCGGATAAGCTGTGAAAACTCAGAGACGAACTCGAGGCAACCCAACTTTCACTAGGCCTAATCCAATCCACTCATGATCAAACGGTAGCCGAGGTGGAAGAGGCTAGATTACGGTGTCAAGAATTTAAGGCTAGAATTAAGTCTCTACAAGAAGAACGTAAATGAGCCGAAGAGGATAGGGATAAGGCTTATTCTGCTCGTGAGAAACTCTGGGTAGAGTTTCAAAAATTATAGAAGATTCAATCCAACCACAAGGCAACAATATCTAAGGTTCGAGCTAAAGTGACTCAACTCTTCGCAGATCTGCGTCATGCTAAGCAGGAGAATGTCCAAAGCCGCCAAGAGATGCAAGATCTACGAGGCTTGATTCTTGAAGCTTTCCGCCAGGGATGGGCCGCGTGTCTAATCAAGGCAACCCCCATTTACTTTCATAAGGCAGCGGAGGCCGTGCTCAATGGGAACTAGCTACAGCGGCTGATTCAACGCCATCCTCAAGAAGCTCGAGAATTTTATTACAAGTCTTCGAGCTAGGGTAAACTTTTTGGCAGCCTGCTAAAGTCTGCCGTGAAAGCCAACTACAATGATGGGGTCACTGATTGAGAGAAACTTTTTGACTCAATTGGGACATTAATTGTTCCCGCAACTCATCAGATGTTGCTGGATGGCCGCAGCACTACGGAGCAACTTTGGGAAGTTTTCAAAGCGAAGACTAGGTTAGTTAACCTAAGAATAACGAGTGCTCCCATCTGCTCTGAGGCAGAGCCACCACAGGATCCTCCTCTCGAAGGTTCATATCCATTTCCGACCTCGGAAGAATGCCTGAGTAACCATGCGGTTCCTGATTTAGGCTAGAATCCTAAGCTCCACGTCGAAGTTCCCTCAGAACTCTTTCTAACTCCATCTTCCCATAATGAAACTGAGATTCCAACGGCTACAACTGACGTCGAAGTGAACGAGCCAGCAACTCAGCGGGAAGAGGAAAATATAGGAAGTGGAATTCCTAACAACAAGCCTTCCACCACGGCTTCAATCAACGATAATGTGGAAAACACTGGCCCTTTGTAGTATACTAAGATAAGGGCTTTTATAACATTGTTTCTATTTAGCACTTTAATTTTGATTCAACATTTTCCACCAATGTTTCTCAAGATCATGATTCCTTATCCTGTAAACTTTAAAACACCAAATGCTTTTTCCTTATGATATAGCCGTCGTTGCCCTTAGAAAATCTGTGAAAATAGACTAAGGGGTTTACGTAATTTTAACGACGATGTCGACGTATTAAAAATCTATGAAAATAAACTAAGGGGTTTGGGTTTACGTAATTTTAACGACGATGTCGACGTCTTAGAAAATCTATGAAAATAAACTAAGGGGTTTAAGCAATTTTAAGGATGATGTCGACGTCACCGACCTTAGAAAATCAGTGAAAACAGACTCAGGGGTTTTTCATATAATTATTCAAGGTCACATCTAACCTTGGATGTAACAATTATCAAAACATAAGATATAAATCCCTTATTAAAATTTACAAGAAACGTTTCAAAATCTTTCATTGATCACTTGGAAATTTATCACAGCAACAACAAAAGAAAAAACATCTTACAAGGATTATCCAAGAATGCACACATTTCATATGATTGAACAACCACACTAGATTTGATCATGGAGAGAACTTCCTCAAATTACTAGCATTCCAACTATTAGGCAACAAACCCCTATCCATATAAGCTAGCTTGTAACTCCCCGTGGGACGAGCTTCGATCACATAATACGGTTCTTCCCAATTAGGACTTATTTTGAAGAAGGACGAGGTCGCTGGGTACAAAAGATCGAGGTCAAACTTTCGCATTATAGTACCAGAGTAATAGCATTTTTTCGATCAGCTTGCCTGCGATCAGCCCTGCTCTTGCTTCTTCGACCTCATCCAAAGCCAATCTCATTCGTTTATCATTATCTCCTTCCATGAAATACTTAACTCGGGCTAATAGGAAAACAATTATCGGTGGAATAACGGTCTCCACACCATACACCAGACTATATGGAGTTCGTCCGGTAGCCATGGTTGGAGTTGTCCGACAGGACCAGATTATTGATGGTAGTTCGTCCACCCACAAAGACCGATGAGCTCCGACCCTTGTCTTTAAACCATACAGTATTACCTTGTTGGCCGCTTCCACCTAACCACTTGCTTTTGGATTGCATATTCAACACATGTTTTCAAGAATTCAGGACTGTTGAACTGCTCACCATTGTCTGAAATGATGGAATGCGGAATTCCAAAGTGGCAAATAATCTGTTTCTACACAAATCGAGCTATAGAATTTCCTGTGATTTCAACCAACGGCTTTGTGTCTATCCATTTGGTAAAATAATCGATTGCCACTACCAAGAACCTCTCTCTATTATCTGCTTTTGGAAAAGGCCCCATAAGGTCAATTCCCTAGGTCGCAAATGGCCAGGGACTTATAATCTCCATCATCTAAGATGGTGGAAGTTTCATCACTGGGGAATGTACCTGGCACTTTTTACAATCTCTCGTCAACTTCTCTGAATCTTTAAACATAGTTGGCCAATAAAACCCAGCAATCTTGGCTCACTTTGCCAAATTGCAAAAGCCAACGTGACTACCACAACATCCCTGATGTATTTCAGCCAATATCACCCTGGCTTCACCTGGGCCCACACATTTGAGAAGAGGAACGGGGTAGGATTTCCAGTGTAACACACCATTCACCATTTCATACCTCAATGCTTGATTCTTGATTTTCAGGGCTTCACTCGACTTGGCGGTAAAATGCCTCTCTCCAGGAACTCCATGACAGGACTTATCCAATCACCAGGTAATGGCTTGGCCGGGAATACCACCTCCTTATCCGTGCTTCGTACAGCCACTTGCTCAACCAAAATAGACTTAGTCAAATGAGAAAATATGGGTGAAGCGAGTATGGACAATACATCCGCAGGTCAGCCAAATAACCCTTCAGCTCATCAAAGGCACTTTTACATTCTTCTATCCAATGGAACTTATCTGCCTTCTTAAGAACTTTGAAGAACGACAATGACTTCTCAGCAGATTTAGCTAAGAACCTATTTAATGCTGTCAATCGACTAGTCAAATGTTGAACCTCTTTTACTGACGTCGGCAGGAGCATCTCTATCATAGCTCGGACCTTCTCTGGTTGAGGAGCAATTCCCTCTTCAGACACCATATAACCCAAAAACTTCGCAGAGGAGGCTCTAAAAATACATTTTTTCAGATTTAACCTTAACTTATATTTCCTTAACACCAGCAAAGTTTCTCTGACATCAGCTAAAAAATTGACCTTGTCCTTACTTTTCACTAATATATCATCAAATAAGCCTCCATGTTCCTGCCGAGTTATGATTTAAAAATTTTATTCACCAATCTCTGATATGTTGCCCCTGCATTCTTTAATCCAAACGGCATCGTCACATAACAGTACGTTCCTTTGTTGGTGATGTGGATTCTCGATTGAGAATTGCAATGTGCAGAAAATCACCAAAACTTCAATAAATACAATAAAGTATAACCCCTTATTACGCCAATCACTACTTGCATTCAATAGAACAATCAGGTTATTTTTAAATTATAAACCAAGCAACGAATTGAAGCGAAAAGCCAATTTAATTAGGTGATAGTATAAATCTAATTAACACGCAATTCCAGGAACTAATATGTCGAAATCATGCAAGATTGACTACAGTTCAATGAGAAGAATTTCAAAATATGGGGTATTAACTTACATCAAATTATATCATTTATGAATACAATCTGCTTTATTATTTCGGCCAAGCCCCTTCAAATAGAGGGGGTTGTGTGCCTTATACAAAGTAGAAAAGGAACAAGAAATAAAAGTGAAATCTAATCAGAATTGGAAACCGTACAAACTAGAAACCTAAAGGAACTATGTTTATGGGAAGGAATTCAGTTCCCCCTAGGAAACTAGGTGTGAACGAAATTTCTTGAAAAGAAATAAGGAAATAACATGAAAAATGTAATTCTATCTCTTAAAAGAAATCATGCAAGAATTCTTTTCAAGAAATAACTAATTAAGTAATTACCTAAAACAATAGCACTAAAAGTAACTTGAGGAATGGCGTAACAAATCAAGAACTCTGATGATTTTCAGGACTTATAAAATGAACTCCAAGTAATACTTTTAATATTCAGTCTGGAATTCTCCAAAATAAATAACCCTTGGCTGAGTTGGAGGTGAAATTACTATTTTATCCTTTTCGGCCACTTGTTCTTTCTTTGGCTTGTTCTCAACTTTCATAACCTTTGGAATGCCTCTTGACTTAGCCCATGTAGGGTAACTCTTGTATAATTCTTATGAACTAGAATTAACTCTCCTTCTAAGCTTTATAGCTTGAACATTCCTTCTACGACCATTTTGAACACTTGGATCAAATCCAAATCCTTGACATGGTGGATACTTATGTTCAACAGTAGGGATCACCTCATCAATTGATGATAAAAGAAGTTTTCTCTTCATCTCCTTTGAACATGTATATCTGGTGATAACCCTTATACGCATCCAAAAAACATAAGAAATGAAAACCAGCAATAGTATCTACAAGGATATCTATCTGGGGAACTGGAAAGAAATCATTGGGGCAGGCTTTGTTCAAATCCTTAAATCGACACATATCCTCCATGAGGTGTCAGGCTTCTTCACCATCACAGGATTCGACAACCATTCGAGATAGTCAACTTCCCGAACCAAGATAGCATGTAGCAATTTGTCCACCTCAGCATTCACTGCTGCTGCTTTATCAGGGGAATAACTCCTTTTCTTTTGTCTTACAGGTGTTAACTTTGGATTAACATTCAACCGATGGTCAATCATATCCCTTGATATTCCTGCCATATCATCTGAAGACCAAGCAAACATATCAATAAACTCAGTTAACATTTTGACTAAAGAGAGCTCCAACTCTCGTGGCAAATCATGCCCCGTCCTTACTATTTTCTGCTCAGCAATCTGAACTTCTTTAGCTGGAGCTTCGGCCTCCATAACGGGTATGGATTCACCCACAGGGGGTTCTAAATCGGTAACACTGCACACCTTGGGAACAGACTCAATATACTTTAGGGAAGCCATATAACATTCACGGCCGGGCTTGAATTACGTTGCTGCGGAGCTCGGCCACTCCTCCCGACGTCGGCAATTTGACCATCTGTTATACTGTCAAACAGATTGTCTGAAATTGATTTAAACTAGGTCATCCTAGAAACACATTATAAGCCATCACTTCATCATTTACCATGAACTCCAAAGTCTCCGTCCTGAACATATGTCTATCTCTCAATGTCACCGGAAGGCTAATCTTACCTGCTGGATATATTGTTTTATTACTGATGCCGACCAGGGGAGTTCGAACGCGTTTTAAAGATTCCTTCTTCAATTTACATCCCAAAAACAAATCCATAGACATAATATTTGCAAAACTGCCAGTATCAACCAGCACCCTCAACACTCGATAGTTAGAAATGACAGCTTCAATAACCACAGGATCATCCATATCTCTGTACATAAAAAAGTCCATGTCTCTAAACTATATGAAGAGCGTGGCCGGTAAGCTTTTTCTCTTCAGCAAAAACCCTTGTCCATCTCACATGCATTGCCGACGTTGGCTAGAAGAGTCTCCATATGTTGGCCCCCCTGCTATGACAAGAATGGTTCTAGCAATTATGATATCCTTGTCATTGTCTTCTTTTTTAGGCTCAATCGGCGCAACCATAGGTGCAGGAATCTGTTGATGAGGTTGATAAAGTTAACTTCGATAGTCTGATCTTCGACTATCACGACTACTACTGTATCTTTTGTTCTTCTCATTTTGGGTGACCTGTTTCTTATCTGCATCTCGGCCAGTGACTGGTGGGGGCCGATTCAACCCCCTATAATCCTCCGTGTTATGTCTAGCCGATTTGTGGCGGATGCACCATTTTTCAAAACTTAGGTTATTTCGCTACTCCTGTGGTTGATTTCGAAAAGAGTTGACATCGGCTACATAAGCATTCCTTCTTATCTCCCGGTAGCTTTGATTCGATTGAGGCGAAAAGTAGTTTCAGCTGGGAAATCCACCTTGGACCTACAATCTTTGGACATTTTCCTTTTGATTTCTGTTATTACGAACTCTCAGCTGGTCCAACTCCCTCTTCTTTTTGATTAACTATGTTTCTTCCACTCTAATATGCGGATTAGCGATTCTCATTAACTCCGTAAATGAAGCCTTGGTGGTGGCAGATACCTCCTTGCTCATATCACCTGATCTTAAACCATTTATAAAAGTTGTCATCATCAACGTATCAGATTTGTTCATCACAGCTAACCGGATAACATAATCTGCCAATGGCTCATCTCGCTCTTGAAATAGGTTCATCAGGTGTGTGGGACCTTTTGCGATAAATTGACTACCTGTAAAATTTACTAAAAACATCTGAGCAAACTGATCCCAAGAGCTAATCGACCTTGGTGAAAGAGTGGAATACCAGTATCAAGCTGCATGCTTAAAAGTTAAGTGAAACGCCATTCATTTATTAGCATTTGAAAATTCCACTCTCATACTGGTGCAACAATGAGATAGGTGAGCTCGCAGGTCACCTATGGCTATCAAACTGCTCCATATTCTGCCATTCTCGATAATTTTGGGAAACAAAGCCGCTTCAATTTTCTGGACAAACGGTGTTTCAAGAACATCATTCCAATAATCAGCTCCCATAGGGAGTTCATATTGCAATGGTATAGCTGCATACACCTTTTGGAGCTGATGATTGGCCCTATACAAGGGAACATAATCATGTATCGAGGGTTCATGCTCCCGACGATCGGAAGTGAAAGGTTGATCGGGCTCGATTAACGGTAGGATCCTCAAGAGCTTTGCCTTTTCAAGCCCTTTCCTCTGCTGCTTTCTCTTGCCGCTCACGATGCATTTGGCTATATTCCCCAAAGCTCGCCATCATATCATCCATAATTCTTTGCTGTTCTTCAGTCAACAGGATTTTCGTCCTTACTCGAACATGGGATCCTTCTTGCTCTATGGTTTCTTGTTCAAAAAGGGCCCCACGGTGGGCACCAATTTTTGAATCCCTAATTAGCGCCGAGCTCTCTTGACATCGGCCTTCCTCTATTGCAACCTGCTTTTGGGAATGAATCCCAGATTTTACTCCGATGCTTAAGTTAGAATATAATAAATTGCTATAAGACTGACTAATCAAGAATTCAATTCCTTTCAAATGTAGGGAGGCTTGAATATTTATAGCGGGAAAGAAGGCTAGTGAGTCACATTTTTGAGATGGTGTGTCACTCTTCAGCTTTAACACGTGTCATCCTTCTTCTTTCCATGCCACCAGGCACGTATGCTATCTGGCGCGCATTCTCGAACTTGTGCTTGAGGTTGGCCAAGGCCGAGGTTAATTAGTATTAACTTCGGCATTAATCCAATATCCAACAGATATCTTTGAATAAGTATGGAAAATAATGAGCAAATAATTCCGAGAAAAAGTACTTCCCGTACATGAAGTGGTAGAATCTTGTACGATACAGTGAAAAAGTTTAGGCCTATAGGGCTCTGCAGCTTTGCATTAGGCAAAGAGAATCGTTGTTGGGAGCTTGGAAAGGAGGGCCTATCTTCTATACATATATGGAGATAGAGAGACGCAGTGAGATATGTCAGCTCAGCTTGAGTGGTATGCGTCACGCGGTCTTTAACAATTCAGAGGTGAAGGAATTTTTTGGTAGATATCATGCATGGTTGCTTTTGGCATTGGGGCATGTTATTCGCAGTAACCATTTCGATATTTGCAGTAACATTTTCTTGTGAAAAGTCTAAAATACCCCTGACACTAAAAAAAAAACAAAAAACAAAAAGTCACATGCATCACAGTGTAGACCATTTGTCAGGAAAGAAACCCATTTTGGGGGGATTTTTTTCTCGGATCTGCGATTATGCGGCAATATTTTGCCGTATCTGTCACATTTCGGCCGTGGAGAGTGTCTACCCGGCCAGAATTTTTTGGAAGTCTGGGCGAATTACCGCTGGCGGTATTTCCCAGAGAAATACCGCCATGCAAAATGGCGGTATTTTTGGGCGAAATACCGCCGTATTCTGGCGTTATTTGCGGGGAAAATACCGCCGGCGACCGGCGGTATTCCTAATATCGCCGTATTCCGGCGGTATTTCCTAGGAAAATACCGCCGGAATACGGCGATACTTTTTAGGAAAATATTGCCAGTCTCCTGCGGTATTTTTGATGGAAAATACCGCAGGCGACCGGCTGTAATTTCCTAAAATTCTCTCCGTGGCCGTATTTTTTGGAAAATAGCTCCGGTCTCGGACTGTATTTTTCCCAAAATTACCGCCGGAGACCTTTTCCTCCAAAATAACGCCCGATTCCGGGCGCTATTTTTCCTTTAAAACACCGCCTGCGGTATTACCAGAAATAACACCGCCGGTCGCCGGCGGTATTATGGAGTGAAATACCGCCGGCGACCGGCGCTATTTCACTCCCCCCCCCCCCCCCCCCCAAATTGGTTATTTGCAGTAACCACCGGCCGGACCTTCGCCAATCCGGGAAAAAAATTCACAATTTCGGGCAAAATACTAACAAATCCGGACATATTACAACCAAAATAATCAAAACAACAAATAAAACAATACCGAAAAAAAATATTAACTTTAGCCACTCACCTTTTTTCGATCCGATTCGTCTCGATTTTTATCCGATTTTGTGAATCCACACGGCTCTGCTTTGTAGGATTTAATTTTTTGCAGTGCAAAATGAAATGGTCTGCACTGCAAAAAACTTACGCTCTGCTTCATAGACAAATGCCTGCCACTTTTTTTTGCTTTTTTCTTTTTTTTTTTCTTTTTCCTGTACTGCATGTGACTTTTTTTTTTTAGTGCCAGGGGTATTTTAGACTTTTCACAGAAAAATGTTACTGCAAATATTGAAACGGTTACTGCGAATAACAATTCCGTTGGCATTTTCCCACATTCTCTTAAATGCAATCAGAAGGGTTGGAATATTATTATTATTCTTTACATATGCATGCCATTTTTACAACAAACAAATATACGATTGGAATTTGGCGTGCATATATTGCCATTCATTGCCTAAATGCACTAACTATTATTCTAAAAGAAAAAAAAAAAGGTAAAAAATGTACAGGGGATGTTAACGTTGTTATCTACCAATAATTAGGCATATGAAATGCATGGTAATTATAAGACTTTTTTTATGATCTTTCCCACATTTAAAATTATAAATTTATCTTGGTTAAAAGTAAACAAATTTAGAAAAATAAGAATGAGAATGAAAAATTAGTGATTGGTTAAATGATTTCATTCCTTAAATCCAGTCTCAGAAGTGGGGAATGATCAAATTTCTCATTCCCTATAAATTAGCTCATTTATATATTTTATAAGTTAAAAAAATTAGTTAGTAATCATAATTATCATTATAATATATTTAAACATAATTATTTTATAATATATTAATAATTTTATTCATAACAAAATGTTAAAATAAATTTTATTGGTCAAGATTTTTCATTAATCGATCACCAATAATGACAATAATAATCATTCTTCATCACATATGTAAACAACTCAATTATAATAGTAATTATAACCTTGTTTTTAAATTTATTTTACTATTGCATCCCAAGAATTGAACACATGATCTCGGAAGTTACAAGTCTCTCTCATTACCACCACCCCAACCCTCTCGAAACAGTAGTAATTATAACCTACTATCATTCCTATTCTTATTATTATTATCGTTGCAAACCAAGAGCACATCAACTCTGTATATATGATGTATCAAAATGTATTAGAATGGTACATGTAGGAGTATTTTCATAGCCTCATGACGAACATTTTTATAATTATTTTCCAACAAATCTAGGATTCTAAACATGAGATGGAAGTCAATTAATGTTAAAAATAAAGGGAAATTTTTTATAAAGGGTAGTATAACTTTTAAAATTATTAAGAAGGGTGTAATTTTTGCATAATTTCTAAGAAGGGAAGTAATTTACTTTTCAATAAATACAAAATTTGAATGTATATGTATGGACATAAACAACCTCAAATTCTCGTTTTTCAGGCTAAACATACGTTTTCTTCTCCCAAAATCTCCTAAGTTCTTAACAAGACTATTCATCTATACTGACGTACGTGTTCTTCCAAGTTTGCATATCAGCCAAACTTGGTTCCACTTCGTTGAACAATTTGATTACCTCATTCGTTGTTGCGGCGGCAATATCTTGACGGTTGTATAAAAAAGATACGGTCTGTAACCAAGTTGAGATCAACTAGTTTAAGGCTTTCGTTCGGCTTGTTATATTTGATTTTCAACATTTTTCAGTTCCTTGTACTCATAATAATCAGTCGTAATAAATATAGGTTTCTCATATCGGTTTCAGTTGTTTTCTAATTTTCTGTTGCTGTTTTGATGTTGTTTTTGCAATCTCATGCCCCTATGTGCTCGAAGAATCAACATCAATACCAGCATCAGCGGCCAATTAATAGTTGGATCAGGGAGGACTTCTATGGAACATGTGTTCAATTTCGTAATATCAAATCCTTAGATAGTGATATCTTTGAGTGGATAGTTACAATTGATTCCAGAGGTAGAATCACAAGATTATAATTTCCTTAAATTAGAAAAAAGATTAATTTGGGGCCTCCAATTGTGCTTGAATTCTGAAGGTTTTAGTTAGGTGCGGAATCAATTCAATTGAGGCAAAACATTAAGTCTTCCGAACCGATTCGGTGACGTTGGGCAATATGCAATTAAGGGAATTGCATAATATCTAACTGCTCAAAACATTCTGCCAAAATATATCCCTCCAAAACATGCAATGAAAATATGGTGGAGGAATCCAGTTAATTTGAGAATTTGGTATTTTTTTTTTAGTGATAGCCGTGAATTGAATGGAGGGTCTATCTTAAATGAATAATCAGAGTAATTTTCCGTTAAGAACTTGGGAGAAGAGATTTGATTTGGAAGAATAAGACCTTCTTTTGCGATAATTTGTGAGATCGAAGGCGTCAGTCTGGAAAAGGAAAATTTGCAAGAAGAACTTGGGAGAATTTGAGTGTATTTATATCCAAACATATATATTTAAATTTTGTATTTTTTGAAAAAAAAAATTACTTCCCTTCTTAGAAATAATGCAAAAATTACAACCTTCTTAATAATTTTAAAAGTTATACTAACCTTTATAAAAATTTTCCCAATAAATGGAAAATCGAGTTTGAAAAGTGGGTCCTGTGCTAAATTTCACCAACAAATAATGCGACAAAATATCCACTTCTCGATTCAGATCTCAATTGCCAAAGAACAACAATTAAAATCTCACTAGCACAAATAAAGCGACAAATTTCTATTCTAATGGCTTTGGATGCTCTATTACACTATTATGTTACACTTTATGTTACATATTTTAATAACTCATTATTAACATTATTTTTTTTACTAAATGTTTTACCAATATATTCATTTCATCATAATAAATTTTTTGATTAAGAATTTACTTTTCTTGATGTAGGATATATTTATTTAAATTGTTATTATTAAAAAAATCAAAAAAAAAGTATGAAATTATATTAAAATAATATTTTATTGGAAAAATAAATTTTTTATTCAAATTAGGTAAATGACAATAAATATTATTGAATTAAATATTAATACATAAAACAGTATTAATAATAAATTATTAAGATATGTAACTAAATGTTTTACCAATATATTCATTTCATCATAATAAATTTTTTGATTAAGAATTTACTTTTCTTGATGTAGGATATATTTATTTAAATTGTTAGTATTAAAAAATCAAAAAAAAAGTATGAAATTATATTAAAATAATATTTTATTGGAAAAATAAATTTTTTGATATTCAAATTAGGTAAATGAAAATAAATATTATTGAATTAAATATTAATACATAAAATAGTATTAATAATAAATTATTAAGATATATAACACGAAATTTAAAATAATAGTGTAACAGAGAATCCAAAGCCTATTCTAATCCCACTCTCCGCTTCGAAAATATTTATATGTGGACAACAAGTATAACTAGCTTTGTAATGATGATTAATTTATCATTAGCTAGCTTTGTAACGATGATTAGAAAAAACTCCGAAATTAAAGACAGTATTAGTTTACAAAACTAGCTAATGATAAATTAAGATAATGTAGGAATATTCTATGCCTTTCTTTAATTGATTGGCAGAGAATGCGAGGAGAAATAAATAAAAAAATACGGAGAAATTAATTAAAATTCTAATTTTGAAAAGAAACATATTAGAGAGAGATTCAGTGAAAGCACAGCAGAAATTCTTTACCGGCTACTCTCCTTTTTTTTTTCTTTTAAAGAAATACTTCTTTCTCATTAAGAGTCTTAATCTATTATATCGATAGAGGTAGGAATGAAATTCCCGATATTTTGGTGGTACACCTTGCGCACTAACCGCTGGGTACAAGCTTGTTCCAAGGCCACTTCTTCCTGAGTGTGTCACTCGATCCCTCTCCTCGAAGACACAAACCATATATACAAAAGACACTTTGATCCCTGTGAGATTCTCAAACCGCTCAATGATTTAACAAAGGAAAATGATGGTTGCACCAAATAGTAGTTTTCTTGCCACTAAAGCATTTTTGTAAAAGTTTCTACCAAAAACACCCTTAAGTGAAATGATCAGTTAAAATGCCACATAATACTTGACAAAAATTTATATATTAGGTGGAAAATTTGTACTGGTGGAACCTTTTATGATGTTATGTTCCCTAGGTGGCCATGTATAATGTATGAGTACGATGGATGTAGTGGATGGAGATGCACACCCATCATCAAAGCCGTATCAAACAAATCAATTCGAGACATGGAATTCATTAATTAATTTTTTTTAGTATTAATATTATTATTATTTTTTAATTTTTAATATTATTGATACAGTATTCTAATCTCAATCTTAACATACATATTTTACTCTTTCTTTTTTCTCTGGGTACTTTTGCTCCTTTCCTAAAACTTTTGTAAATTTTTTTTTTGGCCATTCAAATTTATTTGGATATTTGAGTTGAATTAAAATGTAGATTTTATTAATTTTTGTTCGTGTCTTAAAATTTAGACTTTATAACATAATGTTTTAGGAACTAATGAGAGAAAAGTAGTACTTAACGTTGTTAAAGATAAAATTGGAAAGAAAAATAAAAGAAAAAAGTTAAGATGTAATAGTTTAAATATGAGAGACACAAGGGTAAAAAATAAAATAAAATAAATTGAACATCACTGTTAATGTCGGTCTTTTATATCCATTTTATCAGTTTGGACAAAACATTATATGGCTATTGGTAAGTTTTTACAGCACAAGGGGTAATTGATAAATTATTCAAAATATACGAGGATTTTTGTTAGATAATCAACTAAAAATAAATAAAAGTAATATTTATTAAATTTTCCAAAAATACAATAAGAGAATTAGGGAAAATTGATCATTCCAAAATTTATAAACAAACAAATAAATGTGTCAATAAGTTACATGTTGCCACATTTTACCTATAACCACATATAGGTTTGTGGGTAATTTTTTGATTGCACCATAACTAAATGTGTCAATAATTAAATTCATTATAACATTGAAATTGTCCTATTATCTTATGTTGTAGATAATTTTACGATTGCACCATAACTATTAGTAAATAATGATTCAATTGAATAAAATTTATGATTAGTTGGGATCAATTTGCAATTTTTCAGTAAAATTGGATAAACAATTGTCCCTTTTTTTCACTAATTACTTTCAGTACAACATTGAAATTATCCAATTATCTTTATTTGTATATAATTTGATGATTACACCATAGCTATTAATATAGAAGAACACAAATAAGGAAAAGTTGTGATTACTTGGGGTCAATTGGCAATTTTTTTCAGTCAAATTGGAGACACAATTGTCATTGTTTCTTACTAATGACGTTCAATACAACATATAAATCATCCATTTATCTTAATGTTAGATAATTTGATGATAGCACCAAAACTATTAGTATACAATGACTCAATTGAAGAAATTTTGTGATTATTTAGGGCCAATTTCCAATTCATAAGTAAAATATGGGACACATGTGTTATTTTTTCTCACTAATTACATTCAGTTCAACATAAAGATTGTCTTTTTATCTTAATTTGTAGATGATTTGATAATAGCACCATAACTATTATTATATAACAACCCAATTGGATAAACACTTGAGACTATTTTGGGTCGCTTTAAAATTTTAAGTCAAATTTGGAACTAAATTGTCATTTTTCCCTGATTAAAAAAAAATGTAAAACATAGAAATTGTCCTATTTCCATGATTTGTAAATAATTTGACGATTGTACAATAATTATTAGTACATAAAGATTTAATTGAAGAAAATTATAGACTATTTGGGTGAAATTGCAAATTTTAAATAAAATAAGGGGCACAAATATAATTTTTTATTACTAACTATGTTTAGTACGACATAGGAATTGTCCTATTATCTTAATTTTCATATATGTTGATGATTGCACCACAATAACTATATAATATATAATAGCTTAATAGAAGAACAATAAAACTATTTGTTGTCAATTTTCTATTTCTAAATAAAACAGGGAATACATTTGTAATCTTTTCTCACTATTTACGTGCAGTTTAACATATGTATTGTCCCATTATATAATTTGATAGTCACACCATAACTATTAGTATAAAGGGACTCAATTGAAACAAACTTAATATTAGTTGGGGTCAATTTAAAAAATTTAAGTAAAATTGAAGACACATTTCAAAATTTGTTTTAGCTGAAATTTTCCTTTAATTTGTAGAAGAAATGACAATTGTGTCCCCAATTTTACTTAAAAATTAGAAATTGATCCCAATACTCCCAACTTTTTCAACTAAGTCCTTTTAAACAAATAGTTATTGTACTGCAATCATCAAATTATTTATAAATTAAAATAATAGAAAATTTTCTATATTGTACTAAACATAATTAGTAAGAAAAAAATAATAATTGCAGCCCCATATTTACTTGAAATTTGCAAATTGACCGCAATACTCTATAATTTTCTTCAATTGAGTTATTATGTACAAATAGTTATGATGAAATTATCAAATTATTAACAAATTGAGATAAAATGACGATTTTTATGTTGGATTAGACGTAATTGATGAAAAAATTATGACATTGTCCCAAATTTTACTTAAAACTTGCAAATTAACCACAAATAGTCAAAAAAATTCTTCAATTTTGTTATTCTACACTAATAGTTATGGTGCTATCATCAAATTATATACTCCATCCGTCCTACTCAAAGAGTTCACTTTCAAAAAAAAAATTTGGTCCCATTTAAAGAGTTCACTTTGAATTTATTTACATTACATACCCTTACTAATATAACAATGTGTCATTCACAATTAACCATTACTTATAAAGTAAGGATATAAGTGAAAAATGTAGTGATAAATTACTTATTTTATGTGTTGTACCTCACAACCCATAATAAGTTGTACACATTTCAAAGTGAACTCTTTGAGTGGGACGGAGGGAGTATATATTAAGATAAAATGTCGATTTCTATGTTATACCTAATGTAATTACTAATGAGTGAGGAAGAAATGGCATTTGCAATCCTAATTTTAATTGAAAATTTTAAATTGGATTCAAATCGTCTAAAATTTTATTTAATTGAGTCATTCAATAATAATAGTTATGGTTCACTATCAAATTAATTACAAATTAAGATAAGAAGACAATTTATGTGTTGTATCTATTATAATTAGGGAAAAATGACAATTGTGTCCCCAAATTTACTAAAAAATTTCAAATTGACGGCACCTCAAATAGTCTCAAGATTTTTTTCAATTGAATCATTCTATACTAATAGTTATGTCGTTATTATCAAATTATGTACAAATGAAGATAATCTAACAATTTCTATGTTGTATTGAACGTAATTAGGGAGACAAAAATGACATTTGGATCCCCAATTCAATTAAAAATTTAAATTGACCCCAAATAATATCAAATTTTCTTCAATTGAGTCCTTATATACTAATATTTTTGGTGTTATCATCAAGTTATCAAAAAAAATGAAGATAAATGGACGAATTTTATGTTGTATTGAACGTACTTAGTGAGAAACAATGACAATTGTATCCCCAATTTTAATTTAAAATTGCTAATTGACCCTAAATTATCTCAGTTTTTCTTATTTGTATCTTTTTATACTAATAGTTATGGTGCAACCGTCAAATTATATACAAATGAAGATAATTGGACGATTTCAATCTTGTACTGAACATAATTAGTGATAAGAAAAAGGACAATTATGTCCCCAATTTAATTAAAAATTATAAATTATCCTCAATAATCTCAAATTTTATTCAATGAATCTTTCTGTACTAAAAATTATGGTTCAACCATCAAATTATCTACACCTTAAAATAATATGACCATTTTATATTTTACATAATTTAATTATTGACACATTTAGTTGTGGTGATTTCATAAATTTACCTACAACCTCTAAATGTGTGGTGGTAAAATGTGGCAGCATGCATCTTATTGACACAATTTTTTAGTGTGTGCAAAGTCAATTTTTTTTACTATGACTTAAGCATTAAAGTCTGCCTTATAATTTAAAAAATGTGTTAATAACAATTTTTTATGGTTTAAAGGTAAAAATAATCCTACATTTTTATTTTCACATTGCTTTTCTTTTTTAAATTTTTTTTCTTCTTCTGTCTTACAAAACATTACATCTAACTTGTAAAATAACAAAAATTTAATTTTTTATTTTCTTTCATTGCGTTTTCCTTACATTTAATTTTCGGAATATTCTAATTTTCTTGTAAAGACCTCAATAATTCTAAATAAATAAGATTTTCAATAAATATGGAGTATTATACATATCTTGAATTTTTACTTTCTTCTTTTATCTTTTTTTTTCCGTTTTCCTTTTTATTTAAAGACTTTCTTTTCTATTTCCTGTTTTAAGGGTCAGAAACATTGATTTTCTAATCAATCTGTCTTTTTTTTTTTCCAATTTTTATCGGGTAACCTTGCTCAGAATTATTATTACTTTCATTTTTCTTCTGAATTTATATTAATTTTTTCATACTTATTTCAGTATTATTCAAATACTCTTAACTAATACCATCGTAATTCACCATTTCCGCCGCCGCTAATATCGACACCTCCGTCTATGCCCACCGCCGGCGGTCAATTATCACTACCATCCATTTTTACCTAATTTGATTCCCAACACCATCACACTACTAAACTAAATTAAGAGAAAAATGTCCAGATCTAAAAAAGCAAAATTTTTGGGTGCAAAAAATAGAAAACATCAGTAAAGCTTGATGAATCAATAAATCAATAACCCACCACCACCGTTTTCACCATCAGCACCAATTTTTACAATTTGAAAAAATCCATCGAAAAAGAAAGAAAGATAGATGTGTCTTTCATTTAAAATGATCGAGTCCGTATATGGTGAGTTGACGAAACCCAAGCAGACCAAAATTCACAAAGAAGTAGGAGGAGGGGTAAGTTAGATCGGAAAAAGAAAGGAGGAGGAAAGAGGAGAGAGAGTAAAATTGTTACCGATAAAAAGTCTGCTTTCACAGAAAATAAAAAAGTTTATCTCGAATCGATTTGTTTGATACGGCTCAGATCAGATGATGAATGTGCATCTACATCCATCATGGCCGCCTTGGGAGTACAAACATCATATGCATTAATTTCCACCTAATATGGTTTAAGTTTTCAAAAGTCATACCTGGCAGTTCCACATAGACATTTCACTCAGGGGTATTATGGACTGAAACTTTGGTAGTGGCAAGTTTCATTGCCACTATTTGGTGCAAATATCAGCTTCCTTCAACAAAAATTGTTTTGTACTGCAAAAAGCCCTTCAGTCCATTAAAGACGTAAAGGTGAAGAAGCCTTTTGACTACAATTATCGGTTTTACACATAAAACCCTTTTCACTCCGAAGGCAAAGTGCATACATGTGGCCTCCTTCTTGCCTCAATGTTACTGCCCTCAAAGTTTCAAAAATATGTAAGAGGCCCAAGTGCCTTGCGTTACTTTTAAGGAAATTTTTGTTAGAGTGAACTGTTAAAAATATCATCATACTTTTTTAAAATTTCCCGTTTGGTCACTAAACTTTTTTTTTCCCCTCGAAATGTCACCATACTTTCGGAAAGGGAAAATTGCAAAAGTGGTCCACAATCTTTACCTATGTTTCAAATGTAGTCCACAATCTTTAGTAAGTATCAAATGTAGTCCACAATGTATACGTTTTGTTTCAATTTCAGTCCAAAAAACGGAAATTGGACCAAATTAATGGTCAACGCATTTGACCGTCAGTCAAAGGCGGTTTTGACATCCTGAAACCACCCCCAAAGATTGTGGACTACATTTGAAACAAGGGTAAAGATTGTGGACTACTATTGATTTTTTTTTCAAATTATTTAATAATAACACATTTATCTTACTTTTGAAGATATTGACAATTTTGATTCCTTTTACTTATTATATGAGGTTCCCAAGTTACAAAAAATTATATTATAATTGTATTATATTTATCTCAAATTTACATTTTAAAAATTAATTACTCCATCTGTTCCATCAGAAGAATCCATTTTGAATTTTTTTTTTCAATACAATAGTCAACTTTTAAATTTTTTTACTCTTCATAGCCTTACTAATATTATAATAATGTGTGGTCCACAATTATCTCATTCTTAATAAGTATATATGTAGAATAAATAGTGTCAAATTAGTTATTTTAGTTGTTGTACCCTAACATTCATAATAAGTATATCAGAATATTTTAAAATATTTTACGAACATTTAATAAACTTACAAGAATATTTTTATAAAAATAATTTTAGCTGAGAAATATTTTCTTTATAAAATTTTATAAAATCATAAAATTATTTTATTTCAAAAGTCCCTGAATCGGGTAAAACCGATTGTCCTGCTGTGAATAGTAAAAATATAAGTTCTAAAGAATATTGTATGGCTGTGTAAGTTTTAAATTTGATATATTAATAAAGAATAAAAATTTTTATAATAAGCATGTTCTGAGTCTTTGTGCGAACCAGATAGACATCCGGTGAATCTACCCCTTGTATGCTGGGTAGTGAATCTGGGGTGTCACAAAAATTAAGGTGAAAGAATGTTTAAGAAAAACAAAAAATAAGAGTTGGGTAGAAAAATAAAGAAATAAATGAAAGTGGAGAGAGAAAAAAAAAGAATGACAAAGATTAAAAAAAAAAAAAAGGTACAAATTACAAGGATGAATTGAGAAAAACTGAAACAAAAAAGGTAGAAAAATAAAATAATGTCATAAGTTTGAAAATGAAAAATTATCGAAAACAAGAAACTATTTAATTTCAATAATTTCTCATTTCCTAAATTCTCATTCCACTACTACAAAAATGACTTTTAATGGCGGTTTTTTAGGGCTTTTAACTGCGGTTTTCGGCATTTTTGAACCACCATCTATCCGGCAGCCGTAGAAAGTTTACGAACTTTCTATGGCGGTTGTGAACCGCCATAGAAAGTTCGGACTTTCTACGGCGGTTTTTATCAAAACCGCCGTAGAAAGTCCGAACTTTCTACGGCAGTTCGCTTAGGAACCGCCGTAGAAAGTTGGCAATGTCTACTTTCTACGGCGGTTATCTTCAAAACCGCCGTAGAAAGTACCAAATTTGTAAAAAAAAAAATTTATATTTCATTTTTTTCTCTACATTCAAAAAATATATATCAAAAACAGCAAGAACAGCCTTAGAAAGGTTTTGATATATATATATATATATATATTTCAACTTTATTCAAAATATATATATCAAAAACTTCCATGCTAATAAACCGAACAACCGCCAAACTTCACAAAATTTTTGCGTGCATCCATCAAATTCTAATTAATTTAATCATTAATAGCAAGAACAATACAATAATCACCGATATAACACTAATCAAATTCGAATTTAATCATTCATCATCTCACCAAACCCGAATTTAACACTAATAATAAACCCTAGGCCAATCACAATAATAAAGTAACAATAAAATTTGTAAAGCTTAAATAAAGTTGAAAATATTCGATATTACCTTTTTTATGATTTGAAGCCCACAACAAGGACCAATTGTGGTGAAATTATGATGGGAGATTAACTCCAAGTGGTGGGTGATGGCCGATTAAGAAACCATCTCCGGAGTTGGGTGACGGCGGATCTTGTTATCAACACCGCCGGAAGAACGGCTTCGGGGGAAGACAAGAGAAAAAACCGACGGAGAGAGGATGGGCTTCGGCAACGAGAGAACTCTTCGGTTTGCTGGAGATGGAAACGAGGGGAAGCCGCGGCTGGCAGGAGATGGAAACAAAGGAAAACCCTTAAAATTCAAACAAAATCAAGTTTCTGTGGCGGTTTTAATAAAAACCGCCGTGAAAGGGACTTTCTACGGCAGTTTTAATTAAAACCGCCATAGAAAGTAACTTTCTATGGCGGTTATGAAGAACCCGCCATAGAAATTTACTTTCTATAGTGGTTTTAATTACAACCGCCGTAGAAAGTCCATTTCTATGGCGGTTTTAATAAATCTGCCGTAGAAAGCCCATAATTGTGAATTCCCGCCCATTCCTCTATTATTCCAATTAATTTCTAGTTTTTCTTTTTTTGTAAATTAACCCCCAAATTTTTTTAAATTTAATAATAAATATGTACTTTACTATTTATCAATTTTTATAGTAAAATTCATCATATTTATTAATTATACGGCGATTAGAAATATAACCAGGGACTTTCTACGAAACCGCCGTAGAAAGGGGACTTTCTACGGCCCTTTCTACGGCGGTTTTATTTCTAACCGCCGTAGAAAGTCCCCTTTCTACCGCGGTTTTCTAAAACCGCCGTAGAAAGGGGACTTTCTACGGCGGTTTATTTCTAACCACCGTAGAAAGTCCCTTTCTACGGCGGTTTTATATAGAACTGCTGTAGAAAGTCCGTACTTTCTTTTTAATGGCGGTTTTGGTCTTTTCGCCGTTAAAGCACCGTCGTAGAAAGTCCATTTTGTAGTAGTGTTCTCATAATTCTAAAAATTTCCCACCAACAATTTGGAAAAAAAATCAATAGTAGTCCACAATCTTTACTCATGTTTCAAATGTAGTCCACAATCTTTGGGGGTGGTTTTAGGAGGTCAAAACCCCCTTTGACTAATGGTCAAATGCGTTGACCGTTAATTTGGTCCAATTTCCGTCTTTTGGACTGAAATTGAAACAAAACGGATACATTGTGGACTACATTTGATACTTACTAAAGATTGTGGACTACATTTGAAACAGGGGTAAAGATTGTGGACTACTTTTACAATTTTCCCCTTTCGGAAAAGGGGCCAGAAATGTCATTCTGTTAGATTTTTCCTTTAGAGGTGACGGAATAATCAAAATCTTTTTATTTATTTAAAGTGACATGCTTTTGGAATTTTTATTTATTTATTGGCTTTGGAGGGTGAGAGGAAAAGGAGAAAAGAGAAAATTTTCAAATAAAATCTTTTTGTGAAAATTATACTTTTAAGTTTTAAGAATTAAGAGATAGAAACTGTGTTTGACAAGCCAAATTCTAGTTTTATTCTTAGAGCTAATAGCTAGTTAAGGTCAATTACATTACGTTTATCTTTCTTTAAATTTTGAAGAATTATTAACATGTGTTTAAATTTTAGGGAAATACTATAGTCCCTTCAGGGGACTATTTCTTCAGTGGATAATAGCTTATGATAGATTAACTATGCAATTACATAACTCATTTCAAGGCACTGGTCTAGCCATTATAAGGTAAATTTTATTTTAAAAATATAAAATGACAATAAAAGAATAATGGAATATAACAAATTAAGTAATATGATATTAAATTTAAATTTCATGTTATAAATAGGTATTTTTGTTTGATGAAAATTTTAAACTATTCAAATATTGGATATTAAAAGGAGAATTTGAATAAATAATATGGAAAAATAAAATAGAAAAATATCTAAAATTGTGGATTAGAATAAGAAAATTTTGAATCTTAAAAATTAATCACGACAATAATAGGAAAAAATTAAGAATAAAAACTCACAAAAGGTTCATGACAAAAATATTAAAATAAATTAATAATATATAGATATATTATAGGGGTGTTCAACCAGTCGGTTAGCCGGTTAAGCGGTTAACCAGTTCCAGTTAGTACCGATTTTGATAATTTTAATCAAAATCGGTTAACCGACCGATAAAATTACCGGTTGACTGGTTTCGGTTAACCGGTATAGCGGCCGGTCTACCGGTTTAACCGATAAAAAATTTTCTTTATTTTTTACTTTCTTTTTATTTTTGAACAAATATTATTTTTTTTACGTAATTATCACAAGTGCATTAGAAAATATAAATGAATGTGAAATAATAAAAAATAATGAATTAAAATATTATTATATCTTTAAGGTAGCTATAGTATTTTAATTTTTACAAATCTCTAATACAAATTTATTCATGTATTTCTTTTTAACACTTTTATGCATATGAAAAAAATTACGTATCATAATAGAAAAGAATGAAATAAATTTGGAGAATCATAAGTTTATTAGACATGTTAATTAAAATTAATAAGTAAATAAACTCTCACATAAAAGTATAAAAAAATAAAATAAAAAAGATAATAGTATATATATACCGGTTAACTGGTTTAACCGATAAGAAAAAATTCAAAACCAAAACCGAACCGGTTAACCGATTAAAACTGGTTAACCGAAACCGATTAAAACCGATTAACCGGTTAACTGATAATAACCGATTTAGCAGTTCGGTTTTCGGTCCGGTTACCGGTTCGGATTTTTTTGTGAACACCCCTATATATATATATCATTGCGCTTATGAGGAAATAGGCATGTAATTAATTAAGAATTTGATAGATGATTAAATTTAATCAAGTTTTCTTTTATTTTAAGTGAATGGTGAGCTTGTAGCCCCTTTATTAGATATTAAAGAGTGATTACAAGGAAAGAGGGGACATAATGGCTTGACTTCTACACACTATGATTAAAAGTAAACTCTAGACACGCACATAAAGGAAGTTCCTATCGTCCAGGAGCACTAAACCCCGTACCTCCCTCAATAGGGATTCCATAACATAAGTTCTCGCTGAATGGGTCATGCTCGTCGCCCTTGCCAGAGCATCTGCTACGGTATTGCCCTTCCGATAAATATGTTGCAAGCTATGATTTCCTACTAAGGCCCTAATCCTGGTCAGTGTTGCTGCCACCTTCCAGTGCCCCTCTTGGCTTCGTAACACCTGTACTAACACCATTAAGTCCATCTTGATCAATAGTTTCAGTATTCCAAGCCGTTAACAAATCTGTAGGCCGTATAAAAGTGCCAGAGCCTCCGCGATGAAACTTGTGAAGTGGTCTAAATACACACTTGCCGCAAAAATGACTTTCCCAACCTCATATCTCAGTACTGCACCCGCCCCCGCTGGCCCTGGGTTGCCGAAAGATGAGTCGTCAATATTTAGCTTAAAAGCTCCTACAAATGGCGGTGCCTAAGCCACAACATGTTCCCCCCGCTTCTTGCGCACCGACCATCTGGGGATGACTGTACTTAGAGGAAAATGTGCAGCCCTCACTTGACGAAGAGGGCATATGGTTTACAGCTTATAGATCATGCGTCGAGTGCTGCCCACTGTAAGGCCTACAGGTTAGTTCTTGCTGTCAAATGTTGCCCGACAATACGACTTCCAAATTTCCCAATATGACCACCGGAACTAGGTTCGTGAAGTCTCACGGATTACTAGTGATGCCCATAGCCTCTCTCATCCAGAACAGTTGAATGCAATCCGATAAGTCACCCACCGCTCTCGGCACTATTGATGAGGTCATCCGAAGTTAACACTCAACTTCCCAGAAGGGTACAGGTCAACAAGTGGTTAAGAAGGTTCAGAGTCGATAGATAGGTTCTCACAAATCCTCTGGAAAGAACTTTGATCCAATGAAGGAGAAATGGGTCATTAAAAATGGAGTCAAAAAGAAATATCACGACATGCCATTTCCAGCTGAAAAGAAGATTCTTGAATATTTAATAAAAGTCTTGAAGATAATTAAATATATTGATTTTAATTAAATTATTCTAAAGTTAGTTTATTCCGAAAAGTTCTAGAAGACTCGGGAAGGATCTAGAAGCTTCTCAAATTTATAGGAAAAATACACAAGTTAAATCACCCTCCTTAAACATGCAAGAGGCGCACAACTAGGGGTAACCAAATTAGGTAGTGTGTGTTTGTGTGTGTTTTACTTTTCATTCCTTGTTCAGGTTTCCTTGTTTTTGTTTAAGTAGTTACTTAATTGGGATTTTCCTGAAAAGAATGCTTGCATGATTTCTTTTAGGAAATAACTAAATTTCCCTTTTAATGTTTTTGGTAGTATTTTTAATCCTTTTTCAAGGGGAATTTCGTTCATACCTATTTTCTAGGGAGAACCAAAATTCCTTCCCCATTAACCTAGTTCCTTTAGGTTTCTGGTTTGTACGATTTCCAATTCTGATTGGATTTCCCTTTTATTTCTGTTTCCTTTTCTTATTTGTAAAAGGCGCACAACTCGCTTCTATTTAAATGGGTGTTGGGTTAATAAAAAAGATTAAGATTATACATTCAGTTAAATTGTGGGTTATACAATTTTAACCTTTGAGTTTTCAACCTTCTAGTTCGGGTAATGTTCTGTGGGAACTTATAATTGTTCATTAGTAAACTTGTGATAGATTCATTAGTGAATTATTCTTCTTTTATATTTAGCTTTGATTTCAAAGGGGGTTTTCCAAATACATAATTAATTTAGGTGTTCGACTTAGTTTGTGAGGTATTTTCGATAAATCATTAGTTTCTTAGTTCAAGAGTGATTAAAGAAGGTGATTTATATCCAAGACATCAAGTTAATCTTCGACTTAGCAGATTTTGGGATTCCGTAATGCGATTCAATTAAGAATCCGCATCAACTATCCTTAGTAACCCAAACCATACTGCCCATACCCTTCGCGCCCGAGTGCAGGCATAAAATATGTGTTCCAATGTGCTCTCCCCGTCATAGAACACACACTTAGACGCCAGTGAGAACCCGATCCTATGCAGTGCATCATCGAAAGGCAGTAGGTGGTTTCCTAGTCGTCACAAAAAAAAGACAATTTTAACTAGTAACAGGCTCTTCCAAAAAACTAGAGGATGGACTGCTCTGACGCGATCGTATGCCGACTTAATACTAAACTCCCCTTTGAAATTCAGTCGCCATACCATTTTGTTCAGCGTGTCAAAAAATTCCATAGACCATTGGAACAGCTTCACCCACACTTCTTGACAGAAGAGATGTTCCAGCCTCAGCAGCAACTTCTCCTACCGAAGTTGGAAATCCCGAAGAGTAAGTCGTGGCTCCACAATCTCCATATCCCCCACCAAGTCTGACAGAAAACTAAGATTCAACCAATTACTGTTCCAAAAAGAGGAGGATCCATCCCTAAACGCAATTCCGACATTAGTCGACATTATATCTGATACTTCCCCTACTCGGGTTCAAACTCTAGAACTCCGTCGCGATAGTGGTAACGCTCCCATAAACTGTGCCTATAACACCTTCAATTGATGTAGTTTCCACCACAGCTTGCAGGAGAAATATCGAATAACGGCCTCAAGACTCCGAACTCCCAGGTCATTTTCTTCCACTGGCTTAGCCATCTGAGACCACGACCTCCAGCGCCTTTTATTCCTTGTGTTTGATTTTCCCTAAAAGAAGGAGGCAAAGATGGACTCCATTCACACTATGACTGACTTTGGAGGGTCTAGTGCCGCCCAATAGTACATCGGTATCACAGAGAGAACATGCTTCATCAGTAGTAGCCTTTCCCCCTGAGATAAAAACTTCTTCTGCCACCCTGCAAGACGATTCTTGATTTTGTCAATTAGGGCTAGAACAAACTCGTCGTGCATTACTCCCCGTATATAGGGCACCTGAGGTAGATGAAAGGGAACCGCCCAGGCCGCATTCCCGTTATAGCCCTGACAACCGGCTCTCGCTGCACATACTTGTGACAAGAAAAATGAGGACTTCGGCTTGCTAACTCTTTGCCCAGTGTCTCATTCATATGCATGTAGCAAGTCCATAAACCGATGCATTGAATCCCTATCGGCATTAAGAAAAACTAAGAGGTTGTCAGCAAAACAAATGTGAGTAATCCTCGGGGATCCCCTGGGTAGTGAAAAAGGCCTGATCTGACCAGCCTGTACCCACACATTTAGCCCCCTAGTGAATGCCTCACTAACCTGAATAGACAAGAACGGAGATACGGGATCCCCTTGCTTGATCCCCCTCGTTGTTTGGAAGAAACCTTTTGGTTGCCTAGTAATCAGAATAGAGAACCATGCCGACCTTAGATTTCCCAGCACCATCCCAACGTATTCCAGGGGAAACCCTATTTTTTCTAGCAGTGCCTCTAAAAAATCCCAGGATACTCTATCAAATGACTTCATCATATCCAGCTTATAGACTATATTCACACCTTTGCACTTATGATCTAGTGATTGAAGCAACTCCTGTGCCATGAGGACATTATCCACAATTTCCCTGCTGCCAAGAAAGGTGACAGCTCCGGGGATATCAACATTTAAATAATATGAGTTAGTCGGCCACAGAGCACTTTCGTAAGCATTTTATTAATGAAATTGCACAGACTGATAGGCCTCTAGTCTACGAAAGTCACAGGATGAGTCTTCTTTAGTAGCAGTGAAATCCCAGTACTACTCACAACCCTTGGGATCGGGTAACAGGCCATAAATTCATTTATCGCCCCCTGCAAATCTTTTTCCACCGTATCCCTAGCATATCGATAAAAAACCCCTGAGAAGCTATCGCTTCCCAAGGCACTGTCACTATCCAGGTCCCAAACTATAGCTTTAAGCTCCTCTTGGCTGACTCCTCTCAAATGGTTACTCGGGTGATCACTTATCATTTGTAGGACATATTGTAATAATTCCTCCATCGCTGCCTGGTCCTCTTGTTGCCCCGTGAACAACTCTTGGTAGAAATTCAAAGCAGCAGCCCCAATTTCCTCCTGGTTCGTGAGCCAATTTCCAGCGCCATCTTGTATCTAAAAAATCCTCGCCCGAGCCACTCGATTTTGTAGGGTCGCATGATAGAACTTTGTGTTTTGCTAACCCTCCTTGAGCCATCTTACACGGGATTTCTGTTTCCAAAATATTTCCTCCTTTAGTAGCCTCTGCGCCAATTACGCTTCCCCTTTCCGAAGTGCGATCAACTCCGTGTTTGAACCTCCCAAATCGTATAATTGTTGCAGCCTATCCACCTCGTACTCAGCAGATCTTATATTGGAGAACACATTTCCAAACACATCCATATTCCATTACTGCAAGTACTTCTTAAGGCGACGAAGCTTTAGTGAAAATCTGAGCATCCCCGAGCCCCCTATATCCTGTTCCCAGCTTGCCTTTACGACCTAACCAAAACTCTCTCTACGCTCCCACATGCATTGGTAGCGGAAAGGTCGCTTACCCCCCGGAATGGAAGTGGCAGCCGTGAGGAGTAGTGGGGCATAATCCGAGGTTGTGCGACTAAGCACTTTAATGTTAACTGTTGGGAACATGCTACACCACTGCTGGTTAACTAGTCCTCTATCCAAACATTTCTGAACACGACTTCTGACTCCCCCAGAGTTTCGGTAGCTTGACTAGGTGAAACTCAGCCTCACCGTAGGTAGTTCTAGCGGGCTCTTAAAGTTTATGAACTCGACGAATTTGCTCATTGCCCCCAAGTCCGGCACTGAATTCCCCCGGTACTCGTCTAGCGAAGCAATCACATTAAAATCCCCAATGCTGAGAAAGGCTTTGTCATCCTGCACTTGTTTTAGATCTTCCCAGTGCTAGCAGCGATGTAGTTTTGTATGGAGCCCATATACAAAACTCACAACGCAAGTTGTTGCCAATTGAAGGTGTGTTAGTTCAAAAGCTAAGTATTGTTCAGAATTTAATTTCAACTGTTTCCCATAATCCATAGTCTCAAATACCCAGATTTTCCCGATTAAAAAAGAAACGCCCACTTGGTATCCAAGACCCATCCTGTACTCTTCTAATTTTCCCAACACAACCATGGGTTCTAAAATAATAAGTAATGTTACCTTTTGCTATCTGATGATTTATTTCAGTCTCCGTAACAAGGCATGTGATTTTATGCCTCGTATGTTCCATATGAGCTACGCTATATGGAAACTATTGCTGGGGTGGAATTGATTTCGCAAGCTGCCGCGCTGTGACTATGCATGGCTGCCCAAAATATTTTTCTTCTTACGTTTCTTTACGCGAAAGCCTGAAATAGTTTGTCTTCTTACACTTAGCGAGTTCCACCGTTACTGCAGTGTGACCGTCATCCCCTCCATCCAAATCCAGTAGCTTGAAAGAATTGCTGAATGCTCGTAGCTCTTCCCGGGATGGGCTGGCAGCCCAAAAGGCATCCATTCCATTATCGGATCGACTATCCCCCAGTTGCTTCCATAGTTTGCTTATACTAAGACTTTGAGCCGCCACAAATGGTTCCTCCTTCTCCGTCTCCTCCGGCAGCACTTATTTTTGCAAATTTTGCCAGCACTCTTTCATCACCCGATAAATTTCATCCTTCGTCATGCTTGCGACAAAGGTAACTTCCCTGGCTATCACCGCTGGTGGTTCTGGGTTTGTCGGGGACTGATAAAGGACAATCTGCAGTTCCCGTCTCTCTGGAGTAGCGTTGGCAGTGCCCGCATCATTGTCTTTATGCCCTAACACTACTACCGGGCTTTCTAGAATCTCCCTCGCCTCTCATTCCTCCTGATCTGTTATGTCCTCAATTTCCACAAATTTCATATCTTTGACCAACTCTACCACAGCGGTGTTCCTATTCTGGGCGATTAGAACTGTAACTTTTGAGCCCTCCCTGTCCTCCTTCGATGTTGGTGCGACTCCTCCTTTTTTCGATTCCACCAATGCCCCTAACTTCGCCATCTCCGTCGACTGATCCACAGTACCTTGATCGGCACGCGATCTAACCAGTAGCCTGATGGTTAAGTTTTGGATCGTGTTCTCAAACCCAGTACTTTTACTTTTCTTTGTCCTACACAACTTTATGCTATTGCCTGGTCTCAACTCGACCTTCCTCGTTTTGGCTCCCATATTCTTACGGCAAGAGTCCTTCGGGTGACCTAGCTTCATGCAATTTGTGCAATAGGGAAGAAGACACTCATATTCTAGAACTTGAGTGAATTCCTTACCCCTGGTGGCAAGATACATTGATTAAGGCAGTGGACGAACGGATCGATCTTCGTGCAAACCCGTGGTTCCTTTGGTCTCGAAAGTGTTGACGAGGCATAGTCCGTTTTGAGAGCCCTGCCAATCATGTTGCCGATTGACATCAAGGACCATTCGTTGCACAACTAGAAGGGGAGAATCAGCAGCGTTACCCAGACCAGCACGATCGATGATTCCACTCTAGGGTTGAAATCCGGCATTCACTTCACTATGTGTAAGGCATAAGTACCGAAATTCCAGACGGCGTGCATGAAGTAGCGCTGGTAGTCTGCATCCTCCTCGAATCTGATCAATACCTAACGGTGATCGATCAAACCAGTATGGTATCCTCCCTTGAATCCTGTCGTGAGAAAATCAGTTCGCAAATTGTCCAGCGACGTTCTTCCCTTGGAGAATTTTCCGATAGCACAAGGCGTAATGGTGCTTCCAGTTCGTTCTTCTCATTATCACCAAGAAATAGAGCCAACTTCCCTTTGTGTTCAGTAACCTTCTACAACGGTCGATTGATCGGCGGCAGTGGCAGAGGTAACAATGCTTTTCCACCATAGCAGTCGCAAAATAGAGAAGGGCCCCTCGGTCGGCCACCATCCATGGGGGCTGGCAACGTGGAACCCTAGCTGTGTTCAATTGTCCGAAAGTCCCTCTATTGTTGCTCTGAAAAAATCTCCCCGTCTCTCTATTATTTCTCTGTGTTAGGTTTTGTATTTGTAGATATTTTTAGTTTAATCAAGTTATATTACAACTAATAAGATTTAAACTAACTGACAAATCATAAAAATTATTTTAAAAAATAAAAAAATATATATATATATACACACACATAAACTAACTTCAAATTCAAAGTCAAGAAAATATAGATTATTCTCGCCAAATGAAGAGTTTTGGATCAGTTGTAAAAAACAAATTAATTTTTTTTTATAGCTGATGAATTTTTTTAAAAAATAGAAGTGTAGTAAAATTGGAAAAGTAAAAATTAAAATATTATATTAAAAAATGACTTGTCAAATTTAATCAATGTGGCAGATGAGTTGTGTTACGCCACATAGCAAAATAAGAGATGTGCTTGTCAAATGATGTTTTCTTTTCTAATATATATATATATATATATATATATATATATTACTTTATGAAAATAAAAACATATAAGAGAATTGCTCTCCTATTACCACGTTACCACGTTGTATCATCACATGAAATTTATTTTTGTTATTATCTTTTAAAACTACTACACATGTTAGTTATTAACTAAACTCTTTTATTTTAATTTTTAACTCTTTACTATATTTCTGTCCACGGTGAAAGTATAATATATAAAATTTATCAATTAAAATTATTTTGTTAACTTTATAATTAGTTCAGTTTAATATATCATGAAGATCAATCATTATTTTTCCTTCACTTGTTTTCATCTGACCATTTATCAATTAAAATTATTTTGTTAACTTTATAATTAGTTCAGTTTAATATATCATGAAGATCAATCATTATTTTTCCTTCACTTGTTTTCATCTGACCTCATGATAATTTGGCTCTTTCAATAATTATATTTTTTCATTAAATCATTCTCCTTATACTTATTTTATATCCATAAATTGTGTTTAACTTTCACATATATTGAAATACATATGTATTTAACTAGGCATATGAGAATCTTGTTTAATTTTTTTTATATTTTCCAATTAAAATTTAAATTATGTAGTAATGCATGTAAATACGCTTTATTATTTCAGTTTAATGTAATCAGTTTATTCTAATAAATATAAATGAAATAATGTGCCAAACTGCACCTTGCGCGGTTGGTAAAAGAATTAGTGTGTGTGTATATATATATCACTATTCAAAATTGATTCTTTTAGTAGATTTTACAACCCTCTATCACCATATTTTCAAATTTTAGTTACCGGTGAAACAGTTCAAAGGTGATAATTGCTGGGGGCTTATGGGAAAAGGGATAAGTATGTGGGTGCCTATCAATTTATGTCTAATTTTGCAAAAATGACTATTAGGATAAGCACCCTGCAGCGCTGTGTAGGATTAAGTGTTGCTTTCTTGTTTTTCTAGTTTTTTTTCTTGCATACATGCAACTTAGGGCCTGTTCTTCACTTGTGACTCAGACCCGGGTTTATTGTGTTTTTGGGTCTGAGTCCAAAAAATCTCTCGAATTGGGCTCAGTCCAATGTTTCCCTTGGTCCATCTTTGCACTGGGTCTTACTCCCTAGTCTTAGAACACAAACAACACCCACGACATGCGTTCTCACTCACTCCTTCGTGTTCTCTGTTGAGCTCAAACCTTGTTCTCCAACATCGGCCTCTTCTCTTCCGTTTCCTCCCCAATCCTTCCCGGGTTATCGCCGACCGCGATATGGAGTCGTAGATTCTGATGCCGGTGAAGTCGATCTGTGTTCCTCTCCGCTAAACAATCGCTGAACCGTGTCCCCCTCGTTTGAAGCTTTTCATCCGATTTTAGGATTCTAGGGTGTAGAGAGAAATTGGTACCCTTCAATTCCAATCAACCGAGTGCTTGGGCTGTACAGAAGGGATTACGGGCGAGCTCATTTCCTCTTGAATCGGTCAACTCCTCCACATCGGTCAAGTCGGTTTTTTTGGCGTAGCACAGCTCTGCAATTGAACCGGAGGAGCACGGTGACATTGTTAGCCACGATCACCAACTACAAAGCTTGTTCTCTGAAAAGGTAATTCAACCGAAACCTGCGACATTCTTCCAAACTTTGTCGCTACTTTTTTTTTCAACTTACGAGCCAATTTTGTGTTTAATTCTCTGTCGGTTGAAGGGCAGAAACATAGAGATTTGTGGTCATGTTTTTCGTTTCGGTCGTGTTGTTCTATTCGCAATGCATCTGCTGCCTATTATATTTCTATTATGGCAATTATTAGAATTGTATTCTTTGAAAGCATGCATGGTTGGGAAAGGCGATTTAAGAAAAAAATTGAGCTTCCCACACAGCTTTTTCGGAGCCACACAGGCTGCATCAATTATTCTGTTGCGTCTTATGTTGCTTTCACAATCTAGCAAACAGTTATTGTGCTTCGTGCCATGTTGTTAGGTTATATCTCATAAGCATGAATTGCCTTTAATGTAAGGTCGAAATCCGGCACCTGTATTGCTCAGCTCCTCCGTCTACTTATGGATTATAGGTTGAGTCATTCGATGCCATAGGCATTAATTTACTTCTCGCAATTTTCTTTTTGCATCTATATGGCAACATGGTATTGAATTGTGGGCTGCATAAGATAGACTACCCACAATTTTCTCTTGCTCATTGTGTTCAAATTCTGCAATAATATCGGATTACTTCCCGTGGTTTGTTTTTAACTTTTTCCGCATCATTTACCTTGATTTGTAAGCAGTCAGTTAAAGACCAATGTCTTCTATCCAACCATATAGTTTGGTTTTTAGTATTCATAGCTACTCTTTGTGAAGCTTGTCTTGCAGTTTGAAATAGGCCACTAACTAAACGTTCCTTTCTGCAAGGTGCTTGTTTGTTGCATACCATGCAATCGATAATCACTATAACACGGAATGAGAAGACCACAGCGTCATGAACACAAGGGTATGATATTCTTTGCAACACTCATCATCTTTAGGCCCCTACACGCTTCTTATTGTGCCCCTCTTATTAGGTATTTAGACTGATATTATCATTTACTTTAATTAGGTGGTTTATCAAGGAGTTGTAGCACCTTCTTCTCTGTGACGGACAGCAACGATATACCATTGTGCAAACGCAATTCAACCGTTACAAAGGTTTTACCTTTCAACCCTATGGTGTGCAATATATGACAATAATGTTTGTGCTTGTATCACCTAAATAAACCTTATGCTTTAAGTATCCTACATGCCTATCCGCATCGCCCTTACTGTTTTAAGTTTTATAAGTACACATTTGTCGCTACTTGATTATTGATCGCATTATACATCATCAATCGTTTTAACGTATACTTGTACTTTCTCCACAATTGTGTTACAAACGTATCTATGGTTTGTTTAATATACGCGATGGACATTATGCGTATATGCTTGAAATTGTTTTTAGTATTCATGTTTTAATTTTATGTTCGTAAGAAAATGGAAGGGAGTTCCAAGAATACGAATAAGAAGGCACAATGGCCAGAATTTGTTGAGCGGGCACTATTGGATATAATCCGCAAGGATAATACAACTGCCGGTCGGAAGAGGTGTTCCTTTAATGAAGCCCGTCTAAAATATATAGCTATTGAGTTAAATGTTGCAACTGGCATGGATTTGACTGGTTCCAAAGTCAGCAACAAGATATTAGGTTGGAAAAAGAAGTACAGAGTTTGGAAGAAATTGCTGCTTAACCAGTCCGGTTTGGGGTTCAGCGCAGGTTTTGACGAAGGATCTGGGATGTTCCTGGTTGATGACTGGAATGAGCTTGAGAAAGTGAGTATCATAATATCATAATTAGTGCTTGGTTGCTATATTTGGAATCTACATGCATGTTCGATATATTACTTGATAGTATGTAAAATATGTAGGTAAAATACCCTTCCTGAACATGCTTTGGTATTGTCTCAGATAGTTCCCGGGGCTAAGAGAGAAGCTAAGAACAAAACATTTCCATACTATGCTGAACTTGATGAATTGTTTTCAGCCGAAACGGCTGATGAAAATATAGCAATTAGCTCCAACCATATGACACCGAGAACGACTACAACTCATAACTTGTGGGATTCTGATGATGATGCACAATTGGGTAATGCTTCTAATGAAGTTGAGAGTCCTCAGCCAAAGGAGAAAAGCAAAGGAAAGCGGCCTGCCCAGGAAAGAAGAGGTTCTTCTTCAAAATCCAACAAATCCCATTCCGAAGCTAGTCCTAATGACATGCAATCTTGCATTAAGGCATTCAACAGGTCCATGGAGGCACAGCGTATTAACTCTGCTACCACAACAGGTGTTAAGCCTGTTGACATTGCTAAAGCGTTGAACGGTTTGCGGTTAGATTCTTCCATATATGCAAAAGCTAGTAAGGGTTTGGGGAAGGACCCATTTATGGCAGCTATTTTCTTAGTCTCTGAAGAAGATCAACAGCGAGCAATCGTTGATGAAATCCTGAAAGGATGACATAATGGTTCCTATCAAAGAGGTTGAGTTGGGAAATGTTCTGGTCCTTTACACATTTCCCAATACTCTATATTATGCCCGGTTCAATTTTCCATAGTTTGATTGTGCTCCTCCTTGATCTTTCTGTCTGTATTTTTATGTACTGTTTCGTTATATTTGACAATTTGTTCTTCATTTGAAGCTATTTTCAATGTACGACAGCCTATTTTTTTAATGGTTTTTATCGACTGAAGAGTTGGACAGTAGTTTATTTGCATGAGATACAATTTGTATGGATTTTATGTTCCTTTCATTTTATTGAATTGTTTGGTGATAATATGGTTGACTTCCTTGCAAATTATGATACGTATGTCTTGTATAGGATATGTTCATGCTTCTTAAAATGTATGGGTATTGGATTATAGGTTGAAAGGTGCTTGTTTCATTTTTCAATCCTATGTTAATATCTGCTATATGTAGTCGTGCGGTTGCTAATTAGAGAAAGTAACTTTATTTCATTCTGCGATACAGTCCCATCATGACATATGATGAAATGAATTCAGCGGATGAGTCCACAAATGAAGCAAATGATGATAATGGAAACGGGGCAGAAGGCAGCAGTACGGGTTCATCAAATTGGAATAACAATGGCTCATTCTACCAACTAATGTTACTGAAGGAGATGAGCAGATTGCAAAGTCTTCAACGTCCAGAAAGAATGATTCAACATGACTGCCCCTTATCCAGTAAGGATTACACCAAGTGGATGTTAAGCTCGCGGCATCCCATGAACCTTTATGAGCAGACGCGCTTAACACGTCCTACTTTTAACGCCCTACTAGAGCGACTACATTCAGAAGGATTTTATGTAAAAAAGGAGAAGGGGGTTTCAAGAAAAGAAGCACTTCTTATGTTTCTTATGTGCATGGCAAGAGATAAACGCCTCTGTGATCTAACTGATAGATTTCAACATTCCACCTCGACATATCACCGTGTGATCAAGGATGTGCGGGAGGCTATTTGCAAAATGAGTCCCCATGTCATTGTACCACGCAATCAAAACCTTGTTCATCCACGGATTCGAGCACGGCGACATCTATTCCCGTATTTCAAGGTAAGTCGTGGTATATTACAATTCAAATTGGGCTTAATTAATAATGATGCTCATACTATTTGTTTTTCATTATTAGACATCCAAACGGAAGTAGATTATGTATATTTGAACTTTATACATGCAATTGGCCTTGTTATTTTATAAATAATACCAAATGGAGTCTCATAAAATGGTTTCGTTGACTCGTAGGGGTGTGTGGGAGCAATAGATGGGACGCATGTAGAGGCTTGGGCTAGAAGTGAAGTACAGGTACAATATAGAAATCGCAAAGGTCAAGTATCGCAGAATATTTTAGCTATTGTTGATCACGATATGCGGTTTGTTTTTGTGTTGACTGGATTTGGGGGCAATACACATGATGCAATGGTTTTGCAATCGGCAATTGATAACCCCCTTCATGCTTTTCCAATGCCTCCTCAGGGTAAATATTATGCTGTTGATTCTGCATACAAAAATATGCCAGGGTTCCTAGCCCCGTTCCGTGGGGTGGAATACCACATTAGTGTTTTTTCGTCAACGGGGCGGACATTATAACTCATTGAAGGAGTTATTCAATCATAGGCATGCCCAAGTGCGGAATGTAGTGGAGAGAACCTTTGGAGTGTTGAAGAGTAGATTTCACTTTCTTTCTGGTCCGATGTTTAGCTATGAGCCAAGAAGCCAAGCGGAGTTTGTGGTGGCATGTTGTGTTATAAATAATTTGATAAAGGATAACAATCCCGCTGACGAGATATTTGAAGAGTTTGCTGAAAACGATGAAGATAATGAGAATGTAGTGATTGATGATGAAACAGGTAGGAATGAACCGGAGGAGGTTAATCAATCACAGGCTGGAATCGATCAAATGTCGGCACTGCGAATGAATATTGTGCACCAATTGTTAGAGAGCTTTACAATGTAATGTATCTACTATAATATATATTATGTAGGCATGGAAGCGACTGTATTTTAGTGCAGGTATCTGTGACGATTATTAGGGCGTTTGTATTGTTGTTAACTGTCCGGTAAATTTACGTTGTTATTTATGGTAATTTTGAGTTTAGGGTTTAGGGATATTAGGTTGTCAAAAATATGGGAAAATTGTGTGAATGTGCGAAATGAATATTTCATAGATACAACCAATTTAATATGTGTTAAGCACGACTATTATACCGTGACAAATGATTTTATATTTATTTTTTAATTTAATTGGTAAAAAAATCATTCGATTTGTTGTGTATATGCTTTTTTATAAAATAATTGAAAGCAAGTTTTAGGGGTGCTGTGAATATAAGGGGAAAAAAAATGGAAAAGGACATTTTGGAAAAATTTGAACTGAGAACCATGTTCTTCTGCTTGGTTTGAGAACTGGGTTGGAAACCAGTTCTCAGAACCTTGTTTCTTAAAAATGGGCTGAGACCCAGTTTGGCTGGAAACATGTTCTGAGACCTGTTCTCATAACTACCTAAAGAACAGGCCCTTAATAAGGAGTATGGTCCCATGGAATATGAAGGCTCATAAACCACCATATGCCAGTCGCATTGCCCAAAAAGCAAAGGAAGACGAGACGAGCCTTGATCAAGTACAGATAGTAACAAAGAACGTTGGCTAAAAAGCTCCAAAATGGATGCATCTCTCATAGAAGAAAAATGTATGTACAAACAAAAAGCGCTAAAAGGTCCATTCGGTCAAAATTAGGGTCGACACCACACCGCCGACGAACGTTGACCCTTGGCCCTAAAAAATGTATGAATGCTGACACTAAGCCACTATCAGATAGACGAGGAACCCCTCGACCAAAGAGGAGCCGGGGCAAAAAGCCTCCTCCAAGGAGTCACAAAACATGGCCACAAAAAGAAGACAAACAGCCCAGGAAACAAGCCTCGGTTCATTAAAAAGGGTGGAGGAGGGGAGACTAAAAGCACAGGCAAAAGCAACACAGGAGAATAAAAAGAATCAAGATAGAAGATAGAAAACTCCCACCGAGGATGAATAAAAGAAATCCAAAAAACACATCCGAAGCCAACATCCAAACCCCAACAAAAGGGAGCCAACACAACAATATTCAGCAAAACAGAAAAAAAAAGGAAAAAAAAAAAAAAACTAAGCATCAGCAGAAGGAGAATGAGGGTTCTCAGGGCGAGCACCCGGGGAGGATGCACCAGCTGCCCCAGAAGGTTCAGGATCCAGGCGAAGGCCAAAGGCTAGGGCTCGTCTCTCAAAGTTAGCATAACCCATGCCAGAAAGGTTTCACCATTGTCGATTATGCTCGGGGATCACAGACGAATCAAGAGTAATCATAAGTTGGTGAAAGCTCTTGACTGTCAATCTCGAGGCCAAGCTTTGGGCATCTCGCCAAGCTTCGTGGTAAACCTCAAACCTCACGTCTCTCGAGCTCCCTGAAAGAAAGACGTAAACTTAGGGGAGCTTAGGAAATTCCTCCGACACTGCTCCTGGGTATACCCACGCTCCAAGCGAAGGCGGTGGAACTCCTACTCCAAGCGATCGTAATGGGGCGCAAGAGCCCCTACACTTCTAAGCCTTGCTCATCTGGGAGGTAGCCTCTCGTAGCTTCTCGTCCTGGAGCAGGGTGAACTAGGTTCACAGGAAACCTAAAAGATAAGGATGAACTAGGTTCACAGGCAAGTGAAATCATTCAATGCTCTTTTTTGTGATTCACATTTCAAATTGTAAGGAAATGTTGTTCACATTTCAAAGTGTACTCTTTTGGTCCCTTATTAACTTTTTATCCATTTTTCCATCCAAAAAGTCACATTTAACTCACATGTTGAATAATTAAATGATAAATTGAAATAAAATATATAATAAAACTTGGTATTAAGTAACTTATTATTATTATTCTTTTCTCAATTTCGATAATAATTTTTATACTTATATTAATTATAAATACATGTAATTGTATTATTAAAGATATGAAAAATATTAATATATAATGTTTTTATTGGGATAAGAAAATTATTAAAACGTAACTCTTCCATAGAAAATTATAAAATATAACCAAAATAAATTGAGATTATAAACGACTATCCCTTAGCGTTTAAGATTATTTTATTTGTATTAGTTGATGAATTTGAATTTACAAAGTTTGTTATTCAAACATATAAACATAAACATATTAAATTTTAAAACAATAGAAAATTAAATTTTCCAATATACATATATGTATAACTATTAATTTGTATAAATTAAGAAAATTATTTTTTATTCAAAATAAATATTAATATTATGTGTACTTCAGTCATTAAAAAATTAATTTAATATTCAAATAACTAAGTTTACAAATTTAACCAAATTAGAAGGTAAATTATTTGATTGATTTTTTTTTTCTTTCATTTTTGGCATTGAGTCATACAATTGAGTTGACATGTGAGTTTATTTTGTTATCACAAAACTAACCTTATTTACACTGTATTAAAAAAATTATCACTAACATTGTTTCAATTTAAAATATTTTTTTATTATTTTCTACTATACATGTTAGTGTTAAACATAATATTTTATTCAAATGAATGTTTAAAGATCGAAATGTATGGATCAATTAAAGTGCTTCACTCCCTAAATGTACGTATAATGTATTTATTTTCCTCTCATCACCATATAATTTATTTAGATCTTTTGAGTGAAAATAAAAAAGTATGAACTATCTTTTTCACAAGGGATGGGGCGGGACACTCAAATTTACAAAAATTTTATTTTTATTGTTCAAACTCGATTTGATTTGAAAATTATTTTATGTTGGATTTTCGGATTATCTAAAAGAAAAATGAAAGAGGTTGTAGAAAAAATTATTTAAAAAAAAATTCTTTGATAATTGTAAGTCTATATTATATAGTAGTTAGTTATTAAAAATTAAGTATGGATCGCACAAGCAGAATCTAAAAAGTTCTGAAGGAGCTCGGAAGGCGCAAGAGGCGCCAGGAAGGATCTGGATCGTGCGCAATGGCATGGGAAACGAACGGTTAGGAAATGCTCTAGAAACCTAGGGGATGAGGTTGTCATCCCAAACCACTCCTACAAATATGAGAAATGGGGTACTTCTTGGAGGGACGAGAGAGAGAAGCTAGCAAAGTGTTGTTAGAGTCTTCAGCCTCCTTCAATCCTTTGTAAAGTGCAGTTCTTTGAGAGAAATTCTTGTATAATATTCTTAAGTAAGTGTAAATACAAAGTTGACCATTTTTGGCTAAATGTTGTTATGAGTGTGGTTGTTGTTTATTCTTGCTGCTAAGCTCATCAAGGTTTGTGAACCTCGGTGCGAATTCATGCGTGAGTCATGCGAAGTTCATGTGGAGCTATGGTGGTGAAGTTACAGGAATTGTCCTAGGAGGGAAATTTATATAACATATTAACACTTAGATAGTGTTCAAGTGATTGTGATGCATAGTGAGCTATTCAGAGGTCGGGGGTTCGATTTCTACCTCTGTCAGTTTTGCCTATTTAGAGTGCAGGTTGACAGGACTCTGCAGTCGGTTCTCCAACTTCGTCTTTTCCCTCCCCATAGTCTTTGTATTCAATGTAATAGTTGATAGGATAATAAAATAGTATTGATTAAAAAAAAACAGGTAGCACCCATCAAGTCTCTCGTGGTACCGGATTTATAGTACGTGTCAACTTAGCACTGAATCAACTAGCGTCGTACGATCTATAATGGTCCACATGCATACGGATGTATAGACTAAACATTTTAGTCGTACGTTTTGGCACATACATACATGCATGTGACTAATTAAGAACTCATGATTGGATCAAAATTAGTATCATAAATCATGCACAAAAGTCTTTGAGAGTCCATCATTAGTTTCAACTTTTACTCTATATTGGTTTACCTTTCTGTCATCATATTTCACTTGATAGGGAAATCAAAGCTATCAAAGTCCATGGCCCTCAAGCTTTGATTGTAATGAATTTTGACCGCTACTGTCGATGACCTTGGCATTTTGATATAACCTTTACTCTTTTGTAATAGCTAGAGAAGGTATCTTTTTTTTTTTGTTTTTTTTGTTTTTTTTTCACTTTGAACCTATTCAGTTTTCATTAGGGGTGTCAAACGGGCGGGTTGGGCGGGTATTAAATAGGTGTTAAGTTAATGGGTAATGGGTACCCATTATCCACTCAATTAATGGCTTTAACTCAAATGGGTAATGGGTAGCTATGGGTACCCATGGGTACTCATAATACCCATTATACAAAAATATAAGGCTTATTTAATAGTTTATTAATAAAAAAAAATTTTGAAAATTTTTTTTAATTTCATTTTAATTTTTTTTAAAGTGAATTTTAATTCTTTGAATATATTCTAAAATTTGAAATATTAAATTTTATATACTTTTATATTTAATTGTATGTAATTTTTTTGTCGAAACACAATTTTTAATTTTTTTATATTTATATAAACCCGTGCATGCCCCGACACCGAAACTGGGCCCGGGCCAAAATTGGGCCCGAGGCCCAAAACTGATCCCGAGGCCTAAAACTGGGCCCGGGCTGAAACTGGGCCCGCCCCAAAATCGGTAAAAAACTGGGCCCGAACTGGGCCGGCCCGGCCCTGCCCAAACCCAAACCCGGCCCTAAACCCGAACGAATTTTGAATTAGTATTATAAGTAGGTAATTTAAAAATATTATAAAAAAATAAATGAAAAAAAACGTAAAGTAATTGTAGGACACGAAAAATAAAGAAAAAGAAAAAATAAGTTTGAAGAAAAAAATAAAATGGGCACACTAGAGTATGTGAGTTGTTGGTTTTGTTTTTTTTTTTTTTTAATACTTTTAAGGGTAATTGTGGATGGGTATTTTTAATACTCATGATGGGCGGGTTTTAGGGTACCCAATGGGCTACCCTAAATCCGCCCATTACATATTTAGCCCAAGCCCACCCAACCCATTATTTTTTAAAGTGGGTTTTATTGGGTTAATACCCAATGAGTTTGGGCGATTTTTGGGTTAATGAGTTTTTTTTGCCATCCCTAATTTTCATACATTTTTTTTTTCCCACAAAATACAGATTCATCACTCTGAGACTACTATGAAATTTTGAATAAAAGTCTATCTAGTCTAGCCAGACCACCTATAGTCTATGGGAGAGTGGTGGGCGTGTCCTTGGTATTTTACTTGTGCACAATGACTATAAATCAAAGGATGAAGTGTCACAATTTGTTTAGGCTAAATTAAATCACTTTTTCTAATATCTCTAAATTATTAATTAAAAAAACTTGGTAGTTTCGTAACCAAATAAATCCCATAATTTGATCAGAGTATAAAAAAAAAAAAAAAACTACTCATCAAATAATCATGTATTCCCTCTATTTCAATAAAAGAGCTTAATTTCATAAATATATAACTTTTTATGAATGTCGTTATTTTTTAACATTCAACATAGCTAATTTAATAGAATTTATTGCATTCATGTCTTTACTTTATAACTGTGGTTTAATTATGGACAACACATAATAAAAGTACAAATATTTAAAAGAAAACTCTTTTGTTAAAATAAAAATATTTTTAAAAATTGACTATATATTCTTATGAAACGGAGACTAGCAATTGAGATCTTAATGGATAGCTTTCAAACAAAACACTTACGTAAAAAAAAAGTTAAAAGAATTACGTGAACCATTGTGATCCTAATTACTAATAAGACATTAAAAACTATTTGCTTTTAACCATTTTACATTTTTTTAAAATCATTTTGCATTTTCTATTTGGTCAAATATTGATCGGGTAATTTTACAAAATAGCTAATTACATTTCCTTCCCCTGAGATTTATAAAAATTGCCAACGCTCCTCTACGGTCTTTTAATAATACTACCAATGCCTCCCTGGAACATCCAAATGACCCCTTCAGTTTTATCTTTATTTTTTTTCAATTATTGGGTCGAGCAATTGGTAGTTTAACTAGATCACAACTATTGGCCAAACCAGTAAAAAGTATTAGTGTCATTCAAATAAACATTGATCATTTTTAAAAAATCAAAATATATCCTCTCTCCGTCACATTAAGAGAGTTGGGTTTAAAAAATATACAATTTATTATGGATGATAACGCTTTCTAAATAAAGATTAATTATAGATAACAGAACGAGTAATTAAATATAATTAACCCTTACGAAATAACCCTTCATCTTGTAATTTGACCAAATGTCCTTACAGATAAAGGGGTTGATAGTAGAAGGTCAAGTGCATCAAGTTAGATACATTACCTTTAATTCCATAATTTGACTAAAGATTTGTGGGGTAAATTTATATAAATCAAATGCACCACTTATGAGCGTCATCATTTGGACCAACTTGAATGGATGTCATGTATAATAATTAGCATATCTTTCCTTCTTTTTCTAAGATTAATTAGTGTTTTGTCCTTTGTTAAACAGAAGAAAGAAAAAAAATAAATAAAGAAAGAAAGAAAAAGAAGAAACGTTTTGTTGCTCGCCAAATCTTAATCTCTCGAATTGTTTATATATCCAAGATAAGGATTCCTCCTTGATTCCTTTTCGTGGGTCAGTTTAAACTGATCAAGATCATATAAATGTGTACCTAAAATTAATTCTTTTTGTCAAATCGCCAGTTGTTGGTATGGTCATTAGAGTGGACAAAAGAAAAATAAAAAGTGTTTCTTAAACATTTAGTGAAGCCTCCACTAATTAATTAAAAAGGAAAAAGGAATTAATTATCGTATTTACATGTCCCAGAGAAACCCTTTCATGAATGGAAATATATATAGTTAATACTCCTTAATTCCATCTAATGAAAAAGTTATCTTTCAATTCTTGTTGTCCTAATGAAAGAGTTAGCAATATTTAATACATTTTTTAATGTAATTACCTATGATTTACAATTAATTCATAATTAAAAATACATGACATAAATAGAAAAGATAGTGATGACTTACAAATTTCATCTTCAAATACAGAAAAAAATTGTCTTGTTCTTTATGATGTTTTAAAACCTAGTTTTGAACATATTTTTTAGAAAATAGTTTTATAATGTTAAAAATGTATTAAAAATGAAAAAATGTATAGCTGAATAGTAAAATATTATATTAAAAATGATAAAAAATATATTATAATATATTAAATTTATTGTTAAAAAAAAAACCAAAACAAAAACATAAATATCATGCCCTATATATTTTTAAACCATGAATTTTCAAACAGAACAGGAAGAGTATAATTAATGAAACCCATGCCCATGCACTAAATTATTGTGGAAAAGAGCATATCACTAAAAGTCCATATTACAAGTAGTGATGTCATTTGCTCTAAATTAAATAGTTCATTTCACTTTTAGAAAAGGCGAGCTAGAATGTCTCATTTTCATGCAATGTTATTTACCCTTTCTTCCTTTGTTGAATATTTGTCACGGAAGATGCAGAACAAATCATTCCTCGGAAAGATTACACACCCAACCCATCAACTTGGTCTCAATTACTCCAAAAAGTGATCATCTAGCTATATACTTTTCTTGGAGCAAACCACTAAATTTCATACCCCGTTTCAGCTTTTAGGCTTAAAATATAGAGTGGGCCAATATATTTTACAAAGGCAATATGCTGAAAAAATTTTATGGCTTCGTTTGAAGAACAAATTTGACCATGTTTTAGAAGAAAAAATAGAATTTGAAAATGTTTTTGGACAATATATATATAAGATATTCTTTTGAAAAAAAAGTGTTTCTAAAGTATTGAGCCCCCTAGGTCCAAACACTATTGAGCCCCCTAGGTCCAAAGGAGTGATTGAGGACAGGAGGCTGTGTCACTGAACATCAGAGGATTGTGGGAAAGGTCCTTTGGGGCTAGAGTTGTGAAAAAGATTCCTTACTCCCCTTTACGAAAAAATTGGATTTCGATTCTTCCCTTTTCTGTTTGACGGAAGGTGAAAAACACGTAAGGCAAAACTAACAAGGGAGGGGTGAATTAGGTTTAAGAGTTATTTCAAAAAACTTAAAATCCTTTTGTACTTTGTGAGAGTTTTTGAGTGTAAATCAATAAAGAAAATATTTCAAGACACTAAACATCTATGGTGGTTCAACTTTCCCTACTCAAGGAAATTCTAAACCACTTTTCAAACTAAATGCTTGGTCCTAATCTCCTAAGATTTTTAAAGGTGAATATTAAAACTTACAAGTTATCCAAGTGATTACCTCCTAACTTGCTCAAACTATAAGTAATCCTTTAGATGAAGCCCTTGCTTAAAACCTTTTCAACCTCTTAGAAAGATCTAAGACTTGACCCTCTAACCCTTTTACAATAATGAGAAGTAATGCAATAACTCTAGCTAATTATTACAATGAGGACTTTTAATACTAGCTAAGTTGATAATAAAGAAACTAGATTAACCAGTGAAATAGAGCTTTGAAATGAAAGCACCTTTGCAATTGACAATTAGAATTGATTCAGATAAAAAGAGGTAGTCTGAGCTCTTAGACTTATTGTATTTATAGGAGGAAGAAGCATTTTTTGAAAGTGTGCTCCGTTTTCTCATTGAAAACAGGATAAAGTCGTCAATATCCTGTAGCTTTAGTATTTTGCTTCGAACCCGAGCTTCGATTTCGAACCTCGACCTCGTCCCTTTGATATTTTTGAATTTTCACTTCAATGACTATTCTCTTTGGTGCGGAGTGCAATTAATACCTTTGGCGCTTTCCTTGTTTTCTACTTGTTTCAAAGTCAACCCGCCTTCGAAGGTCAGTGTCGTCCCTTTGATTTTTTTTTCCTTTCTTTTTAGATAGAGAGTCCAATGGCTTCGGGTGTGTTTCGAGATGGAGTCTATCGATCAAGTTCGGACATTTCTGGGACTTTTCACTTCAATGACTATTCTCTTTAGCACCGCTTGCTATGTAATGAATAGGGTTATTTTGAGACTAATTTTGAAAAAGACTCCTTATGAACTAATGCTTGGAAGAACTCCCAACATTGAGTATTTCAAAGTTTTTAGGTGCAAATGGTTTATTTTGAAAACAAATGTTCACTTAGGAAAATTCGATAGTAAGTCTAATGAAGGAATTTTTCTAGGATACTCATCAAATAGGAAAGAATATAGAGTCTTCAATAAAATTACTATGAAAGTTGAGGAAGCATGCATGTAAAATTTGATGAAAATCTCAAAAACACAACATCAAGATAATGAACATGCTCATATTTTACCAACTAACTTTGGGAAAAGTGCTTCATTGCAAGATGTTATTGATGTGCCTTCTCCTTCTACTCCTTCTACTTCTACTCCATCTACTTCTACTTCTAACCCACTTCCTAAAGAAAGGATGTTTACTAGAGATCATTCTCAAAATTTTATTAGGGGGGATCCCTCAATTGGGGTTAAAACTAGATATAGAGTGATTGAAAATAATGTTATTTTTCTTTCAAAATTTTTGCCTAAGAATATCAAAGAGTCTTTACTTGATGAAAAGTGGATATTAGCTAGGCAAGATGAATTGGCCCAATTTGAAAGAAACAAAGTTTGACAACTTTTTGAAAGGCTAAACTTAAACCCATATAGGCACTAAGTAGATCTTTAGGGACAAATTAAATGAACAAGGAGAAGTAACTAGAAACAAGGCTGGGCTAGGTGCACAAGGTTATAGACAAGAAGAAGGAATTGATTATTATGAAATCTTTTCTCCCATAGTTGGACTTGAATATGTAAGAATGTTACTTGTCTTTGCCTATTTTAAAGGTTTCAAGTTGTATCAAATGGATGTCAAGAGTGATTTCATAAATGGTTTCTTAAATAAAGAAGTTTATGTGGAACAACCCCCAGTTTTGAAGATGTTAATTTCCAAATCATGTGTACAAACTTGTCAAGACTTTATATGGTTTGAAACAAGCTCCTAAAGCTTGGAATGAAAGATTGAAATCATACTTGCTTGCCATAACTTTCAAAGAGGACAACTTGACACCACTTTGTTTACTAAAATTGATAAGCATAGCAATTTGCTCATTGTTCAAATCTATGTAGATGATATTATCTTTGGTGCCACCAAGCATAATTTATGTGATGATTTTGGTAATATTATGCATAGTGAATTTGAAATGAGCATGATGGGTGGTTTCAATTTCTTTTTGGACTTCAAATTAAACAAACTTCCAAGGGTATTTTTATTTGTCAATCCAAATACACCAAGGACATTTAAAGAAGTTTAATAATGAAAATTTTAAAATTATTGTCACACCTATGTGAACTTTTTCTAAACTTAACAATGATGAAAAATGACAAAATGTTAATCAAAAGTTGTTTAGAGGAATGATTGGTAGCTTACTTTATCTCACGGCTAGTCGGCAAGACATTATGCCTGTCGAATGCTTATGTGCTAGATTTCAAGTTGTACCTAAAGAATCTCATCTATGTGCTATCAAAAAAATTCTTAGGTATTTGAAGCACCCTCTTGATTTTGGCTTATGGTACTCTAAAAGAAAAACATTTGATTTAGTTGGCTTTAGGCATGCGGATTTTGGTGCATGTTTACTTTATGGAAAAGTACTAGTGGAACTTTTCAATTTCTTGATAATTGTCTTGTGTTGTGTTTAGTAAGAAACAGACAAGTGCGTCTTTATCTGCAGCCAAATCGGAATACTTAGACGCTTCCTATGTTGTCAACAAATTATTTGGATGAAACATACTTAACTTGATTTTAGATTGAACTTTGATTATCCTTCTATTATGTGTGATAACACAAGTGCTATTAACATCTCAAAGAATCTAATCCAAGAACCAAGCATATTGACATTAAGCATCATTTCATTAGATACTTGGTTCAAAAAGAAAAATTTGTTTACAATATGTGTGACACTCCAGTTTCACCAGCCCGCATATAAGGGGTTGGCTAACCGGATGCCTGTCTGGTTCGCACCAGGACTCAGATACAAAACAGAGCATACAAAAATCTAAAATGCCAAACTATTATTACAAAATGAAATCCTTATATGTTTCATCCTTAGGTAAAACTCATTACAGAGGTAAGCTATCTAATATCAACCTCCTTGCCAGTTATTAAAGAACTTCTCGACTCAGGTCAGATAATGCGCAGTCCCGTCCTCATACCAGGAATTTGAAAATTTTATTTAAACTTAAAGGAATGAGTCCATGCTCAGTGAGGCCACAACGTTTAACAAATACTTACCGAGTTTCATATTTATCCATGCAAGTATGTTTAGATAATCCTATCTTATAGCATTCATGACACAAATGCAAAACACATACAAAAGGATAAAGAACCAATATAGCAGGAAGTCGTCAAAGTTCTAATGAACAATGAACAACTTTTCCAATAAACTTCAGATTCAGAATTCATGTCTGATCATATCAGAAATATAACATCATCAACTACTCCCTTACAGAATAATGGCACAAATTTAGAAGTAGCTCGAGAAGACTGACCAACGAGAATGATCTAACAACCAAGCCTAAACATGCTCATGAATCATTCCGCACCAGATAATGGATCCTAGACTCAGAACAAAATCAGAAAAAATCAAAACAGATATATAGATAACCCAGTGTGAAAAGTAGGCACGTCCGGTTATTCACATATATAACATGATTCAGTACACATGATAATCTAACATGATACATTTCATATCTCACCTCATATCAGAATGAATTCCTATCATATGTCCTATGATGCAGTCTGACATTCAATTAATTATAGGTTAAAATGGTTCTTCCGTTTCAGTGAGGTAACTCACCTCAGTCTGTAGAAACTTTCTCACTATTTGCCGAATGATCTGCACTACATAAGTGTCGAGGTTTAGACTTCATTCTTTAATTCAAATAAATTCTGGAAATTTATGGTTTTAAGAGTTCTACTGTTCAATCCGTATATTCCTGAGTGTTCTATGAATCCTAATTACGTATTCATAGAAGAGTTTGAAGGTGTAAAAGAAGTTATAAGGGTTTCAGTTTAATTCTGCAACAAATTATATTTTTAGGGTTGAATCAGTTTTACCCGCGAAAACAGTGGTAAAAACTGATGAAAGCCTTGTTTAGGTTTCATCAGTTTTTCCCACAATTTGATCTGTAATAACCGCTCAGAAAAATCTCTCTGGTCTAAAGACCGGGTTTACCCACTAATTGATAGGTATAAACCGATCCTAGCATTTCTGTATTTCATGAAATGTGTTTTCCCATAATTTCATCGGTAAAAAAATGATAATAAAGCAATTGAGAAAACAAGAGCAATTTTAACAGCAAACAGAGCGGCACTAGCCAATTTTCTTCAGACTTCGTCAAGAAATTCAGTTATTCCCTGTCTCCAATCGATAATAATAGATCAAGTAATTTTTAAACTTTCAAAATAGCGGTTATAACCTATCCAAGGCTGGCTATAGTCGATTGTCTTTAGCCAAGAAAATCAGTTATACCCTCGTTTTTGATTGGTTATAACCGATCGTTTACCAATTCATTTTTCCAAAACTCCCTAACTTCGAGTTTCAATCAAAACAACATCAAAACTTATGTTTCTTTAGTTCCTTTTGTTCAAAATCAATCCTATAATATTTTTATAATATTTCTATAACACATTTACAACGTCAGGAATTAAAGATTCAGATCAAAACTTAAAGAAAATGAAAAGTTCTTACATTTCAACTTCTATGCATCATACCATCAAAATTTTCATTCAAAACCAAGCTTAGTACCAGGGGTCAAACAATCTCTCCCTTTTTGATAATGACAATACAAATATAAAATTTTGACAATAGGACACAATTATGTAAAAACTCCCCCTAAAGTTTAGATCCACCCCCTAAATTCTTACTTCCCTATAATTCCTATTTTCTGCCCCTTTTTGCAATCACAAAAAGGTATAAGTGTAAAGGAGAAGAGCTAAGGCATGAGTTGAACATTCAATTTGGCTCTTAAAGTATGAAAATTGATCTTTTGACAAAGGTTTAGTGAAAATGTCGGCTTGATATTTTGTAGGCACATATTGTGAGACCTTGTCATTTTTTTCATTAGTTTAACCCCTATAATTTTATAATTTCTTAAACAATTTTATTTTTAAATTCAATTAGGTTCAATTACGAAGTTGTGTAATTTTCTTAAGGATTTTGATTAGGAAATCTTATTTTTTGAACCATGATTTTGGTGTTAATTTAGATATTATGATGTTTTCTAAGTATAAGATTGTGTTTAAGGATATATTGAAATGGATACATTAGTTTAATTTTGGGAAGTATGGAATGAAAATTAGAAAATAAGTGGAAAATAAGAAAAATACTCAATGAGTGATTTTTACCGATATTAGAACAGTTAAAACCGATTGAACCGCCTTAAGAATGTGAAGAAAATATATCTCACCTCCTGGAGGTGCAGTTATACACAAACTTGGAGCGGTTATTACCACTATTTGTCAAGTTGACCAAAGTCAGAGCGGTTTTTGCCTGACTTTGATCGTTTAAAACCCATCGGCACCTAAAGCTGAATAAAAATATTTTCTCGAAGTGTCAACATTGGGCTACGACCCTAGGGGTCGATTGCCCTATGTTTTTGTCTGATCAGGCAGCTTTGGAGACATATAAAAATATCCTGGTCGACCATTATCACAGAATCAAGAAGAAATATGTAAGAGAAAATAGAGAGAAAAATGAAAGAAGAAAAGAGAGAAAATTAGGAAAGAAAGATTTTGAACCAGAATTGAAGAACAACTTAAAGAAAAACAAATTCAAGAAAGAATTAGATCAATTGAATAAAATTCAAAAATAATATCTGTTCGGAACACCCGAGTGATTTTTTGAATAGAAAAAGAAGTTTCAACTAAGGCACGACCAATTCAAATGAATAATGAGTTATTAGAATTTTGCAAAAAAGAAATTCAAAATCTTTTGGATGAAAAACTCATTAGAAAATCACAATCCTGATGGAGTTGTCCAGCTTTTTATGTTAATTGTCAAAATGAAAAAGAAGAAGGCATTCCAACACTAGTAATTAATTATAAACCACTCAATAAAGTGTTAAAAATAGATTAGATACCCAATCCCTAATAAAAGAGATTTACTCAATTGTTTATTTAATGCAAAAAATATTTTCAAAGTTTGATTTAAAGTCAGGTTATTGGCAAATTCAAATTGCTGGGGAAGAAAGGTACAAAACAGCTTTTACAGTACCATTTGGACATTTTGAATGGAATGTTATGCAATTTGGACTCAAAAATGGATCTCAGAATTCCAAAAAATTATGAATGACATATTTATTGGATACTCATCATTTACTATTGTTTACATTGATGATATATTGGTATTTTCTAATTCATTAGATCAGCATTTTAAGCATTTAAATATAATCTTCCATGTTATTAAGAAAAATGGATTTGTATTATCTGCTACTAAAATGAAATTATTTCAATCAAATGTAAGATTTCTTGGTCATGATATTAATTTAGGACTAATTAAGCATACTCAAAGATCTTTAGAATTTTCTAAAAAATTTCCTGATGAGATTCGGGATAAAACTCAATTGCAACGATTTCTTGATTGTTTAAATTATATATCTGATTTCTTTCCTAAACTAAGAACTATTTATGCACCATTATTTCAGAGACTTCAAAAGAATCCTCCTGCATGGTCTGTATCTCATACTAAGATTGTTAGAGAAATTAAAGAAAATGCTAAAACTCTACCATGTTTAGGCATCCCACATCCTCATGCATTCATTATAGTTGAAATTGATGCATCAGATATTGGTTATGGGGGCATACTCAAACAAAAATTACATAATACTCATGAGCAACTAGTTAGATATCATTCTGGTGTTTGGTTAGGACCACAAAATAATTACTCAACAATTAAGAAAGAAATTTTGTCAATTGTTTTATGTATTTCAAAATTTTAAGATGATTTGTATAATAGAAAGTTTTTTACTTCAAGTTGACTAGAAGTCAGCAAAAGAAATATTCAAAAGGATGTTAAAAATTTGGTTTCAAAACAAATTTTTGCAAGATGACAAACAATTTTATCAGTTTTTGATTTTGACATTGAATTCATTAAAGGCTCTACGAATTCTCTACCCGCTTTCTTACTCGCGAATTTCTTACAGGAAGAAAAGATGAATAATAATCGAGGAGAATCCCCAGTAGTTTCTTCTTCTACTCCTCAAACTCCAAAATCTTCTAAAGATTATGAAATGAAGAGGGAAATTATTCCTATGATAAGAATGGTGGCCTGTTTCATAGAGTCTGTGGACTATACGAAACCCTTACTCCAAAACTCATGCTCCATCTCACTCTAGGCCAATCCATACAGCAGAAAAGCTACACAAGTTGGTCCAATAATTTCAGAGTCAAGCTACAATAAACTGTGACCCAAGCTGCGGCCCATCACAACTCGCCACTCAACGGATCTGCGCGCAAAGTTAGGCTTGCGATACATTGCAAGTCAAATCCTAATCCAAGAGGGATTTGGAAATTTCATGTTTTCATTTCCTTTTCTAGTTTGTATTGTAATTTAAGTTAAGTTTCCAAAACTGATTACAACTTGACTTAATTATTAGTTTCCTATTTAGTTTCTAGTTCTTTTCTCTTACAACTTGAATTTGGATTTTCTCTTCAAGATACCAAATTCAAGCTTCCTTATTCTTTTATTATTTTTGTGTATTTTTGGATCTCTACATATTGAGATAACTAAAATTACACTTGCCAAATTCATGCTCTTTTTTAGTTTGGTTTGTAAAAGGTTTCCAACTCTTGTTTGGATTCCCATTCTAGTTCTATTCCTTTTCTATTTTTGCTGCACTTTTTGGATTCCTTATTCTTATAAATAGGCAAATTCATCATCAATAATATTTAGAATTCTTAGGTTATAATTGTGAGGTTTATTCCTTTGCTTTTAGAATCTCATCTTGTTTACTTTTGAGCTTGTGTATTTTCATGTATTGATAATTCTGCAAGCTTCGAACTTGGAAGAATTTAGGTTACTTGCTCCTCCTAGATTTTTGTTGTTCATCTCTTAATTCCATCGTTAATTTAAGATTAAAAGTAGCTTAGTCTCACTTAAATTAACTTAAGAATTTCGAGTACAAGAGAATATGTTTGTGACCTTCAATTTTTGTATCAAAGGCCAGGTGAGCTTGTTGGTAGGAGGGAAACCATAATAACATGGTTGAGCTCAAAAGATGTTTTCTTTCTCTTTAATTTTTCTTGTTTCAAAATTGTATGATACTTTAAATTTTGTATCGTTCGCATTGTTCTTTGAAAAATTAGTTGAGAATTAAAGATAACACCTAGCATTCTATTTTTTTTTTATATGAAAAGTTACATGATTATTCGGATTTCGGCTTCATTAAATTGATATATGTTAAAAGCTGAAATCAAATAATTTTCTTGCCGGGAAAAGTAAGGAAAAAAATAATTGGTTGAAAAGAAAAGAAATCGGGAAATTAAAAAGTTTGTAAATCAGAATTTCAAGAAAAGTTGTGTTTCAGTATTTGCTTCATTTTTTGTTATTTCTTGGGCTTGTTTGTGATATCGACACTTCTGTTGTGTCACAAATGGCTAGAATAAATTTGTTGGCTGTTTTGTGCTGAAATTACCACCTTTCGCAACTAAAATTTGTGTCGCCAAAGGTAGTGCCATGTTTTGGCTTTTGGGTTTGCAGAAACCCTAGCTCCTTGCGACTAAAATTTTGTGTCGCTAGGGAGTTAGGTCAAATTTTTGTCGCCCTTTTGGTTTAATTGCGGCTTTCGGTAGTTGCTTCTAGAATTGTCACTAAAACCCAAGGGTTGGATTTGCCACGGTTATTAGGGTTATGAACTACCCCTAATTTTCCCCGAGCAGCCAATCTTCGTTTAAGTGACTTTTCTAAGACAGAACGTTTACTCTGGATTCAAGTTGGCTTTACAACATCGATAGGGCTACAATTAATTTCAAACCCTTACTGTTCATAGTAAAATGACTCTAATCTAACGTAATTGTTCTAATTGGAAATCGTCTTATCTTTAAACTAAGGATTCAAAATTTTCTATTTAAAGCCTGCAAAAGTTTTGGTTTTCAGAACCCGACACCCTTGCAAAATTATGATTTTACCCTCCGGGGGGGGGGGGGGGGGGGGGAATTGCGAATTTTAGGTTTAAGTTGGCACTGATTTCAGCCGAAACTTGACTCCATCTTTGTTGTTTATGTGAGAATTTATTGCTTGAAGTCCGGATTGGTTTCTTGATTACCTATTGGGTGGGTGATCACTTCTCAGGTAGCTTTTCTTATTTGTTTCAACTCTGCTACTTGCTATTTGCTTCTATTCATCTGAATTGCCCTGCAAATTGCCTCACTTTGAATCTTTTCAAACAACCTGGACATTAGATCTTAAAAATTGATTCAGATTTTGTCTTCATGTACATTATATTAACTTGCTGAGATTAATGGCTTATCCCCGAATCTTCTCCTTTTGCACTTCTTGACTTTATTAAGTACTGAAAATTTCTTTTTCTGAAAATTTCAAAACCCAAATAGTTCAGCCCTATTTTGAGAGAATTATTTTGCTTCGTTGCCTGAGTTTGCTGCTTGTTTGAGTGAATCTGCTTGATTGATACCTTGTTCAAATTGTGAAGCTTCTAAATGTGAAGTATTGAGTGGTAAAAGATAGAGATATTTCTTACAAGTAAAAGCCGATTAGAGCGAAACACTAGGAAATGAGTAGTTTTAGTTGGGGGACAGGGGGTGAGGTTATTATCACCTAGGATTTCAAACTTGTCTCAAGTAGGAAATTTTTGAAGAGTAGCATCCATTGTTGCATCCCAACAGAGTTTTGCCTTCCATACCAGAAATTAAGGTTAATGAAAAGGTAGCCATCCTGGTAGTTGACAGGGGTAGCTGCACCAATCTAATCAGTGATTTCTTAGTAGACAAGCTGTCATCGTCCTTGATTGATCATTCGCAACCATTTGAACTATAGTAGTTTAGCAACGTGGACAGTATCCACGTTTTGAAACAAGCTACAGTGTAATAAAAGTTGGGTGTCTCCATGCAGAGGTCATTTGCGACGTGGTCCCATTGCGAACTTGCCACATTTTGCTGGGCCTCCCTTGGCTCTATGACATAAAGGTTGGTCACAATTGTGTCGCCAACAGCTACACTATTCCGTAGTACGACAAAACCATCATCTTAAAGCTAATACCCCCCAACTGAGGTAATTTCAGAACAAGCCTGAATGAAAAAAGGCTTTTCCGCAATGAAGTGAGGGAAAAAGGGAAGGGAAAAGTGTTGTAAGTGCTAGTAATGCTAACTCTATTAAACCTATTAAGCACTCAAGTCTGTATGCTAGTGCTCATGATATCGATAAGGTTCTAGGGAGGAGAGGTTCATTATTTATACTTGTTAATGTTGACCCTTTTGAACCCCAACTCGACCAATAGAGGAAATTCCCGAAGCTGTTAAACAGGTAATAGCCAAATTTGGAGATATGTTCCCTGATGAGCTCTCCCCCTGAGTTTCGCCAATTTGGGGAATTGAACACTAGATAGACTTTGTTCTCGGTGCAATCATACCCATTCGACCTGCTTACAAAGCAAATCCTAAGGAAGCAAAGGAGCTACAAAAATAGGTAGATTAACTACTTGCTGACAGAAGGGTAAGAAATTTTTTAAGTCCTTGTGTTGTTCCTGTTATTCTTGTACCTCAAAAGGATAATAAATGAAGAATGCATATGGATTATAAGGCCATAAATAAGATAACAATTAAGTGTAGGCATCCCATACCTAGACTTGATGACATGTTAGAATATTTACGTGGTGCATGCATATTTTCAAAGATTGACTTGACACAAGGGTATCATCAAATTTGCATGAGGGAAGGGGATGAGTGGAAAATCGCATTCAAAACTAAATTTGGTTTGTATGAGTGGTTAGTTATGCCTTTTGGCCTCTCGAATGCAGCTAGTACTTTCATGCGACTTATGAATCATGTTTTACGCAAATTCATAGGTCATTATGTGGTTGAGTATTTTGATGATATACTGATTTATAGCCCTGATGAGAAGACACACGCTATGCATATTAAAATGGTACTTCTTACTCTATGTGAACATAAATTGTATGCTAATTTGAAAAAATGTACTTTATGTGTGGAGTAAGTTGTATTTATTGGCTTTGTTGTGTCTAAAAGTGGAGTCAAAGTAGATGATTCCATAGTGCAGGCAATCCGAGATTGGCCTGCACCAACTTCTGCATCTAAGGTGAGATCTTTCCATAGCTTAGCCAATTTACACTGACACTTTGTGAGGGACCTTTTGACAAAAGCAGCTCCCTTAAACAATTTGGTCAAGAAGAATGTACCATTCGTCTGGGGCGCTGCCCAAGAAGAGGCCTTTGTGCAACTTAAGCGTGACCTAACTCACACACCTATTCTATCTCTACCTGACTTTAATAAAATATTTGAGCTTGAATGTGATGCATCAGGCATAGGGATTAGAGCGGTACTCATGCAGGAAGGTAGGTATGTCGCCTATTTCAGCGAGAAGCTGAAAATGACAAAGAGCTCTACGCATTGATCCGAGCTTTAGAGACTTGGCAGCATTACTTGATGGCCAAGGAGTTTATAATCCATATGGATCACGAGTCCTTGAAGTATCTAAAGGGACAAGGTAAGTTGAACAAACGACATGCAAAATGGGTAAACATTCTTGAATCTTTTGCTTGGGTGCTAAAGTACAAAAGGGTAAAGATAATATAGTTGCAGATACATTATCTCATTGGTATGAATCATTAGCTATGCTAGATCACACTACATTAGGGTTCGCTTATCTAAAAGATTTGTATGCTTCTGACCTTGATTTCGCTAATATCTATAAAGCATGCTCATTCGGGATGCATAATAAGTTCTTTAGTGCAAGATGACTATCGGTTTAAAGAAAATAAATTGGGTATCCCTCGTAGTTCTTGTAGGGAACTACTTGTTAGTGATACGTATAGTGGGGGAATAATGGGGCATTTTGGGGTAATGAAAACTTTGGATATTTTATCTGAACACTTCTTTTGGCCTGGAATGTGTAAATTTGTTGAGTCTATTTGTAGCCGATGCATTGAATGTAAAAAAGGCTAAATCCACAATGAAGCCTCATGGCTTGTACACGATTTTGCATGTTCCTTTTGGCCCGTGGACTAATATTTCAATGGATTTGATTCCTGTTTTTCCAAGGACTTAAGAAGGTAATGATTCTATCTTCGTCGTTGTTAATCGCTTTTCTAAAATTGAGCATTTTTTGCCTTGCAGGAAAATATGAAATCCCAATTATCAATAGCAACCTACGATGAACCTAAGAGGGGGAGAAGGTGAAGTAGGTTTTTTGACCTTTTAAAAATTTCTTCTACAAAGAAGAGCAACTTTGAAAAACCATATTTAAAGACAAGTTTTACAACCAATTTAAAACTAGATTTCTAAGTAAGGTGTGTGATTAGTGATTTGCAAAACATGAAAGCAAATAAACAAATAAAACAAGAACACACCAAATTTATAGTGGTTCGGATTCCTCTTGGATCCTACTCCACCCCCCAAGTTCTACAACTTGAGATTTCTAATCAATTAGGAAACACTTAAAGGAGTGTTTCAATCCCTTACAATTGCTCAAGATTAACTTTTAATCTCAAGACTTTTCCATTGCCTAATCTAACTCTAGACTAGGACTTCCTTGCTTAATCTAGCTCTAGATTAAGACTACTTTGCCTAAGGCTAGCAATTGGATCTTTTGCCCTATCTTTCCTTAAGGATTTGAGGGTCTTACTCAAGACTCCTCCTGCCTAGACCAAAGGTCTTTTTCTCAATCAAACTCTTGATCAAGACTTTGACAAATGCCTAACTTAGCTCTAAGCTATGACCTCTACCCTTTGCCTAATCTAATCTCTTGGATAGGTCTTTATCCCCAATTGCCCAACTTGACTCAAGCCAGGACTTGTACAATTGCCCAAACTCAACCTCTTGAGTTTGGTCTCTCCTTCTCTTCTTGCTCCCCCATTCTTCTTACCTAACTCTTACTCAAGAGCTTAGGACTTTTCCTAATACAAGTTTCCTACGCCTAAACTCTTAAGTTATGACTTTTCTAGATATGTTTACAAGGATGAAAGCTCCATAATAGAGTTTACAAATGACACAATAATTGGGAACAAAGGCCTCTTGCTAATCGTACCTAAACAAGCTAATTTGACATATAAATGTTTGAAATAAAGCTTGAGAATGTGGCTTAATAGTAGGAGGCTTTAAAGGGATTCATTCATCTTTAATTTTGAGTTTTGGAGTATTTATAAGAGTGAAGGCATCACTTCAAATGGTTAAATAACGGCTCTATTTTTCTGCCCGTTGGGAAGCTTTGAAGCCGAGGTTCCACGTCGAACGTCGAATTCAAACCTATGTGAAGTTTGAATTATTGGCTTCAATGGCTAGCTCTGCTTTTGTTGTTTCTTTTATCTTTAGTAGTTTTGAAGTAGATACCCTGTGGAGGTCGGGTTCGAAGCTTCAATTAATTTCAATCCGAGAGCTTGACTATTATCGGCTGCTTGTCGACGTGTTTGAGCTCGGCACTTTCTGGGCAGCTTCAATCTCAAGAGGCTGTTGAGACTTGAGCTCGAAGGTTTTTTGGTTTAGCTTAAAATTTGAGATGCAGTCGAGACCGGAGCTCGAAAGTTTTGGGTTTAGCTCGACTTCGAGAGGCTGTCGAGACCCGACTTCGAAATTGGCTTTGAACTTTGCTTTGCTGCACTTTTTCTACATCTTTTCTACAAATAACTTCAAGTGAAAAGCATTAACTAAAATCATATATTTGTTATCTTATTATCAAAACTAAGATTAAGACCATAGGTCTAACAAAACAGAGATGATGCTAAGCATGTGGCCAACCTCTTCTTCAATGGAGTCGTGCACCTTCACGGCCTCCCTCACACTATTGTTTCAGATAGCTACATGAGATTCTTAATTTACTTTTGGAAAACCCTATAGAGTCGACTTGGAACAAAGCTGATGTTTTCAACCATAGCCCCTCCGTAGATTGACGGCCAGACCGAAGTAACAAATCGCATAGTGAGAACTCTTCTCTAAGCCTTAATCAAGAAGAATCTGAAAAAATGGGAAGGCATGATTCCCATCGCAGAGTTCACCTACAACTAAACTCGGCATTTTACAATCGAGCACTCACCATTTGAGGTAGCTTACGGTTTTAATCCTTTAACACCTCTTGACTAGTTCCTTTGCCATTTGCAGAAAAAACTAATTTGGATGCCATAAAGCGAGTTGAGGATGTTAAAAAGTTACATGAGAAGGTCCAAGAGAATATCGAAAGGCGGAATGAGCATAACGCACACCACGCCAATCAGGGTAGAGTAAAGCTGACTTTAGAACCTAGCGAATGGGTTTGGGTACATACGAGAAAAGAACAGTTTCTACAAGCCCGCAAGACCAAATTAGATCCCCGAGAAATATAACCGCTCCAAGTGATTTCTAGAGTAGGTGAGAATGCCTACAAACTCGACCTTCCATGTGAGTATGGTGTCAGTACGACTTTTAATGCCCGAGCAACACTGCAGAGACAAGCCAGACGAGGAAGGGCCACAAGTTCTACATCCCGGCTTGCGATCCATGGCAAGTCGAACCGTAATCCAAGAGGGATTTGGAAATTGCACGTTTTCTTTTCCTTTTCTAGTTTGTATTGTAATTTAAGTCATGTTTCCAAAACTAATTACAACTTAACTTAATTATTAGTTTCCTATTTAGTTTCTAGTTCATTTTTTTTTACAACTTGAATTTGGATTTTCTCTTCAAGAAATTCAAGCTTCCTTTTTCTTTTATTATTTTTGTGTATCTTTGGATCTCTACATATTGAGATAACCGAAATTACACTTGCCAAATTCATGCTCTTTTTTATTTTGGTTTATAAAGGGTTTCCAACTCTTGTTTGGATTTCAATTCTGGTTCTATTCCTTTTCTATTTTTGCTGCACTTTTCAGATTCCCTATTCTTATAAATAGGCGAATTCATCATCAATAATATTCAGATTTTTAGGTTATAATTGTGAGGTTTATTCCTTTGCTTAGAATTCTCAAATTGTTTACTTTTGAGCTTGTGTATTTTCTTGTATTGATAATTCTGGAAGTTCTAAACTTAGAAGAATTTAGGTTACTTGCTCGGCCTAGATTTTTGTTGTTCATCTCTTAATTCCATTATTAATTAGATTAAAAGTAGCTTAGTCTCACTTAAATTAACTAAAGAATTTCGAGCACAGAAGAGTAAGTTTGTGACCTTCAAGATCTCGACTTTCCTTGGCAAAGTCTTCTGCAATGTGGGGAGTTTCACGACATCTCACATCATCTACCTCCTATTTCACTTGGACTACCATTGTTGCTGACGTAGTCACCTCCTTCAGCCTCCACGCAACTACAGCCGACGCCTCCTCCTTTAGGCTCACCGCGACTACAGCCATCGCCTCAGTCTAACATATCAAGCCAGTCTTAATGATATCTGGTATAAGTATTAGACTATTGGTTTGTGTGGTTGGTATAATGAGTCTGACCCAGTTCAAGGTGATATAAAAAAGGGGTCAGCAAAGTATAAGTATTGGTTGATTATTGATTTGAAATTAATCAAAATCGTTACCACTGATTCGTTTGTTTGTAGACTGGTAGTTTATACTGAGAACAATCACAGTTTTGAATGGGAAGCAATTGTTGCAATGAATTTTGATGGAGTTTTCCTAATTTATAGCTATTAATTCTACGTTGCTTCAATTAGGGGAAGAAAAATTGGTTTTCAATTTTTGTAGGCAAAACAAGGAAAAATTTTGAGCAACATTGAATATGACAGCGTAGATTCCAAATATTTCCTTTCATTTATGATTGATTTTTTGAAGAATACATCTTCATCAATGGAAGGGACAATTCAAGCAGGAGATAAGGCATAAGTAAGGAAAAGAAATGGTAAGATGGCAGCAAATCACCGGAAAATGGGCCAAAAAAAAAAAAAAGAAAGAAAAAGTGTTCAGATCGGAACTTATCCAATCTGGATCTTTTCGATCATTATCTGAAATCGATCCAATTCGGTTCAGATCGGATCGGGTCAATTCAGGTCGGATATGTCATTTTGAACAACCCTAAAAAATACCATTAGGTGCAAGTGGGTGTATAAGGTCAAATACCAACCCAGTGACAAAATGGATAGATACAAAGCTCGTCTTATGGCCAATGGATACAATCAAGTGGAAGGAGAGGATTTCCCTAAGAGCTTTTCTCTTATGGCTAAAGTAGTACATGATTCAGTTAATTCTTATCGTAGCTTCCTCTCATGGATGGCCCTTGTACCAATTAGATATCAACAATGCTTCCTCCATCGCTTTTTGGATGTAGATGTATATATGATTCCTTTCAAAAGGCTATTGCCAAGCTTAGACAGGCCAAGTATGCAAAATGAAGATATTTTTATATGGCCTCAAGCAAGAATCTAGATAGTGGAATATAAAATTCACCAAGCAATTATTGTCTTTTGGTTTGGTAAATACCACTGATGATCCGTGCTTATTCACTCAGCATAATTCTACTGACATCTTTATTTTATTGGTTATGAATTTCTTTTGACGGACAGTTCTGAAGCTAAAATTCTCACAAACAAACACTTTTTGCATAACCAATTTACAATCAAAGATCACAGTTATGCGAAGTACTTCTTGGGGATTGAAATTGCTCGTTCCACAGATGGAATCTACATGAACCAACACAAATACATCACTGATCTCATTAAACTTGTTCGGTTTCATAATGCTACATCTGTTTTGATCATTTACCCAAAGGTGTCCTACTTACTGATGACAAAGTTGAAGTATTCTTGGATGATCCAACTCCTTATTGCAGGCTCATTGGTTGTTTGTTTACTTGAACTTCACACGACCAGATATCAATCATGTTCTTCAACAATTAAGCAAATTTATGCAACACCCCATCTACCTCTAATTGAAGATAGCTCTCAATGTGTTGCATTATCTAAAGGGTTGTTCATCCAAATCCCTATGTTATCCGACTAGTTCCTCTATTTTTGTTCATGCATACTATGATGCAGATTGAGGAGCTTGTAGGATCACTCATCGTTCCCTCACTGGATACTGCTTGAAAGAAGTTTAATTTCTTGGAAAATGAAGAAGCAAAATACAATATCTCTAATGTGAAATTTAGTAGGCAACTTCCTATTTCAAAGAAAGGTTTTAATTTAAGGATGAATCATTTCGAAAAAAAGGGAATGATGTGAAAGTCAAAGGTTAACTCCCAAAGTCAAAGAAAAGTAAATGTCAAGTAAGACAAAAAGGTCAAAGTCAGCAAAATGGGTCTTTCATATCCAATGGAAAAGACTTTAATTCAAAAAATAGATGATGGATCTTTAAGAAGAGTTTAAAAAATGAAAATGACAATCAATTGAAAAAGGACAAACCTAAAGAGAGGAAGCCAAAAGGGGTTTATAAATGCGTTCCTCACCTTAAATATCAAGATGGGCTAATTCCATTCAACCTGTCATCTTAAAAAGGGTATATAGAAGGAGCCAGAATAGTTCTTTATCATATTGAATCATTCTTGAAAAATTATAGATAAGTTTACGAGTGTTTAAGAACTCCTTATAGTTCTTAAAGGTTTATGAGAAATTCAAGAAAATTCAAAGATGATGGTAGCTTGCATTCTTTTTGAAAACAAACAAGGTTATTGAAGTTCTTGATAAGAATCTTGAATTTCTTGAAATTCTTGGTTTTCATGAAATGTGTTTTTCATGAAAAATCTTAATGTTTCTTGAATTCTGATATTTTTGGAACATTTCAAAGATTTTAGAAGGTTCAAGAATATCTTAGAAGTTTTTGGAAGGTTTTTCTACATGCCTTTGAAGGTGTGAACACAATTGGAGTTTTAAATTAATTTAAGTGTGAACAAAGGATAATGACACGTCAACAAGCAAGGGCATGTTTGGGGAAGGTTATAAACGTGTGGAGCCTTCTCCAACCAGTCCCCACGTTTTTCCATGACCTATTCCTTTAGTCGTTAGGTTAGTTTGTTAATGAATTAACTAGTAGTTTCCTTTTTTAGCTTAGTTAATTAGTTACTAGTTTCATGAAAATAGTCCTTGCATGTCTTCTTTTAGGAAAGAGGTATGTTATTAGTTTCCTTAAAGGGTTTTTTCATGATTCCATTAAGGATTAGGGTAGATTTGTTAGAGAATTTTGTGAGTAAGGAAAAAGGCTTCATAGTTGATATTTCACCTATCAATTCTAGACTAGAATTAGTTTATTTCCGTTTTAGCTTAGGTTTTGGCCATGTTAAACCTAGGGTCTCAATCTTATATTTTTTGATGATTTAGTTAACAAATTAATTTGTGAACTAATGATTAAAAATAAGAAAATGCAGCAGTATAAAAATAATGATCTTTTTGACTTAGTAAGACAACAAGTTCTACACCGAAACAAAGAAAGGGAAAGACGAGCCTAAAAGAAGTCTGTTTGATCTGACACTAAGACACGAAGACTGCTCGATGTTGAACATATCCCAACAAAGGCTCAACATCGATGTTCGACACTAGTCGACATTGAACCTAGGAAAAGTCAGAAGAAAAGTTAAAATCATTCCGATACACTTAGCAAAACAACTAGCTGTTGCAAAGAGAAAACTTTAGGGAAGGCTGAAATTAGATGTTCAGCTTCGAACCCGCGGTCAAACTCAACTTTTGCTGTTACAATTTATAACCATTGGAAAAGTTTCAAAGGACTTCTATAAACACTTCACAGTCCAAATTAAAGACCAAAACTGCTAAATTGAAGAGAGATTAATTCTACATCATTCCAAGCCTTCAAATACATTTAATTGAGCTAGAATTTAATTAGAGACTTTCTAAAGTCATTATATTTGTATTCTGATTAATTGTAGCTCATTGTGTTCTTGAGCAAAAACACTTTTCTTACAAAGTTGTAAAATTCCTATGTTCTTGAGAAAGAGTTAGGCAAGGAGAAAGGGAGAGCTTAAAAATTGGGGGAGTCTTGAGTAAGTTTTAAGTTCTTGAGTAAGGATTAGACAAAAGATCCATTTTCTAGTTGAAGGAAATCCTAGGTTAGAGTTTAGTTAGGTAAATCTTGTAAAAAGCCTTAAGATATCAAAAGATTGATTTTAAGTAATTGTGAGGGTTTGAGTTACACCTTTAAGTAATTCAAAGTAGTGGATTAGAAAATCCTAAGTTGGAGGACTTAGGTAGTGGATTAGAATTCAAGGGGAATTCGAACTACTATAAATCCTTGTTATGACGCCCCCGACCCGACACCCCTTCCTTAGAACCATTCCCGATGAGGAAGCGCGAGCCGATCCGGGTGCGCGTCATACAGGGCTCTCGCCCAACAATCGATATAGATAATATATAAGAATTACTGTAAAGCTTTATTTATTACCCTAACAAGTCAAGCAGTTCATAGTAGTGGAAGAGTAAAGATAATTGTTTGAGGACGGTCACAGACCAAATTATCCTCCTGAAAACCAGGGAATTGTACTGAGCCTAACTATTACAAAGTTCTTATCTTTATCCTTTCGTATGCGCCCATTGGTCTTACCTCTATCGTCCCTCAAGTCAAACCCCTGTAAATAATAAGAGGGAAAATGGTGAGCTTCACTAAGCTCAGTGATAGACCTCGGGTTACTTAGGAAAATTCCTACTGTAAGTCTTTAAAGAACAGGCTGAACCAGCAAGTAAAGAGTTCATACGTATATCTATATAACAGCGAAATTATAAGCATGCATTGTGACCAAGTTAAACAAGTTAAGTAAGTCAAGCACGTTAAGCAAGTCAGGTACTATAGGCAAGCATATAGCAAATACTAATGTAGGCATCGCAGCACAACAAAAACATTCATATGTAGCATTTGAGCCATTAGACTCCCAGCGGGTGGATTGCACAGTTAAGCTTTCTCATCTAAAGCGGAGTCGGAATCTATTCATGTTTTCACATTGTCCATGTTTTGATGGTTTGCAAAGCGCATCGCCCCACAACAGCCATATCAGTAGAACCGGGTGTAACATCCTCTATCCCACATTGGAAAATTAAAGAGTGCGTGACCTGTATATAAGCCTAAGGCTTATGGGCTACTATAATTTGGCTTCGGCATTTTGGCTTGACAGAACGAAAGCCAAAAAGTTATTGGGCCAGCCTGCAGGCTCAGGGCGTTACAAATGGTATTAGAGCGGCCTTGGTCCGGGAGATAAGTGCTACGTGCAAGAGCCACTGTGCTAGGCACGTGAGCCACCTCTAGAGTCTTGTTCAGGGGAAACTGGACCAACTACTGTACTGGGCCTGGCGAGGACACGGGGGCCTAAAGGGGCTGGACTGTAACATCCCCTATCTCATATCGATAAATTAAAAAGTGGGTGAGCTGTATATAAGCCTAAGGCTTGTGGGCTACTAATAACTTGGCTTAAGCATTTTGGATTAGCAAGGACGAAAGCCCAAAAGTTATTGGGCTAGCCTGCAGGCCTAGGGCATTACAAATGGTACCAGAGCTGCCCTGGTTCAGGAGGTAATTGCTACGTGCAAGAGCCACCGTGCTAGGCACGTGAGCTACCTCTAGAGTCTTGTTCCAGGGGAGATTGGACCAACTACTGTACTGAGCATTGCGAGGATGCAAGGGCCTGAAGGGGGTGGACTGTAACATCTCCTATCCCACATCGAAAAATTAATGAGTGGGTGACCTGTATATAAGGCTAAGGCTTGTGGGCTACTAATAACTTGGCTTAAGCATTTTGGGTTAGCAAGGACGAAAGTCTATTGGGCCAGCCTGCAGGCTGGGGCATTACAAAATGGTATCAGAGCAGCCCTGGTCCAGGAGCTAAGTGCTACGTGCAAGAGCCACCGTGATAGCCACGTGAGCCATCTCTAGAGTCTTGTTCTAGGGGAGAATGGGCCAACTACTGTACTGGGCCTTGCGAGGATGTAAAGGCCTGATAGGGGTGGACTGTAACATCTCCTAACCCACATCAGAAAATTAAAGAGTTAGTGACCTGTATATAAACCTAAGGCTTGTGGGCTACTAATAACTTGGCTTAAGCATTTTGGGTTAGCGAGGACGAAAGTCCAAAAGTTATAGGGCAAGCCTGCAGGCCCAGGGTGTTACACTGAGTGTGCTCGACGATTGGAGTTTTGGATCCTGGCCTTTTTACATTTCGTTCCATCGCGTGTTCCTCTCATATAGATGGAGTGTCGGCTAACTGCGACACGACTTTCACCGGCAAGCCTTACCTGGCGGACAAGCGACTACTATCTAGTTAAGCGAAAAGACTCGGCACCAAAGTCTTATCTGGCAGGTCCTACGACCCATTGCACGCTAAGTTGATCATGGTAACCCTAGCATGCTTCATACATTTCTAGAGGCAATCATGCAATGCTAGATGTCATTTATCCTGGGAATGGCCTAGTCCTTTCTCGACCGGTGCATGATGCTTGCATGTGATCATAGGCATACATCTCTAGAGGCAATTATGTAATCATAATTGAGATGCAACTTACCCTGAGAAAGCACCATCCTTCATGGCTAGAATGTCATGCTTTCACATTATATGTGCATATATTCGCAAGTATTCAAATGATCGTGGCAAGTCACATTCATTCAAGTCAAGTCAAGTATGGCATAGCATGATCAATCATGGCATTATCATGTTAAGCAAGCACGTAGCACGTATACACACTTAACAATAAGTTGTATTTAAAGCAGGTAAGTGGTGCGGTGTGGAAAACCTTGTTAAGCAAGCAAGTAGTATAGTTACACATAGTTAATATGTAGATAGTTCAGTTAAGTCTTATAAAATAGAGGGTAATCCCTCACCTTTCGTAAGCGTGAGCACGAGACGGTTGACTGGATCGATTCGCGGTCAACAGTCAACTCCTGCAAAGCGAGTGTTCTAACGTAAGCTACTAAAGTTTGACTTTGACTTTTAGGTCAATTAGTTTTGACTTTGACTTTAGGTCAACTATATTTGGTTTTGACATTTAGCTCAACTATTTTGACTTAGACTTGAGGTGAGCTATGTTTGAGGTCAAGGTCAAAGATAACTTTTGAACAATATGGTCAAGTTTAAAAATAAGGTCAAGTTTTAGGAATAAGGTCAAGTTTCAAGTACTAAATCCTAAACACTTTTGGTCACTTTCGGAATTAAGGTAACCTTTTGGTCACTTTCGGAACTAAGGAAAACATTTGGACTAAAAATCAATTTCTGAAAAATAAGGCAAATTTTGGATTTGGACTGTGTTCGAGTTTCTGTGTGACTCGCACAGGTTCTCGTTGCTAGGAATTCATGTTCTTTGTGTTTTTCGGGTTTTAGGTTTAAAATTTGGGAAAACATTTTTTGGGTCTTGTTCGATAAGCTATCCGACTCAGACGTTAACTTGTATGGCTGGTCCAGTTTTCCAAAAACTACTGGTTCGGGGTACTACTTTCGGGGTTGGTTTAAGCACGTTTCTAATTCGTTTCAATCCATTCGAAAGGCATGAACTTATAGTTTAATATACATACAAGATCTGGGAACTCTAATTTCGTGAAAACAAGAAATTTAACTAGGTTAAAATTCATTCCGAGCTTAGATTTCATAACATGCATAATTGCTTATTCTGATTTCAGATCTAAAACATTATTACTTGCTAAACTATAGAGGTAATCATCCTACATATTTTAACATACAAGGAAGACAATAACACCCGATACAAAGTTTGTATAATTAAATACTTTTCAAGTATAGTTTTATAATTAAACCCAATTACAACCACTAAAAACATTTTTGAAGTATTTGTCTAAGGTTTGTGTTATTGTCAGAGTAATTTTTAACATACAGGGCAAAAAAAAATGTCTTATTACCAAATTACCCTCATTTATTATTTAAAGATAAGTTTCTTTTAAGGTTTTTTTTTTTTTGTTTTTTTCCTTTTCCTTCCCAGTTTCTTCTCCCTAAAACGCTCCACAACAGTACCACATTACCAATCGTCTTCCTCACCATCATCGCCCATCCCATCTCCAGATCTACTTCATGCCGCTGCTCCTCATGAGATGCTAATTCCACTTCTTTTTTTGTTTCCTATCACCAACTTTAAAAATATTTCTCTCCTTCCTCGTCTTCTCATCCTCCAAAATTAACCCCAGGGAACTCAACCAGATCTAAATTTCCCCAACAAATAGCTATGGATATCAATTAATATTGAACTTCCACAGATTTTTTTTTTTTTCATCGCAAGGAGGAACTAGATAAATGAAAATTACTCAATATTATGTCGGAACAAAGTCTTCCTCTACCTTTCACTGCTCAATCCAGAAAAAAAGAAAGAAAAAGCCTTCTTACACCCTTCACGAAATTAAATGCCAACAGTCGTCGTTACAGTCTCAAAGATGCCGACTTGGTTAAAAAATATCCATAAATCAAGTAGGTGAAAGGAAAATTGTCCAAATGATGAATAATGCAATTGATGTCTTGATTAACTTCAAACACAAGGCCTTTCTGAATCAAAAGGACATGAAGGAGGCTAGAAAATTTTAATAATATATATTGTTAACAGATAAGAATTGTGTTTATCTATTTTTATGTGAATCCTCTGATATTGTTGAGTTGGAAATCGGGAAGGAGAAGGAACAGAATTAAAAAGGAAGACGATCTGGAAGAAATCGGGAAGGAGAAGGAAAAGAAAAATAAAAAGGAAATTATCACTAAATATTAAAAGAGGGTAATTTAGTAACAAAATAACTTTTTTGCTCTATATGCTAAAAAGTGTTATGGCAATAACACTAGATTTTGGCTAAAAACAACTTTATTAATTCTTTAATTCATAGTTAGAGCAAATATATAATTTATGGCTTATATATTTGGGAAACAAATTTTTTTTTACTTTCGCACTTTATTTCAGTAATTTCTGTTTTCCAAAATCACAATATTTAGAGAATTAACTTAACTCCTTAAACTTAGGGTGGTGGGAGTGGTGGGTTTTTGTTGGGTTTAAACCCACAAAAACCTACAACCCACCACTCCACAATGCCACCTCACAAACCCAGCTTATGAAAACAGAAGCTGGTTTGTGAATTTATGTGGGTCCCACCCGCCAGGGGAGTGCAGCTCACGCTGCACTCTCGTAGCGAGTTCCTCCCACTCGCGAGTGGGAGGAACTGCTGGTGGCAGACAACTGTCTGCCACTAGCCTTTTCTGTTTTTTTTTTTTTTTTTTTTTTTTCCTTCCTAGCCGTTGAAGGCTTTAGTATTTATTTGTTTTTTTTTTAATTCAACTTAATATAGCCGTTTAGCATTTGTCCTTCAATTTTTTTAATTCATTTTTTTCCTTCATTTATTTTTTGGCCTTCCATTGGATCTTTTTAATTTATTTGTTTTAAATTCTTTGTTTTACTATTTATTTTTCTATAAATACCTATCAATTCTAATATTTCTCTACTCCTCATCCAAATCATACAATTTTTCAATCAATTTTTGGAAATGAATTTTTACAATTAAAAAATCCAATTTTTTAATTGTGTAATTTTATTTTTTAGTTTTTTAGTGATTATGTAAAATCTGTTTTAATTAAAATAGCCGTTTGAACTAGACATTAAAAACTAGCCGTTTGAAAATAGCCGTTGTAAAATAACCGTTGGAAAATAGCCGTTACAGAAGTAGCCGTTGGAAACTAGCCGTTACACGATTAGCCGTTTCAACTTTGGCTATATATAGTACTCCATTTTTGTGAAACATTGCACAACTCTTAAATCTGAAAATCCAATTGTCTCAGTTCCCAATTCTGAAATCTCCAAAAAAAATGTTTGGTCGTCCGAAAGGCAAGCTACTAAAGGAAGCGTGGAAGAATTTCATACGGGAAGGAGCACAAGACGATGAAATCGAGCGGGAGATGGTTGCTCTACTTGATAAGAAAGAGCGTCGAGCAGCCGAAAGTTCTTCAACAAGAAGCAATCGGAGAAAATATGTGAACCGTAGACGTGAGAACGGCCATGAGCAGCTTGTCGCTGATTACTTCTCCGACAACCCCACATATGATGGTGAAATATTTCGTCGTCGATTTCGAATGGAAAGGGAATTATTTCTTCGCATCGTTGATGCCTTGGAAAATCACTCCGACTATTTCAAATTGAAACCCGACGCAACTGGAAGAAATGGGTTATCACCACTTCAGAAGTGCACAGCAGCCATTCGTCAATTGGCCTATTCTTCCATTGCTGACTCACTCGATGAGTACCTACGGATGACTGAGAGAACTACGAGGGAATGTCTCCGCAACTTTTGCCAATGCGTCGTTGACGTATTCGGAGAGCGGTACTTGAGAAAGCCAAATGTTGCAGATACTCAACACTTGATTCAAATGCACGAGCACAGACATGGATTTCCTGGAATGCTGGGGAGCCTCGACTGCATGCACTGGGAGTGGAGGAATTGCCCTGTCGCTTGGAAAGGCCAATATACGCGAGGTGATTACGGCGTCCCGACGATAATTCTTGAAGCAGTTGCATCTGCGGACTTGTGGATTTGGCATGCTTTTTTTGGTGTCGCAGGCTCCAATAATGATATAAACGTTCTACATGGATCACCATTGTTCAACGCTTTCTTGCAAGGTAATTCCCCAAACGTAAATTTCTCGGTGAACGGCACAACCTACTGCAACGGATACTATTTGACCGATGGAATCTATCAGGAATGGGCTGCATTCGTCAAGAGTTTTCCATGTCCTATGGATGAGAAGCGGAAGAAATTCAAGGAGAGACAAGAGGCAGCAAGAAAAGATGTGGAACGAGCATTTGGAGCCCTACAAGCTCGTTGGGGGATAGTTAGAGGTCCTGCACGACCTTATCACAAGGAAGAATTAACAAATATCATGTATACATGCATTATTTTGCACAACATGATTATTGAGCACGAGGGAGATGAAGCTGTCAATTGGTCCGATGGAGACGAGTCTCCGTCGACAACAATCATTTGGGTACTACTCAAGAGTTTCAAACCTATCTTCAAGGTATTCAAGAGCTTCGTAATAGGGATACACATCATCAACTTCAGGGTGATTTGGTTGAGCATATCTGGACACATTATGAAAGCAATTAGTACAAGATAACCCTTTTTATTAATGTAATATTGTGTTTGTTTGATGTGCTTTTTTTATTTCGGCAATAGTGTATTTCTTTCATAACTTTTTATTTATTTAATGTAACGTCCTTTATATAATATTTTACTAATTATATAATTTTTTTCTTGTGATTTATTGAATTATGTAATTTACGAAAGTAAATATTTTAATAAATTAAAATAAATTTATAATTAAATATAGTTGATAAATTATAATTAAAAAGGTACAAATGAATGTGTATAGAGTTATTTATTAGTGGGACCCGTGATGAAGTTGCTTTTCTGGGTTTATTGTTGCTGGGGGTAGGTTTATAAAAGTGGGTGAATTTTTGCTTTTGATGTGGCGTGATAAACCTACTTTTCTGGGTTTATCACTCCCATCACCCTTAAGACCTACAGGCTACACTAGGTTACAATTGTCTGGCAGATGCATTTGTATTTATATGCAAAGCAACAAATTAACGATAAACATGAGAAAGGCAAAAAATAACTACTTTTCTCTATTTATCTTTCACGGCAGATGATTCTGTCTTCTCTCAACTTTTCCTCTTTAGTACTTTATTTGAATTTCTGCTGGCCTTTTCTGTCATTCAAACTGTCATGATATGAGGCAAAAAAGCATTTTAAACTCTCTCTGTCTCTCATTCCAATGGGCTAAAAAAGTAAAGCAAAGCCGAGTTCTTTGCTTCTGCTTGTGAAGACTAATCCAAATTGTGGTCAAAATGTGGACCCATTTCTCGTGGTCATTGAATCCAATCCCACCACACAGGAAGAAAGTTTTTGAAAGTTAGCAAAATTCATTCTTAGCTCTATTCTCTTGTCAACTTGGTTAGAAAATTTTTTAATTAAGGAAAAAATTATTTTTGAGGGAATTTTTTTTGGAGATTTGTGTATGAAAGAGAAGAAAAAGTGTAATGATTATATTTTTTTTGAATTTATGTGAGTGAGTATTTAGAGAGAATTTTTAATTTTGAATTGTGAATTTAGTAAAAATGATATTATTTCTTTGTGTAATATTTTTGAGAAAAAAGTGATACTTTTCCTGATTATGTTACTAAGAGAACAGAGCTAGTATCATTAATGAAGTAAAAAAAAAAAAAAAACAAATGGATTGATTTCTTAATTTGAAAAAAAAAAACAAATGGATTGATTTCTTAATTTGCTCACTTAATCCTGTTTCATCCCTTAAATTATTTCGAATCTAACTAGTACATGGACGTTAATTATTTTTTAATCCTCCAAAAAACAGCATATTAAATGGTTGGCGGGCACGACGGCTGTAGCTAATTATTAAAGTTATAATAAATTTTTGAAGAGAAGGACAACACGGTCGTACCTCTATTACAAGATTCATTGAGAGTGAAAAAAAAAAAAAAAGGACTAAATAAACTAATGGCTTACAAAAGATATTTGTAACTTCTCATAATTATTCTTCAATTTCTTTAGTCTTTAATTTAAAAATCGAGAAAACAACCTAATTAGAATATGAGACCTCACCTAAAATAAAAATTAAAAGCACATATATATATACAATTATATATTCAATTAGTCTTTTTTTTCTTCTTTTTCTAAAACAATCGATTAAGTGATCGATGGAGAGTGATGACTCCAGTTATTAATACTTTTTTCTCAAAATGAGCAAAACGGAAGGGGCAATTTCCTCATAGTACTTACAGAAGAAACTAATATAAAAGACATTTGTTGTCGTTCTAATATAAGAATATTCCTTAGTAATACCGGCAGTTGCATTACCCTCCCGTAATGTGGCATAACCCAATGCATGCTTCTTCAACAATGCCAAGAATCGCTTCAACTAAATGTTCAATTCTCTATGGCGTCTTCCTCCCTCCTTGCAACAGACTCCACCAAAAACCTTGAGTCACTCTCAGCCTCTTACGTACCCCGAAGTCCCAGTTCCCGGAATATATTCAATTTGGTCTTCTATATTTTTTAACAAAAAAGTATATATATTTATATGAATATAAATGATAAATACAATTATAGCCTAATTAGCCGTATTCTATATCACATAATAGGTTCTATTTAGTCACGGAATGAGATTTATATTTCATATTCTGATTGATCTTCAAATAAGTCATCTAACACAATGGCCAAATACTTTCATATCTCTTAGGTGAAGACATAATATTACTCCCTTGATTTCATTAGAAGAGTCCAATTACAAATTTTATTTTATTTTTTTCATTTCAATAGAAGAGTCTAGCTTTAAATACCTTATAGTTTATACATTTACTATATAATTAAGTGTGGTCCATAATTAACCCACACTTCAAAAATAAGAATATGAATTGAAAAAATAATGTCCAACTAACTATTTTAAAGGTTGAATCTTAACATCCATAAAAATTTGTGCATTTGTTAAACTTGCTTTTTTCTAGTAGAAATAAAATTTTACTCAAATAAAACGCTAAACACTACAGATGAAATGTAAATAAAAAATGTAGTCAAAACTCCATAACAATGACATCTATTTAATTGCACCTACATTCCGTTGCATAATTTTATTTGATTTTGAATCTTGCAAGTTTCATTCAAGCCTTGAAAAAAAAATTCTAAAATTTGTTAAGATTCACTTCAAATTTATTATATATACTGGACATGTCACTACTACAAAATGCTACAAAGCCACCCAACTTTAGTCACCAGGTGCATATTAACCCGTGGCTTTCACAAAACGCGGCATATATAGGCACTGGTTTATTATAAACCGGTGGCTTTTCGCGAAAATGAGTAACAAAGCCACCGGTTATCCTTAAACCGGTGGTTTTATTGGATATAGCCACCGGTTTAAGAAAGCCAAGTGACTTTGTTGTTTAACTACAGACAAAGCCACCGGATTTTCGATGAACCAGTGGCTTTACCGAACGCTTTTTCGGCAAACCCACCTATTCATAAAATACTGGTGGCTTTACCGATTGCTTTCTTGGCGGAATTGACAAATCCCACATTGACTGGAGATTCATTTCGGGAGGTGAAACTCCTTTATAAAAGCAGCAAATGGGAGGAGGGTTAACTTACTTTCCTAGTGGTGTCAAGGCAAAAATTAATAAGTTTCATGGCCAATAATGTAGTTATAAATAAATTTATTTTGACTCGTCTTAATTCGTAGACTCAAATGAGTAAATAATTATTTTAAACTTTCCGAAACAAAGCCACCGATTATACCTCCAACCGGTGGCTATGTTTTATATTTTTCCCAACAAAGCCACCGAGTATACCTCACTCACTAGCTTTGTTTTCTGTATTTTGGTAAAAGTCACCGGTTTCTTAAGCCGGTGGCTTTTACCTTAAAAAGCCACCCCCAAATAACCACTGAGGGAAATTGCTAATAAAATTGCTACTTATACCTGTTCTTTAAGTTTTGATTTTGGTTTCAGTTTTGGTTTAAGTTATAATCAATTTTCATCATTTCTAATACAATTTTTTACTATTCAGCTATATCTTTTTACATTTTTAATACACTTTTTACAGTATAAAACTATTTTTCCAAAACCACAACTCAAACCTTCCTAAAAAAGAACGTTCCTAAAAAAGAACAGGACTAAAGGTAGCAGTGATAGTACTCTTGAAAAATACAACTATTACTCTTAAGAGAAGCACTTATTATGTATTCAGCAGTAGCACTTTAAGTTTAAAAAAAAATTAAATAAATAAAAAACTAATTCTATTGTTAGACGTTGCATCCCTACACATATAGCACATATAGGGACGCGCATGTTTCTCGAGAATCTCATCACATGTACAATCGATTTTATATGAATTTATGCATTCAATTTAGGAAATATTTGATAAAATTTAATGTTTACATTTGAATTTTGAATGGTAAATTGATTAACTAGTTGAAATCTAACTAATGAAAGTTTAGTTTGTAACGTTTAAATCAAAATGTTTAATAACTTAATCTACTATATTTGTTAAATAAGCTTATATGAATACTGAAATACTAAAAACCCACGTATTGATATTTAATAAGTCTATACACAAAATATTAATTTTACAATAACATAATAGTTATGATTGAAGAAAATTATATAAAACGATAAGTCATACTAATTAATTAATTAATGGTGGTTCTACAATAGTAAACAGGTATAACTAATCAGCAAGCTTTCAAACAAACAATAGAGTTAACAATTTTCACTCATTAAAATTTATTCAGCGATATTATTATAAAAAAATATATTTAATACATGCACTACTACAAAACGGAGCTTTAATGGCGGTTATAAAGGGCTTTTAACAGCGGGGTTTAGCATTTTTGAACCGCCATCTATCTGGCAGCCGTTGTAAGTTAGCGGACTTTCTAACTTAGACCGCCGTAGAAAGTCCGCATTCCTTTTATTACTGCGGTTTTCTATTTTCCGCCGTTAATTCGCAGCAGTTAAAGCTCCGTTTTGTAGTAGTGATGGTATGAGAAGAAAGAAAAAAATCAAATAATAATTTATTTAAAAAAAATTATTATAGCATATAAATAACATAAAAGGAATAATTTTGAAAATTAAATATAAATTTAAAAAAAAATTAGTTAGGGCATTAAGTGATAAGTTTAAGTATTTGTGGGGAACCTCACTCCACATTGTGTGAGGCATATTAATCGTAGTTGGACAAATTCCAGCAACTTTCATTCAAACAAAAAATAAATTCACTTTTATTGTTTAAAAGCTTCTACAGGATTTAAGTGTGGTTAAATGTTAGGTTTAATTTTGTGTTATCATATAGCCTAAAAATCATTTTCTATTAACAATGATTTTAAGTAATAAGCGCTATATATTATCAAAAATACTCTTATGCTTTGTTTGACAATCCAATTCAATACTTCAATTTAATTAATTATGTTCTAAGTAGATTATGTTTATTTTATAGTTGAGAGTTGAAATTTTTTTTTTAAATTTTTTATAGTTGAAAGTTGAAAACATTTTCTTTTTCATTGAAGCAGGGGAACATGTCGACCCTTTATTCATATCAAAGTAAGGAAATAAAAAGGGGGACAAAAAGTTTGGCCTTAGATACAAACAGCGTGGTAACAGACTATCCCTTAAGGTCAAGGAAAGACCAAACATAGTTGAATGTTTTACTGTATTAAGTGATTAAATAGGTAAAAATTTAATCAATGAACTTTGTTTGATAGGCATGATTTTTTTTTTCTTGAATCCAAATATAATAGTATTAAATTTGTTAAGAATCGTCCAGCCACGATTGAGTTACAAATGGTGATTCGTCAGATTCTGGACAAGGGAAAAGAGAAGGTATAGGGACGGGACAACCAAGTTTGGCTACTTATGCGAATGCCGACAGCGTCAGGGCCATCGACTCCACCATGGTTTGATGGGTCTGCTTTGGTTCCAACTAGGGTTGCAGCTACGCTCGCCAGGATCGCTGTGGAGAAAGCTAGGGTTCCGGTAGGTGATAGAGATAGATCGGGGAAGGCTAGGGATTCGGCGATAGAAGGAAAAAGGGATGTTGACGATTAGAGTTTCGGTGAGTGAGGAATGTGGATCAGGAACAGCTAAGGTTTCGGGGATAGCGGCTGGGTTTCGACGATGGCGGCTAGGTTTTCGGTTGATGAAGCATCTAGATCGAGGTTGGGTAAGGCTCCGGCATTGCCCGTCGGGCCCAATTTGGAATTGCCAAGGTTTTGCATGGGGGCCCAGGGGACGGCTAGGGTTTAGTCTTGTGAGGTTTAATTCTTAGCTTTAGAATTCTTATTTTGCACTTGTGTAATTTGCATGTTTATGTTTAGATATCACAAGCGAGACTATAAGGTAATTAGGTTTCTTGCTAAGCCTAATTTTTGCTTGTTTCAATTCGTTAATTCTTGTTAGGTTATAGCTAAAGTAGTTTATCTCACTATATACATTGCATGTAATTTTCGAAATCTTAAGTAAGTGAGATTGTGCCCTTCAACGATCCACTTTCCTTGGCAACTTTCCTCACCGTGAGGATTTCTTCGAATAACTCACATCAATTTTGGTGTCAGAGCCGAGGAGGATTTTTGTTAGGAGGAGGTGGCTAGAGTAACATAGCCAAATCAAATATCAAGTTATTTGTTTCTTCTTTCGATTCTTGTTTCATTATTCAACAGGACAAGGGGGGTAGACGTTTCCTACCTGCAAAGTTTTTAAGTATGGTCGCTTAGATTTTGCCGTCGATAATTCATCTGTTTATATTCTAAATCTTTTGTTGGATTATCATTCTTGCTAGAGAAAATTAAAAGAACGGAAGTAGATATGTGAAAAGAAACAATTTTGAGAATAATCACAAAAGGGGGGTGTTGAAAAATGATTTTTAGCCTACGAAAAATAGGGTTGTGCGCTGCGAAGGAGGTAGCTGCGATAGGTTGCCTGCGATAAGGGGGGGTCACCTGCAATTAGGGTTAGGGTTCTACAGTTCTTTCCCTAATTGCAACTCTCTTCTGTTTGGTGTGGTAACTTCAATTTTGGTATCTGCTAAGGTTTTGGTATTTGAACTGCCTATCTTGTGATTCTTGAAAATATATTGAATTGCCTGATTGGTAGCACCTTTTGATATCGCATGCCCTGAGATTAAATTGCTGAAATTACAATTCTGCCCTGAAAGTTAATTGTGATTTTTGGCTACCATTGTTTCCCTTACTTGGCCGAAGGTGATTATGCAGTTTTATGCAATTAGAAGTAGAAAATTTTCAGTGGGATGGCTTGTTTAGGTTGCTTGTTAGGTAATTGCACATTGGGTAGTTTCCTAATTTTGTTCAAGCCTGCTATTATTCTTTGCTTCTATTCATTCTTGAATTTGCCTTGCAAAATTGCCTAAACTGATTTTCCTTACACTACTTGTACATTAGATCTTAAAATTAATTTGGATTCTGTCTTGGTGCACATTACATTAATCTGCTGAAATTGAGGGCTTATCCCTGAATTTCTCCTTCTTGTGCACTTCATATCTTAATTGATCTATAAAATATCTTTTCTTTTAATTCTTAAAACCAAAAGTAGGGATTCCAGCATTCCTTACTTTCGAGATTTTTCTGTTGTTGCCTAAGTGTTACTTGTGTGATTTCGACATTTTGCTTAATTACGTTGTGCAAAGTTTGAATCACCCTAAAAGGATAAGATAGGTAAAAGGTAGAGTGTAATTCATTACAAGGGTAAGCTAGCCCAAGAGCGATACACTGGGAAGTGAGTAGTTCTTAAGACAGGATACACCAGCTGGACAGGGGGTGAGGTTACTTTCATCTATCTTAAACTTGTATTATACAAGAATTTCTCTAAACTTGCAGGATGTCAGAGCCACCAAAGAATGCTCCGCTCGACCTAAAGGCCTTGGTGGACATGTTCTCCAACCTGATCGACAAATTTGACACCAAGTTTGACGCCCTAAGCGAGAAGTTGGCAGCTGTCAAAGCTTAAGCTGCCCAGGCCAGGGTCGAACGCAAGGGGCGCCCTGGCCTAATCCACCTAACCGAGAGGCACCTGCTAACAACCGTCCGAACGACGGCCTCAGTAACTTCAAAACCAAGGTTCCTACTTTCACGGGGGGGTGAGACCTTGAGGAATACTTGGATTGGGAGATCCATATGGAACGGATATTCGAGCTCCATGAGGTCGCCGCAGAAAAGAAGGTCAAGCTTGTTGTCGCTAACTTTCGAGATTCAGTGGGATCAAGAACTCGACCAGCAATGCATTGCCTAACGACCCTAACAGGCTCGAGCACCTACACTAGGATGGCATGAGTTTACTGTTTTGATGAGGCAGAGGTTTTTTTGGCCTATTACTATAGGGAGTTATATAAGAGACTCCAAGTTTGTAAACAAGGAAACAAATCAGTAGATGATTACTTCAAAGAGTTAGAAAAAGATAAAACTAGAGCAGGCGTTTAGGAGGACGAAGAAGCCAGTATGGCACGCTTTGTGAGGGGACTTAAGCCTGATATCGCTTTGGCCGTGGAGATGCAAAACTGCACCAACTTGGTGGATATGCTACACCGCGCTCGAGTTGTGGAGTCGTACAATAAACCACTCCGAAGTTCCAGTGCCACATCATCAAGCTACAAGAAGCCTGCTTGGTCCCCTAGCCCAGGCTCGCGCCCCACGCAACTCCCCAACACTGAACGAAAAGCTTTGATGCCCTACCCTACCAGTGCCGCCAAGTCACCTTCCACTCCCCACACCTCTGCCAGTTCCATCACCTACTATAGGTGTTCCGGGAGAGGTCATTTTATGTCGCAGTGCCCCAATCTGCAGAAAGTCCTAATGACTAAATATGGGGGGCTACGTAAGCGAAGATGACGGCACTGATTCGGACATGCCCAAGCTGACTTCCGGGGAAGATGAAGAGGACACTACTGATCACGAGGATGCCTTCATCGACAACGACCACCAAGAAGCCAGCGTCTACGTTGCTCGATCCTTAAGCGCCAGAATAATTGAGGATGAGAGCCAGAGGACTAACATCTTTCATGTGTGAATAAAGATTAATGGGAAAGTGGCAGTCCTTATTATCGACTCCAGCAGCTGCAGCACCAACGTCGCGAGCACTTTTCTGGTAGCACGGCTCTCCCTGCCGACAGTCAATCACCCTCCCCCATATCTGCATTGGTTGGATAACTCCGCAGGTGTAAGGGTTTCAAAGCAGGTCAGGGTACTGAGTGAGATTAGACGCTTCAAGTTAGATGCATTGTATAATGTGGTCCCAATGCAAGCTGGCCATATATTATTGTGGCATCTATGGCTTTTTTACCACAAGGCCACCCACGACTGCATCGCCAACACTTACACGGTCAAATAGCAGACGAAGACGTTCATCCTAAAGCCTTTGTCGCCCACCGAAGTCAGCACTGAAAGCTGACAAATGCAGATAGCTTATTCCAGATGGGTGAAGGAGTGCAAGGATGGACAAACGCGGGTTTCCTCTGACCCGAAAAAGGGGTTGGCACAGTCAGGCCTAAGGAAGACTAGCCTTTTTACTAGTCGCCAAGAAGATGAGCCTGAAATTGACTGGGCTATTTTTCCTGCTGTTTTTTTTTAGCAGGAAAATTTGTGGATTCCATCACGGGGATGGAAGCCGGGTCCATCTACTTGGCAAAGAAAGGTTCAGCTGTGCATTGATCTATATTTTACTAATCCTTTTCTTTTTACACGTCATAGGCAAGATTTGAGGACGAATCCTTTTCAATCTGGAGGGTCTGATGAGGTCATCATTGGCTTCATTCCACCTGGCCATTTGATCCCTGCCTTAGCATGGCGCCTCGTGCCTAGGTCTAGTCTTAAACGAAAGCTCTGTGATCTTAACTGAGTTGTCGGATAACACTGCTTGAAGCTAGGAGGATTTCTTGAAGTTCTTGGAAGGTTCTTTGAACTTATTGAAATGGATCTTGATAAATCTTGAGGTTTTTAACTTCTTGGTTTATTAGGAAATTACTGGTTACGAATCTTGATGAATTGCACAGAATCTTGAATTTCTTGATTTCTAGCATTTTCGACGAGTTCAAAAGCTTCTCATTGCGTCCGTAATCATCCAAACTATTTGGTGAAGTTTTACTACATTCCATTTCGTCTTCAAAATGCTACATTTCAGAGGGTCGAATCCATCAGCACTCAAGCTTCCCTAAATTTGGCCCCTGGTACATGCTTCTGCCAAACCACAGTTCTACTGGAGTTAGGTTTTAGGTGTTTGGATAGGATTATGATTTGTGCATGTTAAGGTTGTTAGAAGGTTGTTACAAGTTTGTTACAACTAACTGATTTCCTTATTTCTTTATGTCCAAAAAGGTTTCACTTCTTGAATCCTTTTTGCTCTGGGTTTCCTTTTAATTAATCAAAGGAATTTCGGTTTTCCTCTTTCTTTGAGGTAGCCAAAATTTGCCAGCCAAGTTTTCATGTTCTTTTGTAAAACAAAAGAATTTGGAAACCAACTAGAGTTGGTATTCCTACAAGAATACAAGTTACCAAAAGAACTTGTATTCTTGTAGGAATACCAACTCTAGTTGGTTTCCAAATTCTTTTGTTTTACAATTTCTTTCCTTCTTGATTCGCTAAAAGGCACGCAACCTCTTCTATTTAAGAGGAGCTGGCTGAATTCATACAACATAATAATATATTTCGCACTTGTGTAATTTGCTTGTTTATGTTTAGATAACACAAGCGAGACTATAGGGTAATTAGGATTCTTGCTTCGCCTAATTTCTGCTGGTTTCAATTTGTTAATTCTTTTTAGGTTATAGCTAAAGTGGTTTATCTCACTATATACCTTGCATGTTATTTTTGAAATCTTAAGTAAGTGAGATTGTGCCCTTCACCGATCCACTTTCCTTGGCAATTTTCCGTACCGTGATGATTTCTTCGAATAACTCACATTATAACTGGGGACAGTACATCGAACACAAAGCCTGGGTTGTAGCGCATAATCCATTCTGAATTTTGTACCCAAGCCGGTGATGGAGTCGAAAGCCAGGGGGAATCTGAATCTACAAACCCTGAATCAGCAAAAGCTCCTGCAAAGCGTAAGAAGCGATAGAAGAAACCAGCGCCATCTCGTACAATCACCACGAGGCAGCTGCTCAAATCCACTTTGACATCAAATGTTTCCATATGAAGTGGCTCATATGGAATATTAGGGGCATCAAATCGAAGGCCTCTTTAAGAAGATTGAAATCAATGAAGAAAGAGTATAATATTACGTTACTGGTGGTGCTCGAGCCCATGGTTAATTCAGATAGCTTGGAGGTATTCAGGGTGGGTTTGGGATACCACACTGCCTTTTCATCTGCTACTGGTGAGATTTGGGTCTTCTGCACTGTTGACTACAGTTTGAATTTGTTGTTGAATGCAGAACAGTTGCTAGCTTTTGACCTAGGCCACCCGACTATATCTGGTCCCGACATGGTGGGCTTCGTTTATGGTCTCCATTACACTTGACATCAAAGGCCTTTGTGGGATCCCCTAATCTCGCTACAGGGTCTTTGACCGTTTCTGTGTATAGGAGACTTTAATGTAATAGCGGCAGTTGACCAGTTTAAGGGTAGTGTGGCAGTGGATTTGAGTGCGCTAGGGGAGTTTTTGGACTTCATCTACATGACAAGGCTGGTGGAGGTAGTCACACCAGTTCAAAATTTACATGGTCTAGCTATCGGAACACAAGTGGGCGACGGATTAGGGTTCAGAAAAAGTTAGATAGGGTTTGGTGAACCAGGATTAGATTTAGTAGTTTCCCGGGGTAGCGATAAATGTGCTCAGCTGGGCGACTTCAGATGATGCACCTTTGCTCCTTATGCCCCCAACGTCCATGCCCTCGGTTAAAAAGTCGTTTTGCTACCAGTGCATGTGGGAGAAGCGGCAGGGATTTCTTAAAGTTATTTAGGACAGTTGGGAGCTAGATATTCAGGGTTACAGTGTGTTGCGGTTCTCTCTCAAGTTGTGCCAGCTCAAAAAGGATTCGAGAGAGTGGAAAAATTAGTTTTTAGCAACTTATTCTCGAATGTCCAGGAGGCAGAAGATGAGGTGGAGCTGTTGGAAAATATTTATGATGACATTGGCACTGACTCAGAGCTTGTCACCCTACGCCAGGGGGAGGAAACGCTGGCCCAGTGGCTATTAGAGGAAGAGACTTTTTGACAGCAAAAATCTCACATCAGATGGCTTAAAGAAGGGGAGCAGAACACAAAATTATTTCATAGTATGCTACGGAATCGGCTAGTCAGAGCTAGAATTTTTCATATCCAAATACCGATAGGGGCTGTATTGAGTGATCAGGATTCCATTGGCCGTGAGGGTGCTCGATTTTTTGAAGAACTTTTTCGGGAAGAAGAACTGGACAGGGCTGTTGTGGAGGAGCTTCTTGGGCATGTACCCACACTAGTAGAAGACCCTTCTTCGTTAATTGTTGGGGTTGGAATGACTAAGTTAAAGGTGCTAGTTTGGGAACTTGATCCGAATAGTGCCCCAGGTAATGATGGGTACCTTGGGAGTTTCTACATGTTTGTATGGGATATCATTCATACGGATTTGAAGGTGACAGTTGAGGAGTTCATGGTAGGCGTCCTGGTTCCAAGGGTTATCGCCAGTACCTGGATAGCTCTACTACCTAAGAAGGAGAACCTTGCAACATTTGTAGATTATCGCTCTATAAGCTTATGTAGCTTCCTGAACAAGGTCTTTACAAAAGTGCTCTGTGCTCGGTTGAAGCAGAGTATTTCATCTCTTATCTCGCCAGAAGAGTCCGGTTTTCTTTTTGGACGGGAAATAGCGGATAATGTTCTCCTTACTCAGGAATTGGCGAATTGTTTGGACAGGAAGTGTAAGTGAGGGAATGTGTTCTACAAGCTGGATATGATGAATGCTTTTGACTGGGAACTATAATTTGTGACACATATACAGCGAAGGGAATGCGGTTGCGGATGCCTTGGCCACGGGGCAAGTGCTACAAGTTTGGTAACCACTTATCTCATGGGGAGCCTTCCCTAGCAAATTAGGTTGTTGGTGCTTCTAGATACTAGGAGTTTTTTTATATATTCGAGCATAGATTTTGAGGCAAGGTTAGGTTGCATGTTCCCCTTGCTTGTAGTTCTTCTCTTTTTGGATTAAAGGAAAAGGCTACGGCCTCCAGGTTCGGCTGTTTTACCCCCGAAAAAAACAAAGTGATAAGTAAACAACTTGTCACATAACTGAATTGTAAAAAAAAACAAAAAATCAGTTCTTTTCTTTTCTTTTTTTCTCATTCTTTGCACCATTATTTTTTTTTTTCTCTTTGCACCATTATTTAATCTTTTTTTGTAGTTATCTTTAAAATTGTATCAATTCAAAATTTCTAAAACAAATTCTGTAAGATGCACAAATAAAATTTATATTACGTATTATAATTTTATATTTTTAAGAAAGTTAAAAATATAAATCAATTCAATGTTAAGAGTAAGAAAAAAAATCAAAAACTTAATAAGATATTTAGACTTACGCCGACTTCCTATTTCAGATTTTAGATTTCAATCTTCATTTTATATCTAAAATTTTTTTTATCAAATAGAATAATTTAGTGAGTCCAGAATTGCTATTAGATTCAAAATTTCTTACTTGAGTTTTAGTTTTATCAATTAATCCCAATACATTGTATTTTACTAGATTTAGTAGGACTTATATAATAATAATAAAAAATTAATTTAAACAAATTAAAGGATTAAATTGAACCTTTATTTTAGGATTAAATTGAACTTCTTTAAAATATATAATTATATACATATACACACACAGACACACACACACATATATATATAATTTTAGGATGTGACGGCTCACTCCCACCCTCTCCATTCCTAGGATCCATTCGCGAGGAAAGCGGGTCGGTTCAGGGAGTAGTGTCATTTAAGTCTCTTACCCACAAGTTGTTAACATAAATTAAATAGAAATAATTACCTAATATATTAATTTAAACATTCAATAATCCACAATCAAAATAACAATAATCTCTAGGGACAGTCCATGACGAAATTTTCCCTTTACACAACAAGTCTAAATGTTTAAGTCTTCTTTGCGCTTTGCTAGCAACCTCACTAGACTTGCTGAAGCAAATAAATAGTAATCCCTCCGTCACACTCAAAGAGTCCACTTTGAAATGTGTACAACTTATTATGCGTTGTGAGGTACAACCCTAAAATAAGTAATTTACCACTCTATTTTCTCACTTATATCCTTACTTTAGAAGTAAGGGTTAATTGTGAATCACACATTGTTATATTAGTAAGGGTATGTAATGTAAATAAATTCAAAGTGGACTCTTTAAATAGGTCAAAAATATTTTTGAAAGTAGACTCTTTGAGAAGGACGGAGGGAGTAATCAAGAACCTGAAAATATTAAAGATGAAAGATGTGTGCTTCACAAGTTCAGTGAGAGATCTCGAATTTTTCATTAATTAAGAAATTTGCCCAAACATGATGGGTTTGAGGGCTTGTTTCTTCTTCGCACCTTCTTCGCAGCCTGTTTCTTTTGATGGGTTCTAAACATGTTTTTAAAACTTGATTTTGGAAATGATTTTTATGTGTGAAAAGTGTATTGAAAATGTAAAACGATGTAATTGAAACGTAAAAATAGTGTACTAGGAATTTAAATATTTTTGTATACTGTGTTCTCAAAATTTCTCAGGCATATTTACTATCTACTGCTCTGTTTATATTTTGGCTTTTTGATTGTTTATGTGATCGGGGCTGTACTTTATCGTCGCTCGATCACTTTTAGTGGATTTGCTGTGTTACTGTATTTACTGTGCATGCTTATGCTATTACTGGTCACCGGAGGCATACTTTATCTCTCCGGTGACATTGGGATCCCAAACCCCAGTGGTTTAAACCGGCTAGGTCGGCGTTGGACCTGATCGCTTGGCTAGATTCCGTGGGTACTGCAGGTTATCTCGAGATAACCACTACTGAGCCGACTATACTGATTTACTGTTGGAGATGTGGAATTGAAGAACTGAGAGGTTTTGTCGGGGACCTGTCCTTATATTCGTAAAAGGACACCCTCGACAACCTCACCCGTATCCTTACACTGATATTGCCTACTGAAATACTTGTTGCATTGCATTACTGATTATGTGCTTTGAAAAATTATGGTCACACTGGTTTTCAAAACTAATGTTTTCAAGCAAAAACGTCTTCTCAACTGATTGTCAACAATTTGAGATTTCTCACTGGGCTGTCTAGCTCACAAAAACAAAAATACTATTTTCTAGGTTGGCTTTAGGTAGAGCTATTCACCGCACCTGACCAGGAAGATACTCCGCTAAAGGAGCAGACGTCGCCATTCACGAGTAGGACACGCCTTTGCGACTCGAGTAATTAGGAGTTAAACTCTTTGATTTTTATAAAAGAGCAGTTACTATTTCGTTTAGTTTGAACTTAGTATATTGTTAATTCATTGCTATTTAATTTATTTATGGAACGTTGTCGAATCACTGGATTTACTGTATCGTTACTGTGGGTGCGAGAGCCCTGATGACGCCCTTAGGAATGGCTCCTATTGGGGGGTCGGGGTGGGGTGTCACAACAAGATCGTATAGCAAAGCTAACGCCTCATCCTGGAAAGCAATCGCGTGGCCCAAGAAAACACTGGCCGCATACACCACCTTTGCCGGTAAATGCGCATAACTGCCCCTGCACCTGCAGGTCCTGGATTACCCAGAGAAGAACCATCCGCGTTCAACTTGTACCGAGCTTACCGTGGTCCCGTCCACGTTACAACCTTAGCCTCTTTCTTTTTTCGATACACCCAGTGAGGTAGCATGGAACCTACCAAGAACTGTGCTGTCGATGTAAATTGAGGAGGCCAAATAGCACTCAATTCCCAGACCAATTTCCATGTGCTAAACAGAATGCGCACCACCGAGTCTTTCTTTACTCCGAAAACTACCCTGCAGTATGCTGCCCAGAGCTCCCAACCGACCACCACCTGAGCAATATTTGTGACTTCCCCCAGTATCATCCTTGGATCCTCTTCGTCACGCCCCCAGAACCAGTTTAAAGCCCCATATAGCATGCTAAGCCTACCTTGGGTGACCCGTAGGACGCCGAACCAATATCCCTAAACCTCCTGAGCCCAACCACAACTGAAGAATATATGTTCACAACCCTCTCCATGTCGTAAAACGGGCATTTAGATGCAAGGATAAGCCGATTTTGCGCAAAGCATTGTCAAGTGGCAAGATGCAAATTAAGAGTCACCACATAGACACAGATATCTTAACGGGAAGCAGATTCCGCCAATAAGTAGTCAAAAAACCCCCGCGGCCCCTGCACTGAACCAAATCATAAGCCAGACTAACAGAGAACTCCCCGCTACTATCCGGTTTCCACACCTGCCGATCCAAGGTAGGGAGAAAACTGAAGCGAAAGGCCTTAATTATCTAAAGCACCTCCTACGAAAATATTTACTCAATCTAGGGCATGAATTCTCATTTCCGGGAGCTGAACGTTCCAAATGCTAACAGAGGATCATGAATATTTGAGTCCTCCATCAAGTCTGCCAAGAAACCCACGCCTGACTAGTTCATGTACCAAAACAGGGATCTGCCCTCGCCAATGCAAATGCCTGTCTTATCCGTCATGAGCTCCCCTATCTCCTCCATCCATGCCAAACCCTGGACGTACGTGCAAAGGGTGTCAAAGCATGCACGAACCTTGCCCATACCACCTCAGACACGTGTAGCTTCAACCATAGCTTATGTGTGGTGCAAACACCCGTCTTATCTGCCAAGAACCTTGCCTACCATAGGGTGTCAATGCCTCTTCGCCTCGTCTTCTTTTGATCCCCAGAAGAACTTCGCGAAAATTAATTCAATTTCTACCAGGACACCCTTAGGTGGGGCAAGAGCCTCCCAATAGTGAATAGGGATTGCCGATAAAACATGCTTTCTGTTCAACAACCAACCCCTCTGGTATGAAAACTGCTTGTTCCACCTGGCCAACTTTTGGTTTAACTTGTCAATAATAGGCTGAAATAAAATCAGAGTAAACCTGCCCCTGAAAACTGGGCACCCTAGATAAGTGAAGGGGAAAGCCCCTAGCTGCATTCCTGTAAGGGACCAAACCAAAGGCTCTCAATTGGCTATCCTGCGTGGCAGGAAAAAAAGCATATTTTGGAAAGCTCTTTTGTCTTGTCGCATCCTCATACAATTTTAAGAAATCCATGAACCCCTTTATAGAGTCGCGGTCCGCACTTGTAAAACCAATAAATCATATGCAAAACATAAGAGAGTAACCAGCGGAACCCCTGAGGCGTTAAATACGACCATATGCGGCCATTTACCACCTACGCATTAATGCCTCGAGTGAAAGCTTCGTTGACGAGAATAAACATAAATGGAGAAAGTGGGTCCCTTTTCTTTATTCCCCTAGTAGCTTGGAAGAACCCCATCGGCTGCCCATTGATTAAAATAGAAAACCATGTCGAACGTAAATTCCCAAGGACAAGGCACGCGAACTGATTAGAGAACCCCATTTTGCGCAGCAGGGCATCCAAAAACCCCCAAGACGCACGGTCGAAGGCCTTCATTAGGTCCAATTTATAAAGTATACTCCCCGCCTTGCACTTCATATCCAAGCAGTTTACCATCTCCTCAGCGAAGAGAACGCTATCCGTTGTTTTCCTTCCAGGCACAAAAGCAGATTGCTCTGGGGATATGAAGGATGAGATAGTCGGGTGCAGAGTACCTTTATGAAGGCTTTGTTCAAAAAATTACGTAGACTAATGAGGCGACAATCCTTAAAGGTTGCAGGTGAGTCCTTTTTTTGGCTGTAGAGCAATCCAAGTGCTAGCAACAGCCTATAGCACCAGCACCCTTGCCATGAATTCTTCAACCACCAACTTAAGATCCGATCGAATAATATCCCATGCAAACCTCTAGAAGTTCCCTAAGAAACCATCACTCCTCGGGCGCTATTTGGGTTCATCTCCCAAACTAGAACTTTTAATTCCTCCGTCCCCACTTTTGTGACTAGAGCCTCGGGGCTTTCCACAAGATGTGGCACAACCCTCAGGAGTTCGTCCATTTCCCCTGATCCGAGTCTTCCTCTTTGATTATTCTTCGAAATACCTGCCCCCTCTTGACAAATTAAATCCTAGTCCTGCAACACATCTTCTGCTGCCGTTCGAATATGAAAAATGCCCACTTTGAGCAACCGATTTTGTAGAGAACTGTGGAAAAATTTCATGTTCTGCTCCCCCTCTTTCAGCCATATGCATGACTTATGTTGCCTCCTCGAGCAACCGTTAAGCTAGCGCCGCCTCCCCCAGGCGGAGCTCAATTAATTCCTCTTCCGTGCCGTTCTTTTGTATTTTTATTTTCTTTTCCAGTCTTTTTTGTTTTATTTTTTTTCTTTTCTTTGGCTTCCCCCCCTTGTCATTATACCACTAGCTTCTTCTCTAACATGCCTCCATCACCCACGCCTTTAACTACTTTAATAACCAGGCTTATATATATATATATATATATATATATATATGAATGGAATAATTTGCAATTTGCAATTTAATGAAATTCACACTTGTTAGGCTTAATTTTCAATCACTATGTTTTTAAATACTTTTATATCTTGAAAATAAGCCTTGGGTTTATATATATATATATATATATATATAAATGGAGTAATTTGAATAATGGGTTATTCGGCAAACATATAAGTAAATTTCATTGATGGTTTGTTTATGTATTAACAAATTTCTTAGTTCCTTAAATTGGAAAATAAGTTATTTTCTTTCTTGACTAACGTATTTTGCTATAGATTTTTTTTTATAAAAAAGATGGACCCGTCGATGAAGTGGTTGGGGGGTTTGGTGACTCTTTGTTATTTTTTGAAAAATATTCAAATATGAAGAAGAGATGGGGGACTGAATTGCATTACCTCTACTAATAGTGCTAATCAAAAATAAAGGAACCTCAATTTTGTACATATCGAAAACTCTTAGCATCTAAGAACACCAAATCCCTCACATCCCTCGGGAGGGCGTCCAATAAATAAACTCCCAAACTTCCACTCCGACTTGCTGCTTTGGCCAATAAATCCGTCACTGCATTACATTTCCTGTAAATATGTCACAGGCGTCGGTGGCCTCACAAGTCCCCTAATTTTCTCAATGTTGCCGCTGCCCTCCACGATTCCTTCTTGCTCACCAAAGATTGAACTAAGACCAAAGATTGTGTTTCAATGACAAAATTCAAAATGCCCAATCAAAGACATGCTTTGAGACCATACATCATTGCTAAAGCCTCCACAAGGAAGCTTGTTAAATGCCCTAAACTCATACTAGCTGCAAAAATCAATTTCTCATCCCCATCCCTCAAAACCGCCCCAACACCTGCTGGTCCTGCCTTCCTAGACTTTGTTGTAGATATTATTTGTGAATGTTACGTCTGTCTAAAATAACTACTAATTACATGAAAATAAATTTTGGAATTAAATAATTTTTTGATCAAAAAAAGTTATTCAATTTAAAAATTTTCTTATATGATTTGAGTTACCTGATTTTGGGTATGTTTCTTTGCATGTTTCAAAAATGGGTTTGGCTTTGTTTTGGGTTTACCGTGTTTTGTGAAAAAAATTTCAAACCTTGTTTTTTAAAACAAATTTTTTTGAAAACATGAAACCCATCTTTCTTCCAAAACCCACGCCAACTGCCACCGCCACCTCCTCGGGTATGCCCACATCCGTCCATTGCCACCGCCCAACTTCTCCCACCGACGGTCACCAACTCTGGCCGAAGTCTAGAAGTGGACGGCCCAAAACCCCTTTTTCACAGTTTAGGCTGCTCTCATTTTGCTCGCCGCTACTACGGGAATCGCTTTTGCTTTTTTTTCCTCTGGCTACTAAGATGTATCAGTTCGCTAAGCCGTCGTATGCTCCAAAAGATAGATTGTCACGAGCTATCCTTGGCATTCATGTATCTACTTCAAAAGAAACGTGTTTAAAACTACCTATAGGCGGTAGGGGTAGGGTTATTGATGTCCGATGAATCCATAAGATGGGTGGTTCTAGTTATAATCTCTATAGTGGCCAGAGGTGGTAGTCTGCAGTGGTAGTGGCCGGAGGTGGGCTGTGGAGGCCGGTGATGGTGGGCGATGGCGGTGACGGAAGAGGGGTGAGGGGATGATTTTGAAAAAAATTAATTTTCAAAATTTCTTTGCCAAAACATAATTTTGAAAATAGTTTTTCAAAACTATGTTCTCTCCCATGTTTATGAAAACATGCCATTCACATACAAATCCCACACACAAATTTTAGCCAAGGAACCCAAGCATTCATTCTATAAATGCAGAGGACAAAAAAAAGTCCTCTTTAAATTCAACAAAGCAAAACATTTATTCTGAAGAAAATTTTAAAAAGTACATGTCTGTAAAAACATAATTTATTCAAAAGAAAAAGAAAAAAAAATAGAGGACACGTGTAAAAACATAGTATTGAACGTCCCACTCTTAGAAGTATGACAGAAGTAGATAGCAGCAGGACCAACGAAATTGCAAATGGGTAAAAATCATTCACACCCCTCCAGGTTTCAGAAAGTGGCAGCTACACCCTTAAAGTATTGATAAGTATCAACCATACCAATTTTTATGAATTTTCCATTAATTTTCCTTCAATTTAAAGGGTAAATTGTCATATTAATATATTATGTAAATAAAATTGAATGTTCTTGTATTCAATTTTAGTAAAGACATTCGAAAGAGTAAAAGTTAGCCTCGATCCTTTATCTAATTTTTCTTAGACTCTTTTAGGATGGTGTAATTATTTTTTTCTTTTTTTTTTCTCATTCTAATATACATATATACACATATATATTAAATTATTAGGTTTTTTTATTTTTTGTCGTTAATATATTTTAGAGACAATTCAATTTCTTTTTATATTTATTTTTAGAACTATAGTTCAAAATTTTTTAATTAGCTAATAATTAGACATATTTATTATTTTGTAATTTTTTCTCACATATCAAATTTTAATAAGAAAAGTGAAGATTTTTTTAAGGGGTTAAAAATAAAGTAATTTCTTCCAAAATATCTTTTGATAAAGTTGGATAAGAAAATTTTAAATGATCAATATACACCTAGTGTTAAATTAAAAAAAATATTTAATTATACACTTATGAATAAAATATTTAGGCAAGTTGATAATAATTTTACTTTGAAAAGAAGGGCAATAATGTCAAATTATACATTTCTAATGAAAACATTAACATAAATGTTAGAAAAAGGGGCTCAATGACACTTTTTAAAACCTCAAGGGGTGTGATTGCTACTTTTTTAAACCTGGAGGGGTGCGAAGTATTTTTACCCAATTGCAAATGTATAAAATTTGGCAATTGAAGGAAGCAAAATACAATTTGGCTCATTTTCCTTCTTCTACCAATGAACAACTTAAAAAGCCGTAAAAATTGGTTAAAAGCTACAAATTTCTAAACCTAAGTAAAGAAAGGAAAGGTCAAGATGAAAAGAGAAAAAGAAAAGAAACAGTTAAAACCATTAAATCCAAACTTTTTTCTATTTTTCAAGAAAGAAAAGACTGCGTTCAAAAAAAAAAAAAAAAAAAAAAAAAGACTCAAATTAACCTTTTTTTTTTTTTTTTTGCCCTTTTTTGTGGAGTCCCAAAATACTTGCTAGACGCGTTATAGCTGATAGAATGACCAAAAAATGCAAGCATAAAGGGTAAATTTCCAATCCTAAAAGAAAGGGACCAAAACTACCATGATTTCAAATAGAATGGATTAAAAATGCAATTTTTCCGGCCCAGACAAATTAGTAAAATTAAAAATAATTAATTTACTTCACATATTGTGCCGTAAAATTTATACCAAATTTCTCAAAACAGTATTTTCCGTTTTTCTTTCAGAGACAAAAGGAATATAATTAATGCTACTTTACCACTAGTAGTAATGATCAAATTCTTAACTTAACCTACTTAAAAAGAAAGAAGAAAAAAGAAAAGGGAAAACAAAAACACATTAACAAAGTTGCATTGGCCTTCTCTCTGTTCTGATACTATAAAGGCGATATGATGAGTATTGCCACCTCTATAAAGTCCTTGCAATCCGCCAAAGCTCTCTCCCTCTTCCCACTCACTCAGTTGCACCTTATTCTTAGCAGCTAGCCTCTGTGTGTGTTTCTCCAAAACAAGAAAACAAAGACAGCAAAACCTGTTCAAAAGAAAAAGAAGGTGAACAAATTAACACAGAGGGGGGAGGTTAATTAAGGGTGGTGGTGCAGAATTTGGAAAATCAGTAAATAAGAGAAGATCTGGTTCTTGGTTACTCACCATAAGGCTTTCTTCTCAAAGGGGTGGTGTTTGGGGGGTGGGTTTCTTCTGAAAGTTATGCGTGCAGGGACTTCCAGTGCAGTTCAACAGACCCTCACACCAGAGGCTGCTTCAGTTTTGAAGCATTCTCTTAGCTTAGCCAGGAGGAGAGGGCATGCACAGATTACTCCTCTTCATGTGGCTGCAACTTTGCTAAGCTCAAGGCTTAGTCTCTTAAGAAGGGCTTGTCTCAAATCTCAGCCGCCCCATCATCAAGCGACGTCGTCCCATCCTCTTCAGTGCAGAGCTCTTGAGCTTTGCTTCAATGTCGCACTGAATAGGCTTCCCACAACCTCTGGGGCCTTCTTGCATGGCCAGCCTTCTTTGTCTAACGCTCTGGTTGCTGCTTTGAAAAGGGCTCAAGCCCACCAGAGGAGGGGCTGTGTAGAACAGGCGCCACAGCAACAGCAGCAGCAGCAGCCTCTTTTGGCTGTTAAAGTTGAGCTGGAACAGCTGGTTTTGTCAATCTTGGATGATCCTAGTGTGAGTAGGGTTATGAGAGAGGCTGGTTTCTCAAGCACTGCTGTGAAGAGTAATTTGGAAGATAGTTCAGTTTCTACTGTTTTCCAGTGCTACAATATTCATAGCTCTGGTGGGATTTACTCCACTCCAAGCTCTCCTCCTGGAAATCCCAGAGAGGACAGTAATATTTGGAATTCCCATTTGTTTTCTTACCCTTGTGAGCAGAACCCTTTTGTTATTTCACCTCAAAAGAAAATCCCAAGCCATATTCCAACCGCAGATGTATTTTCTGTCAAGGAAGATGTGAAGTTGGTGATTGACGTTTTGGTGAGGAACAAAAGGAGAAATTGCCTCATAGTTAGTGATTTAGTGTCAGTCACAGAGGGCATTGTTGCAGCCCTGATGGGGAAGGTGGAGGAAGGAGATGGTGTTCCTGAGGAGCTAAAATCAGCCCATTTTATCAAATTTCATTTCTCATCAGCGCCTCTGAGGTTCATGAAGAAGGAAGAAGTTGAAGTAAATGTATCGGATTTGAGAAGAAAAGTGGATGCCACACTGGCTTCAGGTGGTAGGGGAGTGATCCTCTATGCAGGTGATTTGAAATGGTCAATAGAGGATGTTGAAAACTCTGGCTATTATAGTCCAGTTGATCATCTTGTTGGAGAGATTGGAAGGTTAATGTCTTGTTACAGCGACACAAATGCAAAGGTGTGGTTAGTTGCAACAGCAAATTACCAAACATACATGAGAAGCCAAATGAAGCAATCCCCTCTTGATCTTCTGTGGGCACTTCGAGCTCTTTTTTTGCCATCTGGAGGATTAGGCCTCAGTCTCAAGGCTGCAAGGTAAGCAATCTTTTTAACCATGTTCGTTTTCTTGTTTGTATTTTGATTTTGTTTCTGGTTTTATAGTTTAATTATTTCTTGTTTCGTTTTGGTTTGAACAGTAAATTTAATATATTTTAACATATTCTATCATTTCCAATACAACTTTTTACTATTCAGCATCTACTTTTTACATTATAAAACTATTTTTCAAAACTTATTTTCAAAATTGTTTTCCAAACGTTCAACAGCCCTATACCTTTTTATAAAAATATGTTTTAAGATTGAGAACCTCAAGTTGCCTTTCTTATTATCTGCATCTCTAAACTTCAAATCCTTGAGAAACTTTAGAATTGTTGAGGAAGTGGAATATTCTTAATCTGAACTTGTGTTTTGGTCATGAAATTTGATGCTTTTTGAAAGCATGTTTTGGTAGTGTCATTTTGGCAACCTTCATGGTCTGAACTAGGCCGGGAGTCCGTGCCGCTTTCAAAAAGTAAAAGCTAAAGAAACAGCATTTCTGTCCTTTTTGTTACTTTCTTTTTTCTTTCCTTGTCTATAAATGCTGGGACAGCCTGACTGGTTTTACCTAGATTGAATTTCCATCAATCTCACAGAAATCTGCATGGTGTCATTAAACAAAATATTCTTTTCTCTCGTGCATTTATCAGATTCTCTCAATTTTGTTAGTGAATTTCAAACTTTAATAATTTAGGTCAAAATACAAATTACCGGTAATCATAAAAGAACAAAATAAATAGTGTAATTTTAAAAGCAACTAAATAAACTTTTAATTGATGGTCAATTATGTTTTTTTTTCTTTCTAAAATACATTTATTGAAGAAAAAAAAAAAAAAAGAATTCAAGAGTTGGCACAAAATCCAAAAAAATTGTTTCTTTGCATAAATGTATCCTTTCTTTGACGTAATGGGATATATGAACTTTAAACATGGTCGGATTTACATTGCTGCATGTTTTCCCATAATGTAAAAGAGAAAATTCAATCTTCAAACTTGACTTTTGTCAGTATCATGAATTTCAAGAGAATATATATTTATTCTCAATTTTTTTAATAATTTCTAGTTATAAAAAAAAAAAACAGTCATTTCTCAATATTGATTGTTTGGGGACTCATCTTACTCATGCAAATAAGTAGTTTGAAGTCATCATAATTTTGGGTGCGTTCGTTTTCATTAGTTTTATTTGTATTTTGATTTTGTTTTTGGTTTGTATAGCAAATATAATATATTATAATTATTTTTCATCATTTTTAATACAATATTTTACTATTTAATTATATAGTTTTAAATTTCAATATACTTTTTACATTATAAAATAATTTTTCAGAACCATATTTTAAAACATGATAGCGAACAAGCTTATTGTCATTATGTGTACCAATATTTAGTCTTATAAATATCATTAGTCCAAATTTGCACAAGATTAAATTTGGGACTGAAAGTTGCAGTTTCGTCCAGTTTCTTTTGGGTACATTAGCAAAATATTGCTTCAAGAGATATGAAAAAATAATAAAAAACCATATTATTTGTTCTTTATACATTCGATGTGAATAGTACTCTATTTGTCCCCATTATACATATTCTAGTTTCTAAAATTTTTTGATATCAAATTAATTATTTTAAATATTGTATTTTAGGATCCATAAAAAATCATACATTTTTAAAATTAGACTTTGGGTTGTGTTATCCTTAATACAAATGTGCTTTGAATCTGTTCATTAACGTGCTAATTGGGAGCATGCATTCCTTCCCTACTCTGCAGTTTCCATGACTCAAATATGGCGAACTTATCAGAAAGTCCCTTCCAAGTGATGGACCAAAAGCCATTCACAGGGAAAGGAGAAGAAGTAGATAAGCTCACTTGCTGCGCAGAATGCATGCCCAGTTATGAAAAGGAAGCTGGAGTTTTCAGTTCAAGCCAGCAAAAATCTTCTTCTCCATCCCCCAACTCTTGCAGCTCCAACAACATTCACTTGTCTTCAAATCATGACTTACCATACTGGCTCAAACAGGAAGGAAGCAATCTAGCTGAGAAGGTACCAACAACTAAGCTTTTTAAGGACTTAAACAACATTAATTCTATATTCATAGCAAGTAAGAATACCAATTGTTCGTTTAAGTCACATTGGCCTAGTTTACCAGAGTTTGATTATTAGAAGGAAGTGATGTTAAAATTATTGACAAAGTTCAAACGAGTGAAAATCTGCGGTACAATGTGAGTTTGGATGATATATACTTGTATAGTTTACTCAAGAAATGCATACTTTGAAATTTCAGGACAATGCTGCCAACCTGAGGAGAAAATGGAACAGAATATGTCAGAATCTCCACCAAGGGAGACATGATCAAAATAATGCAAGATCTACAATCAGTAACCAATGCTCCTTTGGGAAGAACAGCTATTACAACAGTTCATATCCATGGTGGCCAAGTTACGGCAGCATGTTCCTGGATAACAAGTCAATCTCATTTGCTGATGATAGTTTGAAGACTAATCAAAGCATGATTTCAGTGCCTCGATTCAGAAGGCAGCAATCATGCCATATCGAGTTCAATTTCAGCAATGGAAATCCCAGAATAGCAACAGGAGAGTCGAATCTGGATTCTCGCAAAGGCAGGGAAGATAAAAATGTAAAGACTACACTGTCCCTGGGGAATTCTCCTGTCTCTGATTCAGTAAACGGCACAGAGAAACCAGCGGAAGAATTGGTCATGTGTAAGCTGTTGCAAGATAATGTGCCCTGGCAATCAGGGAGCATCCCTGTCATTGTTGAAACTTTGATGAATTCAAAAGAAATGAAGAAGGATACTTGGTTTTTGATTCAGGGAAATGACTTAGCAGGTAAAAGAAGACTGGCCAGAGGGATAGCCGAATCGCTTCTTGGTTCTACTGACTCTCTAATTCATATCAACCTGAGAATGAAAGAGGACATCCCTGGAAAGCATTGTGAAATGCTTAAAAACGCAATAACAGATCAAGACAGGCCAGTTGTTCTACTGGAATATGTTGACTTTTCAGAGCCTGTGTTTTTGGAATTTCTTGCAGATGGCTTCAGATCTGGGAGAATGGGAACATTTTGGAAGAATGAGGGAAGCTCTTGCCATCCCGTTTTCATATTGACAAAATCTGATTATACAAGCAATAGGGATGACAGCAGAAAATTGGAATCCGTAATTCAGATGGAGATTCTAGTTTGTGAAAGAACATTTTCTTCAGATCACAAGCGGAAAGTGGATTGGGATTCGACGAACAAGAACAAGATTTCAAGAAAGGATGAGACCGAAGATCCCTTCAGCAACCAAGCTGGGAATCAGCAAAAGGAGTTCACAAGTGAATTAAGTTCCAAGAACCTTGATCTAAACATGAAAGCTGACGAGGAAGAATGTGAAGATGAAACAAAAGAGTTCAGTCCAGTTTCAAGTGACCTGACTTCAAATGATCAACAGAACTCTCTTGGTTTCCTCCACCTGATCAAGAACCATTTCGTTTTCAATCGAGATCCGGCGCAGGATAGGCAGATCAGGGAAACGTTCTTGTCAAATATCAGGGGATCCTTTGAAGAAGTTTTGGGGACTGAAAACCTGGAATCCTTCAGTGTAGAGGAGAATGTCCTGGAAGAGATTTCCCTTGGCTCAGGAACATTCCTTCACAGCTTGTTCCAAGAATGGCTGGAAGCCATTTTCCAATCCAGCTTGAAAAGAATTAACATTTGCAACAAAGAAGAGATTAAGATTAGGCTCTGTGTTAGGGGCAATGGAGGGAGTGATCTAAACAATGGTTTCAAGGGTTCTTGTCTTCCCAAGGATATTCACATTACATATTTGGATTAGGCTTTTGTGGTATAGTATCAAATAATTCCCTACTAAATCCTAAAATTAGCTCTTTAATTAGCTTTTCTAAGTTGTAATTAGGATTTCTGCTGCAGGTGCTTTGCTTTACTTCTTTCTTTCAGTTCTTTCTATGAAATCGTTTATTCCTTTTCTTTTTCTTTCTTTTAAATAATAAAATGTGAGGAAGCCTCCAAGAAAGCATATGAAAAGCTGTGAATAAGTTAGCCTTTGGGCAATAATTTAATGTTTGGGCTTTGGCAATTGCAAAATATGCATGCAGTACTTCACTTTCTTTCATGCAATCTCTCCTGCTTTAGTGGTTAATTTACCAAAAGTAGGCAGATCTTATACGGATAATCATAGCTATCCATGTCAGCAAATTAAAGTGGCAGCATATGTGTCCCTCCTAGGTGTTTCAGTGAAAATTTGATAAAGTTTGCATTGAGACTCCTCTCCTCTATGCATTGTTTTTTGAGTTAATGGTAAAAAATCACCGTGAACATTTCCTTGATTGCATGGAAGGATTGAACATAATGGATTAAAAATAGGGTGAAATACAATTTACCCCCTGTGGTTTCATGTTTTGGACAGTTTCCCCCCTATGCTTTCAAAACTGACAGTTCCCCCCTCATGGTTTTGGACTGAAGTGTCCACTTAACGGAAAATGCCTTCTCTAACGGCGCGTGAAGCGAACGCGCTCAAGACGAGAGTGGGGGTAAACAAATTGATGATGTCATTAATTTTGTTCCCAAAATACCCCCAACTAAAACAAAAAAAAAACAAAAAAAAGAACTGGACTGGTTGCGGGAGGCTCCCGCAACAGAAATGAAACCCATTTGATGGGTTTCATTTCAGCTGCGAGAGGCTCCCGCAACTGAAATGGAACCCATCAAATGGGTTTCATTTCAGTTGCAGCAACTGAAATGAAACCCATTTGATGGGTTCCATTTCAGTTGCGGGAGCCTCCCGCAGCTGAAATGAAACCCATCAAATGGGTTTCATCAGTTGCAGAATCCCGCAACTGATATGAAACCCAACAAAATGGGTTTCATATCAGTTGCGGGAGTGCTTTAGGTTTAGGAAAAAAAAAAAAAAAAAAAAAAAAAAGAGTAAAGGAAGAAGGAAGAAGACGATGAACAGTGCCATCGTCTTCTTCCTCCTTTTATTTTTTTTTAAAGTTTTTTTTACCAGGGGTAATTTAGTCATTTTTTTTAATACCGTTAGAGAAGGCATTTTCCGTTAAGTGGACACTTCAGTCCAAAACCATGAGGGGGGAACTGTCAGTTTTGAAAGCATAAGGGGGAAACTGTCCAAAACATGAAACCACAGGGGGGAAATTGTATTTCACCCTTAAAAATAATCTCTCCTAACCTTGCAGAGCAATAACCACCTACTGGAATCACAAAATAGCTCTAGCTTCTCCTGTCAAGTTTCGGATAGAGTTTCGGTTATGAATGCTGGTACGGCAAAGGATGAATTCAAGGGAGCATCAGGATCCTCTGTTAAACTTTCCTGCTACACTCTTGTTACACATCTTAGTAACTCACCGTAAATGTTATTTTTTATATTAATTTTTTTACCAATGATATTCATTGGCATTCTACCTAATTTTAATATAAATTATTTTATTTTTTACACTAATCTTGTATTTTAATATAATTTTATAGTATTTTCTTAATTTTTTAATCTCAATAAATTAAAATAAATATACCCTAAACCAAAATGGGTGAACCCTTAGTCAAAAAATTTATTATAATGCCAATGAATATCATTGGTGAAAAGATTAAAATAAAAAATAATATTTACAATGAGTTATTAACATGTGTAACATGAAATGTAACAAAGGATCCTGAGCCGAGGAATATGTGTGTTGTATTTCTAGGAGAGGTTTAGGTCAAATCCATGTTTCTTAATTCAGATAAATCAATAAAAATAAACATGACAAGATTTGGTGGAGAATCAATCAATTCACGGGATTAGAACTTTCCAAAAATAAAAGACGTGGGTTTCTGGGCAGCTTGCGAAATGGGGTTACGATTTGCACATAGTTCATCAGCTGCGGGACTCGCGATTCGCACCTCAATTCATAGGTAAGTGATATTTCCCAAAGATCATGGTCTTCCTACGCGGTCTTTTACGCGTCTTTTCTAAGTTTTCATTTGGATGATTTTGACGTAATATATAGGGTTTAGGATAGACATGGTCTTGGTCTTATTGTAACATACAACACTTAACACATACATGATTCACGAAACATGAAATCGAACAATCATTCCACTGAACTACAGTCAAGCAAACTTGACTCATAAAAATTAAAGACATGAAAGGGCCAAAATTACCATTCTATCCTTTATAGGCTAAATTTTATTCTTGGAAAAATCTGGGGGCTCACATAAGTCCTAAACTCGTGGTTTTGTGTTATGCCAAATGAATGTAGGAGCAAGGATATTTGAGGCATTTGCAGAAGTCCTATGTCGAAGATGTTGGATTTGGTATTTGGTAAAAATACTAGTGTTCTAGACAAGTGGGGATGTCATAATTCAAGATGTTGAACTAGGAAAAGGGAAAAATTATAGTCCACAGTTAGATTAGGAAAGGAGAAAAAGTCCTAATTCTAAGGAAAATTGATTAGGCAGGGGAGAAAGTCCAAACTCTAAGGGCCTGTTTGGTTCACGGGAAAGTAAAATTTTTGAGGAGTATGATTTCTGAGAATTTAATGATAAAGAAAGTAAAGCAAAAATTTTTTTTTTTTTGTGTTTGGATTGGTTAAGAAATGTGTTTGGGATTTAAACGTGAACTACACTAAATATAAAAAATGCCCTCGAATTAAACTTAATAACTTTCTCATAAAAACATTATTAACCTAAATAAGAGCCAAAAAATATTTAATTATAAATTAAACTATAGCTTTAAATTAAATTACATGTCAATTACTCATAAAATTTAGAAAAATTATGGATTTGATTATTGATCTATAATTTAGTTATTAGTCTAGCGATAATTCATATGAGTAAGAAAGTAACTGGAAAAATAAATGTTATTGTTATAAAATGAAATATTAAATTTGTCACTCGATTTTTTCCAAATGTAAAAGGAAGATAAAATAGAACTTTTAAATATGGTACATTAATTTTCATTAATATATTATTTAGTTTTATAGCTAATAAAAGTTAACTTTAAAGAATATTATATATGAAAAGTATTATGTTATTTTAAGTATATATATTTGGACATAAAATTAAAATAAACAAAGTTTAGTTAGATACAATATATACTAAAGTAAATTGTGATATTGTGGATGATTAGTTGCAACCAATTAATTAGACGACTTTTATAGATAGAAAATCTTTTATCTTTTTCAGGAAAAATAATATTTATATATATAATTCCTTTTTTCGTTTTATGGTTTTTTTAAAAAAATTTTATGGTTGATATAATAAAAATATACAATATTTGAAAATAAGAGTAAGGGTAGTGAGTGTCTTTTCTGAAAATTTTGTGACCCGAAAGATTAGAACATAGATTCTTTTTCCACGAAAATAACACTTATTTTTCCTGCATTGCGGAATTATTTTCCTTTCCCAACCAATTAAAATCAATTCCAAAAAAAATAATTTAATATTAAGTAATCATATATATTATTTTCCTTTACCAGAATCCATGTAAACCGAACATGCCCTAAGGGTAATTGAGTTAACCAATGATAAATATTTTGGAACACAATTTAATTTTTCTTTGTTTAGTTTGGATTAGAGAAATTCCAAGTTGAAAAACTTGGGTAGTTAATTAGCATTTGAAGGGGAAATCTGAACTAACTGACATTGATTAAATTATTTTGAAAGGGATTGTTTAAAATATTCAAAAAAAATTTTAAATTGCCAAGAATGTACTTCACCCTAGATTGTACAAATTGGGTTTTCATTTGATATCAGAATGATAGCTCTAAATTTAGGTTCAATCAGCTTAGAGTTAAGATCCACTTAGAAACCTTGTTTTGAGTTTCCGAGTCTTATTTGATTTTACTCTCCCCAGCCCTAAATGGAAAAAAAGTGAGATTGTCAAGAAATTCATCAAGAAGACAAAGAGTTAGGATGACTCTCAAGTCGTAAAAACGGGATGATGGCTCAAAGAAGATATTTGATGAGAAATGAACAACATGATAATTAACGAATTAGATTCCCATATTGATTCATGTGATAGTCATAATAACTTGGAAGGCATTGATTTTGTGAATAACTTGCAGGCTAATTTGCTTGATCCTATTATAAATAAAATGTTTTGGAAAAGAAAAATAATGTTAGGGAAAATGACGCAAAATCCCTTGTGATTAACTTGAGTGATCGTTACCTCCTTGTGATTTTGGATTAAAGTGTCACTGTGATAGAATCTGTTAAAGTTAACACTATTATAGTAAAATACTTATAATGTGCTCCAGCCAAAATAAAATTTCTTAAAATACCCTCTTGACAAAGAAAAAAAAACAAAACAAAATGATTGAATGAAAGAAAGGAAACCTTTTCACTATCAGAACCCCTAACCATTGCTACGTACACATTGCCGATCAAAAATTATTTACCCCAACCAATAACAAAAAAACTATCTATTATGGCAGGAGACGAGAAACAAGAGTTTCTTTAACCTATATTTCATGCTTTTAGATCTAATCTCCAAATCGTAGTTAATGACTCACTGAAGTCCTTAGATTACCATGAACAATCAATAAGGGTTCGGACTTGATTAACTACGGTGATGGTGACGATTTCTAGCGGTGGCGTTTCTAGCTTCTAAAATTCCTCCTTTTCCTTCTTCTTCTTTTGCTGATTTTAGTTGGTGGTTAAAGGTTGGCTGTAGAGGTTAAGGATGCTTTTATAGCTGTCGTTTGGGTCTAGGGTTAGGGTTAGGTTGTTCCGAAATAGATTAGGATCAGATAGTTTTTAAATTCGTGATAGGATTGAGATAAGTTTCATACTTATTTTCTGGCCCGCGTTTCAGGAGGTGGCTTCAACAGCGAGGTTCGACTTCGAGCTCGGGGTCGCAGCTCAAGAACATTGATATGGTCATCCCTAGCTCAAACAAGCCAAGTCAGCATCTGTCAAGTTAATCCAAAGGCGACGTCCAACGAAATGCATTGCAAGGAGGAAGAAATGGTCAAAGGAGGCAATCAACAAGTCTCTCAGACATCTAATACTTCCAATACAAATTTGGCAATTTCTTGAAACATTTCTAGGAACATTTCTTGATCGATCTTGAAGTATTTACAACTTCTCGATCTGTCAAGTAGTTACGATGAAAGAATCTTGGAGAAATATTTTCTTGATTTAGAACATTTCAAAATGATTCCGAAAGCTTCTCAATGGCTTCGGAATGCTCCGAACTATTTGGTGAAGTTTTCAGCACTTCCAAAAACACATGCTATAGCAAAATGGGATGAAACTTGAACATCCGCAGCTATTAATTTTGGCCAGCCCATTCAAGAGAGCCCATGAACGAAATTCCTTCTCAAATACAAGTTGATTAAGGGTTTTGGAAAACAATTAGGATTTGTGCATGTTTCCTAATTCTTTCCCTAGTTTAATTAGGAGTTAGTAAGTTTCCATAAACCTTTTACAACTTTAATAGATCTAGTAGTTTCCAAAAAAGGACTCAATTCTTGAACCTTTTTGTAATAGTGTTAGGAGTTATTTTTAGTTCTTTTTAGATGAGAATTTGGTTCAGCCTTATTACCATAAAGGTGATGAATTTTTGTTTCCAATTCCATGTTTCTTTTGGATTTGGAATTGTAATTGGTTTCCAACTCTCGTTGGTTTCCACTTTTAATTGTTTTCCTTTTCTTATTTCTTTATCTTCCACTTAAATTTTGTGCTCCCTATCTGCTATAAATATAGGGCAGCCAAAACCAAGAAGAGGCAGAGTTCTTTGGTTCAAAATTGTGAGGTTATTCCTTTACTTTTAGAATTCTCAATTATTTGCTTTTTGAGCTTGTGCATTTTCGAGTATATTGATAATTCTACAAGTTTCAAGCTTAGAAGAATTTAGGTTACTTGCTACGCCTAGATTTCTGTTGTTCATCTCTTAATTATGTTCGTTAGTTTAAGAAGAAAAGTAGCTTAAGTCTCACTTAAATTAACTAAGAGTTTGAGTTTAAAGATAGTAAGTTGGCGACCTTCAAGATATCGACTTTCCTTGGCAAAGTCTTCAGCAACGTGGGGCGTTTCACAACAAGTCACATCAATTTTGGTATCAGAGCCAAGGTGAGCTTGTTGGTAGGAGGGATACTGTAATAACATGGTTAACCTCAAAAGGTGTTTTCTTTCTCTTAAAATTTTTCTTGTTTAAAAATCGTGTGATGGTTTTTTGAAAATTTACTTGAGAATTGACGGCATCTTCTTGCAACTTTTTTTTTCGAGAAAAGGTTGCATGCTTATTTTCAAATTTCAGCTTAAAAATTAATTGTGTTATCTTAAAGCTGAAATTCTTACTAATTTTTCTTGCTGGGAAAAATAAAGAAGGGAAATTGGTTAAAAGAAAAGAAAAGAAATCGAAAAAAAAAATAAAAAGGGCTTAAAATAGAAATTCATTGAATTATTTATTTTCGGTTTTAATTGCTTTTTTGATTTCTTGTACTTGATTGTGATAGTGACACTCATGTTGTGTCACGACCTACTAGAATAAATTTGTTGGCTATTGTGTTTTCTTGTTCAAAATTGTCTGACCTTTTACGACTTAAGATTGTGTCGCTAAAGGGTCAACGGTTCACGGATTAGGGTTTCAGAGTTCTATACCCTAGCACTTGTGACTAACAAATTATGTCGCTAGGTGTTAGGTTCTTTCCGTCAGCTTTCTATTTTTGGTTTTCGGTTGATGCTGTATTGATTGGTCACTAAAACCTAGGGTTGTAATTGCCACGATTATCTGGATTACGAATCTTCAGACCCCTGATTTGCCCCCAACAGACAATCTTCGTTTAAAGTGACTTTTCAAATATAGAAATTTTACCCTGGCTTAAGGTTGGCTTTGCAATGTCGGTAGGGCTACGATCAATTTCGAACCCCCACTGCCCATAGTAAAACAACTTTAATCCTACGTAACTGTTCAAAATTGGAAATCTTCTTATCTTTAATTCTTGAAAATATATTGAATTAAGGATTCAAAGTTTTCTTTTTAAGCTGCAAAGTTTTGGGTTTTTAGATCCAAAACCGTGCGAAACTACGATTTTGCTCTCCGGGGGGAAATTGTGATTTTTAGTTTAATTTGGGCTTGTTTTAACCAAAATTCACTCTAGTCTGTTTGTTTAAGTGGGAAGTTAATTTCTTGTAGTGGGGATTGGTTTCTCTAACTACCTATCGGGTGGGTGATCACATCTCTGGTAGTTTTCCTGATTTGTTTCAACTCTGCTATTTGTTCTTCACTTCTATTGATCTGAATTGCCCTGCAAATTGCCTAGCTTGAATCTTTTCAAAATACCTGAACATTAGCTATTAAACATTAATTCAGATTTTGTATTCGCGTGCATTACATTAATTTGCTGAGATTGAGGGCTAATCCCCAAATCTCCTCCTTGTGCACTTCTTATCTGAATTAATTACTAAAAATTTCTTTTTCTGAAAAGCTTCAAAACCGGAAATAGTTCAGCCCTATTTCGAGAGGATTATTTTGCTTCTTTGCCTAAGTTTGCTGCTTGTTTGATTGAATCTGCTTGAATTATACCTTCTTCAAATTATGAACCTTTTATCTGTGAAGGCATCAAGTGGTAAAAGGTACAGTGATATCTTGTAAGGATCGAGCTACCTTCGTGCCCGATGTCGTCCCTGCTGATGCTACCTTCGTGCCCGATGTCATCCCTGCTGATTTTCCTTGGTTTTCCTCTTTCACGTATATCCATCCTAAGACCATTCCTAGCTAGTCATGGAATTTATAACACATAAGCATGTAAGAAAACTAACAAGCACTCACATTCAAGCTGGTCACCTCAAGTTTCACTGTAAGCACGAAATACTTATAAATCTTGACATCCTTCTATCCACATAGTAGAAATACATTTTCTTTTCTTCCTTTTTTCCCTCCTTGTTGAAGAAATCTAATTATACACTTTGTTGCTATTAAATAACTATGTAATCGATAATATTTTTTTGAACAAAAGGCCGAAAAATGCAATTATATAAGGGAACGGGTTGGCTAGTTAAAAATTGATATTATTGTTGAACCAAAGTGTATAACTTGTCTGTTATTGTTTTTGTGTGAGCTGGCCGTGATAAAGGTGATTGACAATTTAAATTTGAATACTGTTGCTGATACTTTTCTTTTCTCAGGAGGTTCAATTCTTGATCTTGAATATTGCAGATATTGTGGTTTTTTTATTTTTTTTAATTTTAACGAATGCTGTTGAACTTTTTTTGTTCTTTTCATTTATTGTTATTGGAACTTTAGTGTAGTTCTTGATTTCCATGAAAATATTTTTTTTCAAGTTGCCGAAATTTTCAAAGCCTACTGTTGCTACTATTCTTATGTTTTTATGGCCAGAATCTTCCAACATTTCTTATGGAACTTTTAGTTGCAAGTGAAAGGGGAGGGAAAATTATTTCATAAATGTTTTCTGGGTAAGTTTCACACAACAATTTTCAGCTCTTTGTGTTGTAAGCACGGTTAACTTTAATAGATTCTATCATAGTGACACTTAAATCCAAAACCATAAGGAGGAAATATGGTATTATGAAACCACAAGAGGGATTGTGTCATTTTCCCTAATTTTTATTTCTTGAAAGATGAAAATCTTATATTACATTGTGAAAATGAAGAACTTAAATATAGCTTTCAAAATGTGAATTACATTTAAGTTATGTTTGGACAATGACAATAAATTTGTGAAATGTTTTTATTCCTAAAGTATTTAATTTTCAAAACGAAGAAACTTGTTAGACCTGGTTAGTTTTAATCATTATTTTGATTGATGAGTTAACAAATATGAGAATTAATTTAACGGTTCTTCTAAATGAGAAAATGTAGGAAAATGTTTATGGAAGAACCTACGCAAAAAATGGCGATGAAAAAAGAAGAAAAACACTTTCCAAGTTGGGACCCACAGTTTTCCCAAGTAATAAAATGTAAGAAATGTTCACGGAAAAAGCGATGCAAAAAAGGCAACGAAAAATGAGCTAAAACGAAGAAACAATAAGCAAATGAAGAAAGAAGAAAAACGAGTCCTGAGCACATCTCTAACTAAGACCCATGGCATTTCTCAATAAAATATGAAGAGAATAGTTCACGGGTGAAGCAACGCAAAAAATGGCGAATAAAACGAAGTTAAAATGATGAAATGGCAAGCAAAGGAAACAAGATGTCAAATCGGGCCAACACAAAGGCTAACAGGGCGGCGCTGTGCACAGGCACTGCGCGCGCAGGCCTAGCACCGCGCTCGCATAGAGCAGTACAGAGGGCAAGCCCTATTATGCTAGCCTGCGATAGAAGCAGTTGTCGCAGGCTGCGTCGCAAAGGCTGTCGCGGCACCCTCAGGAAGGCCATTTTTGGTCCTTTTTTTTTCACCATTTAATGGGTTCTCTCCTCCTATGAATACCCCCACTTGAAGAACATCAAAAACACCTCTTCCCATCTGATTTCCAATATTTTCAAGTGTTCAAAAAGCTCTCAAAAGATTATTCAAAGTTCCAGCAAATTATTTCAAAGTGAGGCTAGAATAGAAAAACTTCATTGTAATAGTTAGCTATTTTTCATAGAATTATTTTCCTACTTTGTAAACACATTGAAGGAAGTTCTAAACACTTGAGTAAGTGTTGTTGGCATCTTGTAAGTGAGGCAAAGTTCTGAGCTCTTGATTAAGAGTTAGGCATGAAGTAAGAGGGAGCAAGAAGAGAAGGAGAAGTCTTATCTCAAGGGGTTAAGGTTAGGCATTTGTAAAAGTCCTAATTGCTAAGCAAGGGGAGTCTTGGGTAAGACTTAAAATCCTTGAGAAAGGATAGGGCAAAAGATCCATTGCTAGCCTTAGGCAAGGGAGTCTTAATCCAAGTGTTTGGATAAAGCAAACGGGTAAAGTCCTAAGTCTAGAGCTAGATTAGGCAAGGAAAAAGTCTTAATCTCTTGAGAAAGAGTTAAGCAAGTGTAAGAGATTGAAACACTCTTTTAAGTGTTTTCTAGAGGATTAGGAATCTCAAGTTGTAGAACTTGGGGAGTGGTGTAAGATTCAGGGAAATCCGAACCACTATAAATTTGGTGTGTCTTGCTTCTTGTTTATTTGCTTTCATGTTTTGCAAATCACTAATCACACACCTCAGTTAGAAATCTAGTTTTAAATTGGTTTTAAAACTTCTCTTTGAAAATGGGTTTTCAAAGTTCTTCTTTGTAGAAAAAATATTTTTAAAGGGTCAAGAACCTAATTCACCCCTCCCCCTCTTAGGTTCATCTTAGGTTGCTACAAATTAAACTTGGGATTTCAATTGGTATTAGAGCTAGTGCTCAAATTTATAGGTTTAACAGCCTTGAGTTTAAGATCATTTTTCTTGCAACCTTTTTTATTTTTAGAGTCTTATTTGTCTACTTGATTATTTGTGCTTTATTTTCCGAAATTTTCACAAAATGGCTAAAGGTAAGAAAGACATCAAGAAGGTGACCAAGCTAGCTAAGACTTGGGATGATTCCTTAGTTGAGGAAGAGGAAAAAACCATAAGAACATGCTTTGTTGGGAGTGAACTTCAAGAGGTAACAAATTCTTCCAAATACTCTTCATATGATAGTGATAGTGAAATGCATGAAGGTGATAGTGATAATGATAATGCTAATAATGCTAAAATATACAAGTATGTCACTTTAATGCATGATAAATGTATGAATTCCATTAAAATGAATGTTATGCATGAAAAGAAAATTAATTCTTTTGAAATTCATGTTGCATCATTAAAAGAAGAAAACTCTACTTTGAAATGTAAAAATGATGAATTAAGAAACAAAGTAGATGAAATGAGTACTTTGCTAGAAAATGAAGATGCAAAATATATTGATTTGAAAATGTATTATGAAAATGTCTTAAAAAAAAATGAGAAGGAAAAACATCAATAATAGCCCACAATCTTTGCACATGTATCAAATCTAGTCAAAATCTTCAGTAAGTATCAAATGTATTCCACAATGTATCACTTTTGTATCAATTTTAGTCCAATTGACAAAAATTAGGGCAAATTAACGGTCACTTAGTTGACCATCAGTCAAAGAAGAAAAAGATTTTCAGGAAATCTTTTCCTTTATAATTTTTTTTTTCCTTTTTCTGAAGAAAAAGATTTTCAGAAAATCTTTTTCTTTAGAATTTTTTTTCCCGTTTTCTGAAGGAAAAGATTTTCAGAAAATTGTTTTGTTTAGAATTTTTTTTTCTTTTTCTTCAAAAACTTTTTCTCGTTTTCTAAAGAAAAAGAAAATCTTTTTCTTTAGAAATATATATATTTTTTGTTTCTAAAGAAAAAGATTTCTCAATACAAACTCTTTTTCTATAAGATAGATAAAATCAAGCTCACCTTTCCTTCAACTTCCCAGAGGATACCATTCTCAAGCTCTTTGTATGGAAACGAGTCCGAGAGAAGCTCATCACCTATATAAATGTTCAAATAAGTCAATCAGCACCATTAAATTCGAATCTAAGAATTCACATACAAATAATCTAGTAAAACCCTAATAGAGATAAGGAAGAAGTTACATATAAAACATTCTATACAAATAAATTTCTAAAGAAATCTTTTTCTTCAGAAAAAAAAAAAATTGTAAGGAAAAAGATTTTCTTCTTTAGAAAAAGGGAAAAAAAAAATTTCTAAAGAAAAAGATTTCCTAAAAATATTTTTCTTCAGAAAAAGGAAAAAAAAAATTTCTAAAGGAAAAGATTTCCTGAAAATCTTTTTCTTCTTTGACTGACAGTCGACTAAGTTGACCGTTAATTTGCCCTAATTTCCGTCAATTGGACTAAAATTGATACAAAAGTTATACATTGTGGACTACATTTGATACTTACTAAAGATTTGGACTAGATTTGATACATATGCAAAGATTGTGGACTATTATAGATGTTTTTCCAAAATGAGAAATTGCATGAAAAGGCTAAATCATATGATTTGTTGAAAAATGAGTATGAATGCATGAAAAAGAAAATTGAAGACCTGAGTGCAAGTCTTGAAAAATTAACTTTAGGGAAAAACAACTTAGAGAAGTTGTTAGGCAAACAAAATGTAGGAAATGATAAACATGGCTTTGGTTATGAAAGTAACCGAAATTATGATATGCCTTCTACTTCTACTACCTTTGTTAATGCTTCAAATAGTGATGTTAAATTTTCCTATCCATCTATTGAAGCTAAAAAGAAGACTAATCACGCATGGTTGTATGAAAATAAGAAGAAGTCTTCTAAATTTAAAAATGATGTGAATTTGATTGATTCCTCATTTTATATGCCTAAGAAAATGCTTGTTTCCCATAGGCATAGTAAAGTTTGTTGTCATCTTCATGAGTTTGTTTTATATGCCCCAAAGAGGGATACTTGTTTGTTAAATACGCATACATCTCATTATGCTCCTAGATATATGAATGTGCGAGGTTCATTTAGAAATGAACCTAGAAAACATTATCATAGAAAGAATGACTCTAGGAAATATAATGCTTCACATTCTAGAAAGAATCATTGTGTTCATATGCCTTTGAGTATGTACAATTCAAGTGAGTATAATAAAGTGCCATATGCATATAGAAAATATGTTAGGACATATACTTCATTAGATGCACCTATTATATGTGATTATTGTGGTAGACATGGCCACACTTCTTCCAAATGCTTTGATAAGAAAAATGAGAAAAATGGAAGAAAGATATGGAAAGTAAAGGAACAAGCTAACCCCCAAGACCCAATAAGTTTTGGGTACCAAAATCTTGTGCTTGATTTCTTTATAGGTCCTTGATACTACTTTATGGACTAAATCTCAATGAAGAGATGTATGTAAAGTAGCAAGGATGGTTGATTGGAGCCAATGAGAATTAAAATGCAAAAATTACAAAAATTGCTTCAAGAATGGTAATGAGCCCATGAATGCTCATTTGAGGTAACATGTATCATCTTTAACTCATATTTATTTCTCCATAATTGATTTGATTATTATATGCAATATGAGCTATTTATCATGAACATCTGTGATTTAATTTCAAAATGATGAATATAGAATGCATAATTTAATTTAAATATGCTTCTTGTGTTTAAATGATAAAGTGAACTTTTTTGGTTGACTTTATATCCTTCAAATCATTTTGAATATTGAAAGCATGTTTTGATGAAAGTCCTTAGGACTTTATGAGCTTTATTGAAAAATAGCTAGAAGTTTGACTTTAGTTTGAATTTTAGACTTTTACATGCTTTGAAGTTGAAAATTGGTCTAATGTGCTTAAAATGATATTTGAAATATTCTTAGACCAAATTTAAAGTAAAAAGACTCAAAAGAAGTTGATTGAGGCAAAATGTAGAAAATTTGATGAAATTTTAAAAACTTGCCTTTTTTAATGAGTCTTTGAGTGATATAATCCTAGAATACCATGTTATAGATTTAAAATAATGCATTAGGATCTATTTCACCTTTGGTATCTTAATATTCTTGCATTTTAAAAGAGTTAGAAGACTTTTAATTTGAAGATAGCAAGAATAAAGCATGTTTGCATTATTTCAAACGGTTGACCAAGTGGTTGACTTTCAATTTACGCATGCTTTAGCTTACTTGAGATTTTAAGCATGAACTTATTGATAATTTGAAGTTGCTCATATGAGAAAATTGTGGCTAAATGCTAGAGATTTGCAACTTTCAAAAATTATATGCTTTGTATGCTTAAAATTGAAAAAGCTTGACCAAGTAGTTTACTTTGAAAATATGCATGCTTTGGATGGTTTAAATCTTTATGCATAAACTACTTGAGTATTTGAAGTTGCTTAGATGCTAAAAAACATGATAAAAACTTAAAAATAGCAACTTTCAAAATTTATAACTTAACTTGTTTAAGCTTGGAAAGTGTCGACCGATAGGTTGACTTTACACATATGCATGATTTGAAATGTTTCATTCCTTTGATATGTTGCATATGTTGATTAAAACTTGCTCATGTGCTTAGTTGAGATTTACATGATGAAATTGACAAGTTTTAAGAAAATAGGCATTACTTTAGAAAAAGCTTGACTTTTAATTGATTTTCAAGAATATGCATGAAAAGTGAATATTTGAATTCTTGAAAAGCTTTATATGCCTAATGAAATGCGTGCATAAAGAAATGGAGTTTTTAAACGTAAAAGAAGCAAATTTCAAGAAAGTTGAAAAGTTTGCAAATTTGACAAATAATTTGATATGATGCATCTTCTTTGAACTTTGATGCATATTTATTAATCATTAGGGTCATTTAAAGTTGCTTGCATACTTTTCACTTGTTTTAACATGAGTTGATGCCATATTTCAAAAATCTTGAAAACTCATGTGTCAGAGAATGATATTTCTCTAGGAAGGATAAATTCCTTTGATTTTTATAGCTTAACTTGTTCTTTGATTGAATAAAGCTTGTATGCTTCTTACTTGATCGGTTAAGCTCTTTGAAATGTGTATGCTAGAAATTTTGGTGAGAAATATTTGAACTAGCATAGACATTAAATGATACAATTAGCATTGTGATCCCTTAGGCGTATAAAAACAATGGACCTTTTAGAACATTCACTGAGGGGAAGAAAATGCTAAAAATTGTTTGATTGTCAAAAGATTGGTTAATTTTCCTTAAAATGTCAAAGGCAAAATTTTCATATTTGAGAGCAAATTCAATGTTCAACTCATGACCTAATTGATTTTATCTATTTTTGAGTTGTACATTTTTTATTTGTCTACATTCTTCATGTTTTGCTATGCATGCTAAATCCTTTTTGTGATGTCAAAAGGGGGAGAAATATAACGGAATTATGGAATTGAGGGGGAGAATTATTTAATCTTTACTTGTCGTTGATTTATTGTCATGAATTCCATATTTGTTTTGTCATCATAAAAAAGGGGGTGATTGTTAGACCCTGTTGGTATTAATCCTTAGTTTGATTGATGAGTTAACAAATATGATAATTAATTTAACGGTTCTTCTAAGTGAGAAAATGTAGGGAAATGTTTAAGGAAGAACCTACGCAAAAAACTGCAATGAAAAATGAGCTACGACGAAGAAACGACAAGAAAATGAAAAAAGAAGAAAAAATGTCCCGAGGTGGGACCCACGGTTTTTTCAAGTAATAAAATGTAAAGAAATATTCAAAGAAAAACCGATGCAAAAAACGGCAACGAAAAATGACCTAAAAAGAAGAAACAGCAAGCAAATGAAGAAAGAAGAAAAATGAGTCCTGATCATATCCATAAGTGGGACCCACGGCATTTCTCAGTAAAAAATGAAGAGAATAGTTCACGGGTGAAGCAATGCAAAAAACGGCGAATAAAACGGAGTTAAAACGATGAAACCGCAAGCTAAGGAAAAAAGATGTCAAATCGGGCCGACACAAAGGCTGACAGCGCCTGTGGGGCCTAGCTCCGCGCTCATGCAGAGCAGCGCTCAAGGCTAGCCCCGCAACAGTAGCCTATGACAGAAGCTGATGAGGATATCCAGAGCTAAAACAGCACATATTATGAGTCAGAAAGATGGACGCCAAATGGAAGCTCACGCCTTGGAGGAAAATGGAGGAAATGTTCAAATTGCAACTCTTCTAACAATCCTTGAAGAAGAGGCGCAATTCAGTACTTCACATTAAAGAAGAAGAGTTTTTGATCTGAAATACTCTAAATTTTATTGAAGTTTCGGCCCCTTTAAATAGGAGTGAGGATGGCCGAAAATCAGTAGAAAAAGAAAAGGAAAAGAATTAGAATTGGAAATTAACCAAGAGGTTAATTCCTTGTACAATTACCAAACCCTGAAAGAAGTAGGAGAGTGGTAAGAAAAGGAAACTAAAATTCGGTCACCTCTTAATGGAGTGATTGCCGAATTACAAGACCAAAATCAAGAAGGAAAACTAATTAGAAAACAAGTAGGAAAAGAATAAAAATCCTACTTCCAAAAAGAATAAGGAAAACCTTTTTGGAAATTAACTAAAAGACTAAAAAGACTTAATTAAAATTCTGAAAACTAATTCCCTAAAACCGTGTGGGCTTTTTCCTTGATTGGCCGTGTGGGCTGCTCCTTGGATTGGGCCGTGCGGCTTCATGCTTCAACTTGGGCTGGCCGAAAACTTGTGGGCTGGTCCATGAGTTTTTGGGTCGGCCCAATTTGCAGGGAACTTTATTAATTTATTTCTTTTAAGTCCAAGAACCTTCCGGCCTCTTCAAGACTTCAAGAAACAGCCTTCTTCTTTAATGTGAAGTGCTGAATTGCGCCTCTTCTTCAAGGATTATTAGAAGAGTTGCAATTTGAACATTTCCTCCATTTTCCTCCAAGGCGTGAGCTTCCATTTGGCGTCCATCTTTCTGACTCATAATATGTGCTGTTTTAGCTCTGGATATCCTCATCACTCCCTCCCGATTGGAAAGGATTCGTCCTCGAATCCAAGGCGCTGAAAACAAACAAAAACAAGTCAGGAAGATTAACACAAAACATAGATCATACTTACCTGTAAGCGTGTAAGCATGATGCCCAATTGTTGACACGATTTGAAAAGGTATATCGCCATCACGGGCGTTAAGCTCCTTTGACATCTCTTTGGCAGCGTAGACAACAGGCAACAATGCTTTGCAGTAGTTCTGATCGTGAGCCAAAAGCTCGTCGAACTGTCTTTGCAACTTCTTTGTCTCCTTCGGTTTGTCTTCCTCCTGCAACAAAGAAACGACTTGCATAGGGATATCCTGAGGGATATCGTCAGGGTTAGTGCAATTATCTTTACATACTAAAACAAGTACACCATCATTGCTGTCTAACACTTGACCTATCTCTCCCCTAGCAAAACAACTATTCCTAACTTTTTCCTGAGCAGGCTTATCAGAGTTCGCCTTACTACCCTTTACAACAAGTTCTTTCCCCTTACCCTTCGCTTGGCGCCTTTCATCTTCCCATTTAGCGAGTGACTCCTTCATACGAACAGCTTCTGATCGCACTTCAGCCGGTGGCATGGGTAGGAATGTGTGGATCTTGCCCTCCTGGCAGACCGAGTAAGTGTTGGCGACCCCATCATGTGTTGCCTTCAGGTCAAAGAGCCATAGTCGTCCGAGTAGAATGTGACAAGCCTCCATTGGCAGAACATCACATAAAACCGTGGATTCGAACTTACCGATAGCGTATGGTACGCTTACCTGCTTTTTGACTCTGTAGCCGTCTGAGCTGTCGAGCCATTGAAGCCGATAAGGACATGGATTATTGATGACAGGGAGGCGCAGCTTATCAACCATATACTCACTAGCAACATTAGTACAACTCCCTCCATCAATAATCAGAACACATAACCTTCCATTTACCTTTGTACGGGCATGGAAGATGTTTGTCCTTTAGGACGTGTCCGGGACAGCAGCTATAGTCAGAGTGCGAGTAACCAAGTTCTGAGATGGATCTTCGTCAAGAAATTCGAACTGCTCCACAGGTTCTGACGGAATGCTGTCAGTCAACTCCTTTATAGGGTCAACGTGTGGTTCCTCTTCATCATCCTCTGAAATGTACTCTCCATCTTGGCCCAATAATACCTTCCGGATGTTGGGACAGTCACGTATGTAGTGGTCACGGCCTGAACACCTGTGGCAAGTTACGTTGCTGATGGACTGCCTGGGAGTTGATGGCGTTTTCTGCTGTGATGAAGAAGAAGTGGCGGCGGCAACAGGGACAATGGCCTTGCGGTCAGACATGATCAGCCTCCTTGCTGGTGGCGAGTAGGTCGGATTCTTGCGCCAGGCTGGTGGGGCGCTGGTAGGTGTCCGGACTGGTGGAACGGACTTCAGATACTCCTCCATAACCCGAGCCTTGTGTAGCATGTCTGTCAGCGTTGTAGCATTCTGCAATTCCACAGCTAAAGCAATACCCCTGTTTAAACCACTAAGAAAGCGAGCCATAGATGCAGGCTCATTTTCCTGTACATTAGCCCTAATTTTAGCCATCTCCAATTTTCTATAGTACTGATCTACAGACATAGAACCTTGTACAAGAGTATGTAATTTCCTATACAATTCTCTAAAATAGTAGTCCGGTACAAAAGTCCTACGCATAGCAGTAGTCAATCAAACCAAGAGAGAGGCGGTGCGCGGGCACGCATTGGGCGTGTATTTCTGCGCTAGTCCTGCTGCTGATTCCACCAGATTAGGGCATAGTCTGTGAAATGTACAACTGCGAGCTGGACCTTCTTGTGCTCTGGGATAGCATGAAGCTCAAAGATGCGCTCCATCTTCATCTCCCAGTCTAAGTACTCCTCTGGATTCGTGCCTCCGGCAAAGGGCGGAACGGTAGTTTTGCACTGGCTGAGGCCTGCGAATGGCTGGTCTGCGGCGTTGGTGCCTGGACCGGCAACATCGTCGTCTGAGTCTGTGCGCCTCTGTTCCCGTTCAGTCCTGAGGTCGGCGACTTCCTCCGTCAAAGTAGCAAAACGCGCGGAGAGTTGCGCAATCGCAGCCAGAATTTGCTCGTTCCCGAGAGGGTTAGGAGCACTACCACCTGACATTGGTAAAATAAAGCGAAAATCTATCTGCTAAGAATAAGGAAAAGTGAGAAAGAACCTTACCCCCTTATTCCCCCAAGTGTCTCCCACCTAATAGCTACACACAAACCCCGTGTATAGCTCTAGGGTGGCGCCCTGTATAAGATGTGCACTCAAGCCTTCTACCACTCAAACCTCCCGGTATTGATAAATGTATCAGGCAAGCAGCAATTCACACAAAAGCAATGACACTTAAGAAAGAAGCAAAATTTTCGCAAAAACCACACTTGGTTCTGTTTTTGAAAAACTTTTGGCAAACGATATTTATGTAATATAGTTCAGATATGAAGTACACAACAGGAAATTTCGGGGTTAAGCCCTCAAATTTCAGAAAAGATGAGTGTGCACGATGACAAAATCCAAACTACAATTAAAGATCTAATGCATAGGTCGCACGAAAAGATAAACAAGGCAATTTGAAAGCAGGGCAATTCAAAGTGAATAGAAGCAAAGAAAAATTAGCAGAGTTGAAACGACTTCAGGAAAGCCTAAACTACCCAAAGAAGCGATCACCCACCCAATTGGTAATCAAGAAACCAATCCCCGCAAATTATCAAGGCTTCTAATATGCAAAATAGCACCAAAATTGCGAAATTACTACCCCTTAATGGCCGAAAACAGTACCAAATTATAGCAAGATGCGATTTTTAATTATGAAAACCCTAGGGCCAGCAAAAACAATTTAGAGTATTTCAGATCAAATTGCAACTCTTTTAACAATCCTTGAAGAAAAGGCGCAATTCAGCACTTCACATTAATTGTTCGCATGTTTCACACCTCTTTTCTTGCACTTGGTTCGAATTCTTAAACAAACTGGTCAGGATAGTTTATCCCTTGTTTTATCAATTCCGAACGTAAGTTAAAGGTTTTTAGAGCTTGTCACTTAATCACAAGGTCCTTGGCAACATTATCCGCATGTGTACAACCGTCCACATCACCACGTCTTGGTTCTGGAAAAACAGAACCATACGCTCCAAGTTTTGCCTCACAAGGTAAGGTTTATTACTACTTCTACAACCTACGCCTAATAATTTGTTCTATTATTTTGTGGGGTTTAGTTTTCCAGTTAAATTTCTGTCCTTCAATGGAGTTTGAGCCCTTGAAATTGGTAAATGTCGGCAATGTTTAAAAAAGGAAAAAAAGAAAACGCCAAAGAGATCGTGTGAAATGGGATACATAATGTGGGTCATCGTGTTTATCCTCCATTTACTTTTATTTAGAAATTGCAGTTAGGGGAATTAACAGAGCAGAAGACACGCGGTTTACTTGCTTAACTAGTTCATTTTCGGTTCTTAGAATACTCTGTTTTGCTGAATTCCAGTAGAATACTCTATTTTGTGATTGAAACAAGGTTTTTTCAGTAGAATACCATTTCGGTTCTAGCTTTCTCTGTTTTGCCGAATTATCCTTATGCTGAATTCCACTGAAAAACCTTGTTTCAATCACAAATAATTTGGATTTTCCTCTGCTGCTTAACTGTCAATATGGGCTACGTTTTTTGTTAATTTGTTCCGTGTCACCCATTCAACAACTATGCTGGAATTCTGTGGAAGTGAAGAGGCCAAGATGGCAATCTTCCTATCCCTATTAGTTGGTAACTTGGTTTTACTTCCTCGCTTGTTTTGTGATTGAAACTGCTGAGTGATTTTAGATGCTATGGTGTTGTTGAATTTTTTTCATACCTCCTGCAGGCTATAGGTTCTGTTATGTGTGTGTGCTGTGTGTGCCTCACCCCTCTGCCTCAATTTATAGGATTTGTCATGTTTAGAAAGCCATATGGCTGTTGGAAATTTTCAGTCTGTTCTTGTCTTTGGTTTAACAATGTGGGTAGGTTTTGTGCTGTTCTTGTACTGGTATATTGTACATTCGTAAGGTTCTGCTGCTTTGGTTAGCTAATTCGTGTCAACGCAGGAGAAAACCATGTATTAATTTGTCAAAATTCTGAATCAGTTGAATGGGACAAATTTTGGCTTCAGGAGAATTCGCATTGTGTCCTTGTTGTACTGTTTCTTTGTAATCCTATCTTCATTGTCATTTACATGCGGATTGGATTTATTTGACTTCATTAATCAAGCTTCTTGTATGGCTGAGCTCTTAATGAAAAACCTTGTTTTAATAAGATATGCGTTGCTTCTCTCAAGTGTCTTGGTTTGTTTTGTGTGATTCTTTGCTTCAATGATTTTTTATGCACAATCATCAATAGATATGGGCTGGTTTTTTCAGGTTATCCATTACTTTCGGATATGACCAAATAGTTCACCAACATTTGTTCGATAGCGTAGCTCTAAAATTCTAGACTTACTCTCTTCAAAAACTTCATTGACTGCAACTTGTATATCTTCTGCAGAGACCTCAACCCCAACATCACAAGACTGTTTGAATTCAACAACATTCAATGGCTCAGAAGCAGTGGTAGTTAGGAATGCAAATGCATCTTCTAACTGCACAGGGCTTTTAATCTTTGATGAAAGGATATAATCAAGCAATGTAGGTCGGTGCACCAGCGCATTTGAAGGAAATTTGGTAGCAACCTGCAGTAAACCAGCAGCAGAAGTTGATTATATTTCATCATCCAACATTTACAACTCTAAGCTAACAAAATAGCATTTGTACCCTAATTACCGTATAGATGAAATTTCCTGTTGGACGATCACAGCCATCAGTTATCCCTGCTGCCTGAAAAGTAAAATAAGAACACAAGTTTCAAAATTCAAAAAGTCACATAAAAATGCATACTAATTAAGTCGAAAATAAAATCAAGATTGATGAAAAGAAAAGATTGTCGCAGGCGGGCGTTAATCAAGTGTTGGTGAACAAATGTTGATGATAATGAGAATGTGGTGATTGATGGGGATACGAGTCGGAATGAGCCGGTGGGGGTTAATCAGTCGTAGGCGGGGATAAATCAAATGTCGCAACTGCGAATGAACATTGTGAACCAATTGTTAGAAAGCCTTCAAATGTAATTTAGTGAAAATAAAATTTTCAGACTGTATGATTTGAAGAACTTGTATTTTAGGGCTGCATATGTGGAGCGATTATTAATGCGTTTGTGTTAATGGTAAATGTCGGATAAAATTAGTTGTTATTCTAACAGTGTATAATTATTTTGTTTCGATATTACGATCAAAATTATGTGATACAGAAGTAGTTTCCATTCTTGCTACAAATAGATGAATTAACATTTTGGTTCATATTAACAATAAAATTAAAAGGTGTCAAGCACATCGGTTATTTATTTGGGATTAAGTTATTTTTATTTTTCTCAAAATCAAAAATTAATTTTTTCATTGCTGTACAATAAATTACAATCAAACTTTAGTGGAAATTCAATAGAAAGTTAAAAAATAGGAAATGTGGGATTTTTGGACTAAATTTGAGCTAAGACCCGTGTTCTTTAGCTTGGGCTGAGAACTGGGTTACAACCCAGTTCTCAATACCTTGTTTCTTAAAAAGGGGCTGAGACCCAGTTTGGCTGAAAACAGGTTCTGAGACCTGTTCTCAGAACTACCTAAAGAACATGCCCTAAATAAAAGGCCCTGGTATAGCTTTTCAAGGTACTTTTGATATGTGTTTTAAAAAATATTTTGAGATATTGTTTGGCATGTGTTTCAAGAGGTGTTTTTAAATGTTTTAAAAGATGTTTTGAGATATTGTTTGGTATGTGTTTGACCACATTTTTTTCCTTTATCTCTTTTCTCTAGGGGCATGTTAATTGCAGGAACCATTTTAGTAAACACATGACACTTTTTAAAATTTTAAGTGGTGAAAAGACATTAATGCCCTTGATTCTAACTTTAAAAAAAAAAATACCCACATTTTTTACCCTAATTTACCCACTTTCTTCATCCATATGAACAACACAAAGGCACCTCCTTCATCCATACTCCTTCCCATTTCCTCTCAATCCTCTCCTTAAACACTACATACATTACATTCATTCCATTAAAATACTTGTATTTTGCTTGCGTGCAATGGACAGAAATGCGAATGAAGATCCACATTACACGGTACGTATCACATTACAATGTTTATGAACAAAAGGTAGCACCTTTTTAATGATTTTTGTTCACTGGAGGAGAATCGCCCCCCATGAGCGATTCTCCTGAATTTAATCACCCTTCGTGGGCGATTATATGCCTTAGAATTGCCTTTTCTAGGCGATTCTAAGGGATAGAATCGCCCTCTACTCTTTTCTCGCCCCCGATTTCGGCAATTTCTAATGTCATATTTGTTTTCTTGACAGGCTCTGCGTGTTTCGGATGATAGAATCTTCCCAGATTACACAGATGTATTTCGGACTGAGGAAGAGTTCATGACTAGATTTGATTGGTTGGGTTGAAACCACAGTGGCGAAGCATCATTTTGATACTAAAATAACTTTTTCTAAAAAGTGGAAGGGGCCTCTAAAAGGGAGAAAAGGGAGAGTTGACATATGTTGTGATAGATCGGGGGAAGTTAGAAGCAAAGCACCCTTAGGCGAAGGGAAAATATCCCGTAACAACACTAGTAGCAAGTTGACTGGTTGTTCCTTTCAATTATTAGGGAAAGAAATTAGTGGGGGTAACTGAAAGCTGAGTGTCATTAAAGGTTAGTACAATCATGAATTACCCCTTGTTAGAAACTGGCATCAAAAGCACTCCACTTGAATGAAGAGGAATAGGAGAAAATTTCAGAAATGATGAAGATAAATTTGGCTCCAAAGCAGATGTTGGCAAAACTGCGATATGATAATGTGACTAATGTCACACATATCAGGCAGGTGTACAACGAAACGGCAAAGGTTAGAAGAGACGAGAGGGGAGATTTAAGCACTATCCAATACTTCTTGAAACTGATACATGATTACAGGTACCACTATTGGTACACAGCGGAAGATGAGCGTAATGCTCTTGAAAACGTGTTCTTCGCCCATGAGGATGTTCCAAGTCTGCTTCGTACGTTTCCTTACGTATTGTATATGGATACGATATACAAGACCAACCGGTATAACATGCCTCTGCTTCAGATAGTCGTTCATGTTCCGACGGATCAATACATTCACGTTGCTTTTGCTTTCTTGAGGGATGAGACCTATGCAACTTATTTCTGGGCTATGACTAGGTTGAGGCAACTTTTTGATCTAGTGAAATATCCACATGTTGTTATGACGGACAGAGAGTCGGCTCTACTGAAAGCTGTGTACCATGTTTTCCCTGATGCTAAACAACTATTGTGTAGAAGGCATATTTCCATGGATGTAAAGAAGAAAGCACTGACTGTGTGTACAGACAAAGAGATATTAGATGAGTTTGAAGGTCGGTGGAGAAGAGTGGTGAGTGCTCTAACGTATGAAAAGTTCACGAAACCTGTGGAAATCATTGAGACTAAATATAGAGGCCGGTGGATATCTGTTGTTAATTATATGTACCATACATGGTTGGATCCCCACAAGACCTAGTTTGTCTCATTCTTGACTAAAGAGATAAAACATTATGGAGTGCGCACAAACAACATGTGAGACTCTATTAACTTTCGTCGCATATAGTTATAGATATGATCCATTATAGCATTATTCTCTGATTTAAAGCATTAATTTTGTCCATTTTTTTATCTCTGCAGGGCTGAGAGTGCGCACGCAATGTTGAAGCGTGCCATTAAAACTGACAGAGGATCATTCCCTACAATTTTTCTGGGCATAAATGAGATGATAAAGTTGCATTTGGGTAAGATCCGTAGTAAAATGGAGGCATCTCGGAGCAAAACATTGGGTGAAGCCAATTACCTGTTGTATAGTAGGATCAATGGCAGAGTGTCGCAAGATGCCATACTGTTGTTGGTAAATGAATACAAAAAGAGAGGTGCAGTCTATGGGGCAAATAGTGAGCTGTGTGGTTGTGAACTGCGAACCAGCTATGGCTTGCCGTGTGCACATCAGATGGTTGAAATGGTCAGGAATTACAGACCTATTTATCCTTTGGATGTGGACATCTTCTGGAGGACCCTATCTTTGGATAAGGGAAACATGCCTAGCGATGAGGAACGACAAACAGCCCAAGGGCGACTGCATGAGATGTATGTTGAGTCCTCGCAGCGTCCGACTGCGGACATTTATAGAGTAGCGTATGTCATGCATAGCACTTTGCATCCAAAGATTGTTGACCTCGCCGATCCGATACAAAGGCCACATAGGGGAAGGCCGAGGAACAACTCTACGCAGCGAGATCTATCGGGCTACGAGCATGCCGAGAGGGATGCCGGCATAGGCAGAGGCAGAGGTATATATAGTTGCCATATACATTTCACTTTTTTTTTTTTTTTTTTTGTCACTTCTTTATTGTGATGTATCTATTGTTTCATGCATACGAAAACATGTGCAGGGCGCAGCAGGTCAAGTGGGTCATCAACTAGGAGGAATCGAATGACTTCTAACGAATCCAACTGGCCTTTCAACCTGCCGTCTTTGGTAAAACAGTTTGTGTTCGATTATGTGGTGGATTATAAAAATGTAATCGGGGATGGACACTGTGGTTTTAGGGTAATATATAAATTCGTACATGGTGACGAGTCACTTTGGTCACAAGTCCGGCATGAGCTGTTACATGAACTTCACGCGTATGCCTCATTATGGTTTGGAGTTCTCGGTGAAACAATGTACGATAAAGCTCTTACAGCAACTAGTAAGACAGATATAGGTAAAAATAAAATCTAAAAGCATCATAAACTCACTGCATTGAGGGACAACTGAGTAGGATTAGGAGTGTACTCCTCGACCGGACCCCTACTGACACGAACGTGCGACCGCGATCGGAAGTACTCAAGGTAACCCTCGCATGCTTCGTCAGTATACTCGGCCCTCTTCATATCCCGCAGGAGTCTTGTATGAGATATTTCCCAACCACTGATGTCAGCAACGAACTTGCAAACATACTTTTTTGTCTCTGGACCTCTGTAGCACTCCTTCGGTTTGAAAACTTGAAAGGAAATTTGTTGAGCATACCCGAATTTGTTGAGCAACGAACTTGCAAACATACTTTTTTGTTGAGTGCACTCCTTCGGTCTTAACACCCGATCCGGCATGTAGGGCTCTTCAACATTAACGCAATATATAAGCCCTTATACAAGGAAATTTTATGGACCAATGCCGGATTGGGCTCAAATGGTATCCAATTAACCTGTCCGATAATACAACAAATCAACAAAGATAGGACAGAAATAGAAAAAAACTGTTTACAAACACACAAAACGGACATATTACCTCGTTCGGCTGCAATGCATTTAGCGCCCTCCTGTAAGCCTCCAAATCATATTTTGCAACACGCTTCTTCCCGGTACCAACTTGCCATTTCATTGCCGCAGGCCATCCAGTATTCCACGACCTCTTCTTTGGTAGGCTGAATGTTGGGAAGTATTCATATATCCAGCTCTAATAAGAATGAACAGAAGAATAATTAAAACATATGTTCGCGTAAAAAACAGCACTTTCTAATGAGGAAAGCAACATGTACAGTGACAAACCGGCAGTAAAGTCAAACAAGCAGAAAATTGAGCACTTCGTGCCCTAGATGCCTTCCCAAGTTGGCGATATAAGTACGCCAAGCAAGCTGCGCCCCATGAGTACTCACTTACTATCTCAATATCGCGAAGGAAAGTTAAATACTGCGCAGAGACGTGGGTTTTTGACTTGTCCACGAAAAATGAAAGCCCTAAAACCCACAATAAATAACCCGATACGGCATTCACTTGATCAAATCTACCGGCACAATTTGCCTCAAGGCTTGTCAACTTCACAAATCCAGGCTTATCCAGTTTCACTTCATCTTTTCCCAACACAGTTGCAACATCCGTCCTATTTGTGCAGTCTTTGTTTTTCCATAAATGGGCTTACCCCCAAGCGGAATGCACAGTATGTAGGCAACATCATGCAATGTTATTGTCATCTACCCAAATGGCAAGTTGAATGAGTTGGTCTCCGGATGCCACCTCTCCACAAAGGCACAGAGCAGAGCGGCGTCTAACTCATCATGCATGCACTGTACTAAATGGCTCAAACCAGACCCCTCTACAAGCTTTTTCATATCATCATTGCCTGGCCAATTTTTCAAGCAATCGGACCCGTTATGACATTTCAATATCCCCCGTTCCTACCAAATGTAAAGAATGAAATTACAACAGAGGGATACAATTCCTAAAGCATTTCTTTTCCCTAAAAAATTTAAATTATGCGAAACTACTTTATTATTATTCCCCTTTGGATCACAAGTAATGAAGTATATATAATTAGGAAAAAATTAATTGCTCGAATACATCACAAAAAAGAAGTACGCAATTTAATAGAATTACCTCTTCATGCCAAACGTGGTAGGCAGTGTGTCCTTTGAAACTCAAAAGCAACTCAGGGATTACAGGACCACCTTCGAACGGATGGTCTAGCTCCCTGTAATCCTTCCACCCAGCAATCACTGCCCTAGCGTCACTGCTCATTAGTCATTTCCCTGCTCTCCTAGTTGGTTCGATGGTTGTATTCGCCCCTACAGCATCACTTCTTCCACAGTCCCCCTCGCCGTCACCATCGTCATGGGACATTTCAACATCTGAAAATGGCGGTGCGAAAGGATGTTCGGTAAAGGACGCACTGATGTACTCATTTCCAGAGACGGAAGGTTGAACTGAGTGTTCCGTAATGGGAGCAGTGACATTCCCAGTCGCAGAAGATGCTCGCGATCGTGCTCCTCGAATTCTCAGACGCCGTTGGAGGAACACGAGGAGCATTTTCCGCATCTGGAATAATAGGCTCCCCGGATTTATCTGGAATAACACTCTCCCGGATGTTTCCGGATTACTACTCTCTCCGGATTTGGATCTTTTCCCCGTCCGACGAAATATATTACCTTTAAATCTATCCCTCATCTGTAATTACAAGGTTGCACAGGAATTAATATCAAAAAAAATTCAGAATCAAACGACATATTAACAGGAAAAAAAATTAAAAAGCAAGACAGAAAAGGGAAAATCAGGCGATTTTTATATCGCCTAATAAGGAAAATCGCCTGGATTAGGCAGTTTTCAAGCAAAAGATCGCTGGAAAGAGGCAATTTTCCTTTACAAAATCGCCCCTTTTCGGAGATTTTTTAGGGTGAAGTCGCGAAGCGATTTTCCGGTTTGTTCGCCGGAAAACCATTTTTCCGACGAACAAACCCCGAAATTTACCCTAAAATACTAACTCTACAGCCAGAAACGCAACATAAACACTAACAAACATTACTACACAACCAATACAATCCAATCTTTGAAGCTTCAACACAAATTTTCCATTAAAAAACGGCCCGAAATCCGACAACATACATGCGTGGAAATAATCACATTAATTATGCACAAACGGCCGAAAAACGCAGCAAACATCCAAAAGCATTCATAAAATTGCCCATAAACTTCACAACAACCAACTCAATGCAATTTGAAGAATTGGAAAAAATTTTAAAAACACAAAAAAAAAAAAAACACCAACCGCCGATGTGTGAAGAGGCGTCGGTCGACAGAGAGGGATGTAGCGGCGGCGGCAGAAATGGAGAGCTTGGCTGAGAGGGATGGAGCGGCGGTGGTGGTCGGACAGCCTTGCGGTCGGAGGTGCTGGCCACGGACAACGGAAATGGAGAATTCGGAATGGGGAAGAAGCCCGACTGGAGAAGAAGGAATGGGGCAGTGAAATTTTTTTTTTTACTTTATAAGAGGGAGGGGCAGTTTGGTAATTTCACAGGTTGAAATTTAAAATAGTGTCCTACAAATAGTAAAATGTGTCCTACTGATAACAATTCCATTTCTATGGATATACTCTTAAAATTTTCAATTTAATTGATATATTACCTTTTATACCTTAAACAAATTATTAAATTTATACTCATAATTAATTATTATTACTTCCCTTATTAGTTTTATTTCCATATATTTCTCCACAATTAATTACAATTATTATTTTTTTTATCACCTTCAATTTTAATTATAATAATCAATACTTTCCATTTTAACAATTATTTCCTTTTCTTTTCACTCATCGCCATCCTAACCAGTTAGCCACCACCGCCATCCATCCACCGCCGCCTAAAACCAATGCTTTCATCTACCATAGCCTACACCACTGCCTACAGGTTACTCCCCGACACTATTAAAAATCCACCAACACCTTCTCCCAGCAAACCCATTAAAAATCTAAGCCCCCATCACCACTTTCTCCCAACAACAACAATCATCACCACCACCTCATGACATCAACAATCACCACCACTCCAACAACAACCACCACCACCACCTTCTCCCAGCAAACCCATTAAAAATCTAAACCCCCATCACCACCTTCTTCCAACAATAACAATCATCACCACCACCTCAAACATCAACAATCACCACTACTTCAACAACAACCACCACCACCGCACCGTCAATACACAAATCCTATAAAATTAATTTAGCACAAGCCACAAAACCCGCTCAAATTAATTGCTAGAGATTTGAAAATGGGGCATGTTAATTGCATGACGCGTTTTACTAAACACAGGACATTTTTTAAAATTTTAAGTGGCAAAAAGACAAAAATATCCTCATAACTTTCTACCCTCGTAACTTTCTACTAAAAATATCCTTGTAACTTTTTACTGGAAATTCGCCCGGCGGAGGCGATTTTATCCAATAGAATCGCCCACAACAAGCGGTTTTATTAGATAAAATCGCTAAATTCGCCCCCACAGAGCGATTATATGGGAAAACGTTGGTGTCCCGTGGCGATTATATTTTTCCTAGTAGGATCGCTTGGCCTAGGTGATTGTTTCGGCAAAAATCGCCTAGCCTAGGCGATTTTCCGAGAAACAATCGCCAAAGGACGGCGAATGTTCTTGGTAAAATCGCTTCGCCCAAGCGATTTTACCAACAGTTCGCCGAAAAACCATTTTTTCGGTAAACTAATGCATAAAGTACCCTAAAATTTGCAAAAAAAAAACCTTAAAATGCACGAAACACCCAAAAAATATCCTAAACACAATACCCATCCTAATTTTATGTAGAAAGAAGTATAAAATGGAAAGGGCAAAAAAGTAATTTCAATGATATAATTTTTAAATTTGTCTTGTGTTTAGTAAAAAGTGTCATCCAATTAACAATTCCATTGAAAATTACTTCACCATAAAGATGGAGGATCGACTAACCACCCATTTGGCCTTCAAAAATCCACCGGCGAACTATAGATCTGAAAATTACTTCAATATAAACATAGCAGGTAAATGTAATAAGACCGGAATATGCAATATGCCAGAGACGATGAAGAAGAAAATGGAGACAGAACGATAGTTAAGGGTTGGTGAAGGGCCTAAAAGATGGGCTGCAAAGGAAGATGGGAGGCGGAGGGAGTGATTAGGGAAGACGATGAAGACGCTCATTTTTGTAAAATGAGTTTTTTGGCCATATTTTGAAACACTTCTCACAACTTATTCCAAACAATCTCCCAAAATGCATTTTCAGTTGGCAAAAAGAAAAAGTCATGCCAAACAAACTTTAGGCTCTAGGCCCACCAAAGAGTTTTTCATTTTGCAAGGGGACTTCTAGTTCTAGTAATGTAATTCCCGCGAACACATGGATTTCTTTCATATAAAGTAATGTTATTTGTAGATTTTGCTATTTGCAGTAATCACTTAAATCCTGGGGCTGAGCCTGCGCAAGCTTATCTGAGCGATTGCACAGGGCTCTTAATTTATATGGGTCCCTTGACCTCATAAAAGATTATTATATATTATTATAAATTAACTTTTAAATTGGATTATCTAAGGATTATTATTATTATCCTATAGACCTATAATGCCGCCTAGGTTGCTCCCAATTGTTCGGCCAACGAGGGGTAGAATCGACATGGAATTTCGATGGATCGAGGCGGGTCGGAGGTCACGTGGGAGTACAGAAGGGTTGGTCTTCTCGCTCCAAATTTCTTTGCATGGAGACCGACTGAGCAGGTCTCTCTAGCAAAGGAAAAGGTCTAGCAAACAAAACGACGTCGTTTTGCTTGCAGGACCTTCTCTTTCGATAGCTTTGGCTCTGGGGGTATTCCTGGAAGTGACCGGATGAGATTTTCTTCATCTCTCATTTCCTGTTCCATTTTCCTTTTCTCAATTGCCAGAGGTTTCGTTTTGCTGATGTGATGGCCATGAATACAGCAGGTGAGAGGTGTCGAATTTTAATTGGCTTTGGTCTCTTTTGCCTTCTGGTAACGGGCTTTCCTCTCTTTTGCCTTCTGGATTATAGGGTTCCTCTTGTTGGGAGGAGTTTGGAGAAGATGAAGTGATGCCAATTTCGCAGCGGCTATGAGCTGTCGGATTGTGAGGGGCTCTGCTGTTTATTCTGGAGCTCGATGGTACGGAAACATAGTCCGTGTCAAAAACCAATGGATAAACTCTTCGCTACCGTTCGATTGGAATTGTTGAGGTGGGATTCGGGCTCTCACCTACCCTTCTCTTTGTCTCATCTTATTTCATGGCTTGGAGAAGCGAGGGGGAGCCATAATAAATAGTCTCTGTCGCCAACCCATTTCATTTACGAGCACTTCATCACTGTTCCTCTGGCATTGTTCAATTTTTGTGGTTTTGGTATTGTTTTTCTACTTTCCCCCCCCCCCCCCCCCCCCCCCCCCTTTTTTTAGGGTTATTATTTGTAATTCGTGGTTTTTCCATTGATCTTGTGGTTGTTTCATTACTGTTCCTGGGTTTTGCGTTGTTGTTTTGGTGTAATTATTGCTCTTCTTGATGGGTCTGCTTGTTGCTGCTTTGCTTTTCTGGTTTCTTGAATGTATTAATGGTTGATGTTCATATTCTGATATATTGATAGGTGTTGTTTTAATTTGTTCTACATTTTTATTGTTGTTGTAGCCATGACTCGCAGGTTCAATTGCGAGAAAGCAGAGATTTTGACATACAAACTTCTAGTACGGCTGCTTCTGTTTTTTTTCTTTTAATAAATTTTTTTTTTTATCAAAGTTGGTTTTGGCATTTGTTGTTTCATTTTAATTTGTTTTATGTTTTTTTTTCGGTTGTAGCCGTGAGTCACAGTTTCAGTTGCTCTATCCTTTTTGAATGATGAAAAAGTAGAGTTCTAATTGGACTACTACTATTTTTTTAGTGATAAAAGTCACGGTGGTGATAGAACTCTTTTCATCTCCAACCGTTTCTGGTGATTATTTTTTCTTTTGGCAGGCTCAGTTTGAGGGGTTCGCAGTGTTGGTAGTGGCTTTTCGGCTGATTCTTTATTTATTGTTCTTGTTTAATTGCTTTTGGTTGTTCCTTTGATCTTATGGTTGTCTCATCTCATTATTTTTGTTGCGGTTTGCAATGTTCTTCTGCTATATTTATTATTGTTCATAGCTGCTGCTTATTCCTTCTATACTTTTTTGGAACATACCTGATTTGCAGTACTACATCGGATAAGATTTGAAAGAGCTTTCGGTAAAGATTTGATCTTTGGGGAGGATTGACTAATGGGTTGTTTTCCTTGTTTTGGTTCAAGAGAGGAGGATAAGCTGAATCCTCTTATTTATGTATCATTTTTATTGTCTGTACATTGTTCTTTGATCTGATCTGGATGCATTTCTTTAAGCTGTTTTGACATTTTCTGTAATCCCCATGTTAGCTTGCTATTTATTTATTTATTTTAATCAACATGTTTAAATAGATTGAAATGAATTACCATCTCTAATTTTCAGTTGTATTCACACCCAACACCCCCCATACAATTAGAGATTTAGAGCTGATGAAACAAAGATGCTTTCTTTTTTTGTTGTTATTGTAATTGGGATCCTAATTAGAATATGGATGGTCTGGTTGATTGATTTTTGGTGAGGAGAAAATATTAGCTGGTTGAAAGAAATGATTTTGGTGGCTTCTTCTTTAGAGCTTCATCCAAGGTAGTTAGTATCTGGATACCACACAGGATCGTTTTGGAGAGTAGGATCGGGATCCCATGCAGGATCGATAGGATCGTAAGACCCACCAAAAATGGGTAAAATTGATCATGCAAGCTCATATTGCTTGTATATATCATAATTGCAATCTTAGAATACCTATAAATTGGATCGATATGAAAAAAAGCAATAATAAATTATAACGTATTACTTTGAGACTATAGTTGTACAATCTAGTAGGTTTTTGAACTCTAGTTCAATAAACTAAGGGTAACTTAACCAACCACTAGGCTACGAATAAAGACATGAAATGATTGTGTAAAAAAATATATATTGAACCTTAGATTTATAATGGATATTTTAAAAAATAGTATCGCCATAAGATCGTAAGATCCTACGATCCTTTGTAGGATCCTAAAGATCCCATGGGATACTATGTATAAAAGGATCCTATGGGATACTGTATCGATTACCCCTTCCTGGATCGTAGTATCGTATGATACTATGATACGTATCGGGATACTGACTACCATGGCTTTATCTGAAATTCAATCTTCTCAACATGGATTTCACATCACGAGATCTAAAGATTTCATTTTTATTGTTGATGTTCATCTTCTTGTAATATTGCCTTCCTTTTAGATTTAATGCTTTCCCGGTTGTTTTGTGGTTGTCTGATTATTGTTCCTGGGTCTGCATTGTGGTTTGGGTGTATTTATTACTCTTGTTGATTGGATCTAGCTGCTCCTTCTTTTGCTTTTCTGGTTTCTGATACTTTTCGAGTGTATTTGTTCATCTTTCGGTGTAGTTATAGGTGTTATCTCCTTCTTTTTAAATGCTTTATGTTTCTTTATTTTTGTGATTTGGGTTATCTGGATGGCAATCACTATTCTTGGTTTAATTTGTTATTTTGCAGTTTTTATGCAAATTTAATGTGGGTCTGAAGAGGAAGGTGTAACGGTAGCAATGAGAGATGCTTGATAATGACATAAATTGGAGAATGGAATCATGCCTCTACTATTACAGCTATCTCTTAGTCAATTGTTCTTCGGATACAAATTTTGGCTCCCCATCTTTAAAACTTTAATTGCAGAACATGAGTTGGTAACAATTGGTGTGCATAACTGAAGCAATTACATTATGAATTAGTGGTTCAAATAATTAGGAAATTAGGATTCAATCTCCGTCTCCACAATCGGAGTACTTTGTCTTGCTTTTACATCAAGATGTTACTATTCTCCTAGAATTTATATGCTTTTTTACACTTTGTTTGATTTCCAGAAACAGTCATTACTCGAAAGGGTTATGTTTGAATCAAAATCAGGAAAATGGTTTGCTAACTTATTGGCCATTTCATTTTTTTATTAATTTTTTACTTTTGGCTTTTTAATTAGATTATTATGCTGCTGGTTGTTGCAACTTTGCGTTCTTGACGTTGACTAGCTTCAATTTCTTTTTTCCTTCCCTTTCCAAGTTATAAGCCCATATATGAGTTGTATTTATAGATGTAAATGGTTTTGATTTGAAATGAGTTGTATAATAAAGTGAAATGATTGTGATAAAGAGGATAGCAGATTTGGGAGTAAAGAAATCACTTTGATTTAGGGTGTGATACTTTGCATCAGTTTAGTTCATGAGGATTTTTGAGGATTTTTGAGTTCACAAGCTTCCTATATGGAACTGTATGTGGAATCATTTGGTTCTGAACTGGTTGTGTTGAATTCATTCTGTTACTAATAGGCTGATTTAGCTTTGGATAGTTCCACTTCGTGATCAAGGTTCTTATATAGTTTTTGAAAATTGTGAACTTGAATATCTTTCATTTCACAAAACAAACATCAATGTTGTTTCATCTTGTATTGATGATGCAATTGAGCCTTTCAAATTCTGAGCTGGGACAATATGCTGTAAATGTTTTATCTTGTTTGTTAGTTTGTACATCGAGTTAAATAGCTAATCCTAATCTGATCTAAGAGGGGGATTTGTAAAGATTTTGAGATTTTTTGATCTGACCAAGGAGCAATAGATTAGTGGCTGTATTTTCCTTCATTTTGAGCTAAAAGTTTATATTCATATTTCTTTCTGCTTTTTGCATGTCTGTGTCTCCAGTTCGTTCTTCTTTCTATTGACATTGGTTCTGTAAGGTTAAGGCTCCTAATGTGGTAGGTTGGTAGTTTGAAAGGAGTGTGACAAACAAATTATCCGATAGAATGGGAGACATGAAACAACAGTGTCTTATATACTTGTGATTCACTTGATAATTATTATTACATTCCTTTTGGCTAAAATTTGGATTTTGAGTGCGTCCCTTTGCGATGTTTTTGCATTAAAAGTTATTGAATTTTGATTTCTCTAGATTCTCTGCAAACCTGTATCAACTCAACTTTTGTCTAGGTTATATGGTAAGTGTGACCATATATTTTGAATAGTACATTGTTTGATTATTTTCATGTTGATGCATTTATACCTACTTTTGTTTGAACCATAACCTTTCTAATCTAAGACAACTGGAAATTTCCTTGCTTTTCGGAAATAGTATAATTAATACATGGATTTTTTGCTTCTGTTTTTGGGGGTACATACAGAGATATTTGTGCTGCAGAAAATGCACCTATGCACTTTTTGGGATTTCAGTTTATTCTTCGATTTTAGCTGAAAATTGGTTTTATTTTCTATTCAGATAAATCCCAGTATTGGTCCATCTAGCTGTGTTATGGCGAATTTGGTCCATTCAACATCTTTCTTATCAGTAGGTGGTTCACTCCCTGACCATCATAAGAAATTGAATCTATGTAAAGTCCAATAGCCACTTTCAAGGAAAATAATTAAGCGCCTGACTATTTTTTGTTAAAATGTATCCCGATGGGAACCTGCACTTGTTACATATGCTCTTACCAATTATGCTAAAGGTAATTTCTTGCAAAAGACTGGCAATTTCCTTGAAACCTTGAATTCAAATAAAATAGACGAAGCTGCTTTGGCAAACTCTAAAGAGGGTACGGATACAAAACTTCAGCCAATTGTGGTGTTTCAATACCTTAGATGGACTTTGTGGCTTCTAGGGCCTGCCGTTCTCCTGGTCACAGGCATGTACCCACATTGTGGTTACCAATTTCATCAGTTTTCCTTGGCCCAAACATAGGCAGCCTTCTTTCGTTGACTGGGCTTGACTGCATTTTAATCTTTGTGCATTTCTCTATTTCCTCCTAGCTGATGCTTGTGCTCGTCCGGGAAACTCAAACAATGCTTTGGGCAGTAGGCCTCCGTTTACTTATCAGTTCTGGAACCTGTTTGCAAATGTAATGGGCTTCATGATTCCTTTTTTAGTGTTGTTTGGTTCTTGAAAGGGTTTTCTTCAGCCATTACTGCCTTCGATATCATTTATGGTTCTCTTGTGTCCATATCTATTTCTCCTGTCTGTACAAATACTTACAGAGATATTGATATGGCATTGGCAGTCACTAGTATGGTTGGTGATCCTGGTTGTTTATGAATCTTACCGCTTGTTACAATTGATAAGGGGTCTGAAGCTTGACGCTGACCATCATGGATGTATCACACTGTTAGGGGATTGGTTTGTTGGTGGGTGGTTCTTGGTATGCAGTTGATGGGGGTGGCTTGGTATGCCGGGTTAACTGCTCACTATAGTAAACAAGATACCTCTGTGCCTTTTCTGATTTTAATTTGTTTTCTTGCATTTGTAGGCCTTGCAATTGAACTTTTCTGACAATGGTAATGGGCATAAATATAGAAGTTTTACTGCTTTTGGTTTTTTTATTTGGGATTATAAGTTTAAGATCCAATTTGCAGTTTTGTTGAAACTGCATATTGTGATTTGTATTTGTGGTTTTGTGCTTGTGTGGTGATTCAGAGCTTTTTGGTTTAATTACCAAATTGTTGTGCAAATGAAGTGTTATTTTTAGAATCTTTGTTTCTGACACTGGATCTTAAGTATCAGATGCATCCTTTGCCTTTTCCCTTAGTTATTGAGTAATTTATATTCTTTTCTCAGTCACTTTCCTTTCTTGTAGAGGCATATGTCGCTAGATTTCAGTGAAACCATTATGAGGTCATTGTGTGAGAACTGCTTTAATTCTCTTGCTGATTGTTTATGATGTCTATAACTTCTCAATGATGATGTTAATCACATAACTAATTATATATTGTGCCCATGTATCCTGAAAGAGCACTTTTCTTGCATTATAGTGCTTTCTTTCTTATTAAGGTATCTACTGAAGAGTGGTGGCCTTTTTGTTGGTAGTTCTTCGGCTATGAGCTGTAAGAGTAGCTCAAGCAATTGGTCCTGGTCACACTGTAACAGTTCTTTGCGATAGTGGGATGAATTTGCTACTATGATTAGGCAGGAGGAAACAAAGCCACAACTCCTCTTTCAGAGCTTGAGTATTTCTTATAGCTTGCTTTCAGCTTTTGTTCTTGAGCCATGGCATGGAAGCTAACCAGCAGCTTAGCACAATCCCTGATGACGAAAAAGGAAAACAACTCCATCAAAACACGATTTACAAAGCGCGAAATCAAATCAGAAGATGGGGCTCAGAAAACCATCTTAGATTAGTTTTTTCTTCGAGAAACCAGTGTGCAACTTCAGAGTTTCACCCCAGAAAGGGCTCTTGTTCAATGTGAACCTTGCTGCATAGACTGCTGAGGCAGCAACCATTGATGGTGGGTGAAGAATTGTCGCGTAATTCACCATCCTGAGCTCGGCTAGAAAGTATGCCATGTTCTCCATCTAATGATCACAGAGATGATTAGTTCAGGAAGTTCTAAAATGGCCAAAATTTTTGGAGTTTGCAAAGAATGTGCTTGCTTACATATGAATCAGGAATTGAGGCTTTGATGAAGCACATAAGGAACATATATAGTGTTGGAGCTGTTAATTTCCATTGCAATTCACCAAGAATGCTTTTCTCCATTGCCAAGATTTGTTCATGACTGTAAGTTCCATCCGAAATGCACACAGTCACTCACCACATTTGATAAGGTTATAGCTTGGCCTAGAAAGAATGCTTTCAGAAACTTGAGACAAACGGTCACAAAATTTACTGTTGGCACCCAGATTGTTTCATATTTTGAGGCCACAAGTATGGCACTTATGCCAAGCAACTACGTTTCCTTTCTTGGTGTAGTTTTGAGGGCGAGATAATGATCAATTATGTGAATTATTAGGTACAGTCTTAGGATACAGCTTAAACTTAAAGGTGAACCTCAGTTAACCAATGTACTAGGATTGCCCTCATTTTCTTGTTAATCTCAGGCTGTGAATTTATGTAATCACCAACCCTGCACTTATTCTGCAAAGGGAAAAACAACAAAATCGTTCATCACTTGAAGCTGAAAATAAGAAGTATGATATTTTATACTGGAAAGTATACTAATATACCTCTGAAAGCTTGTGAAATTTGTAAAGATCTTCAACATACTCCACAACTGCAAGTTCATTATTCGCTTCGGTAGCATCAATATCCACTACTATCTGCAGATTGGATTTTTTGCTCAAACCACTAGCTACCTGTAACACATTACCAAAATCAAATCAGGCCTTCCAACTAGGGAGACTCGAAAAGAGTAAAAACTAACTGAAGAGTACAGAAACCTTGCTCCGAGCGGCGAGAGTAGAAGCTTTCTTTCTTGGCAACACAAAAACACCAGTATTCTTATTTTCCAGCTCCTTTGTTTGCTCTGAGTCTGCACTTTTCTTGATCACAACCTCCGGTTTAGGTTTGACAACAGCATTCTTTTTAGCTGGTCTCTTATAGCCTTACCAATCTGTGGTAAAACTCCATGATCTGCAGTGATGGCTACTGCTCCTTCTCCATTAACGGGCACACATTTATGCAAATCAAGGACCATTATCAATCCCAATCTCTCTCTGTTATTTGAATATGAAGTGGAAAAACATAAAGACTAAAAATCAAGAGTTCAATGAAGATGAACAAGACACCTTTTTGTTGTTGTTTCTAGCATCGACTGCTTCCTTTGCTTTAGCTAGCAATTTTACACGGACATTGAATAGGAAAATGACAAATACAATTGGGGCATATCAAGATTTTCAGGAAATCAGGATAATATCATCAAAATTGAAACATGGTTGGATCAAAAACTGAAAATTTGATGAATAAGCTTTAGAATTTATCAATTAAATGAATGAATAATCTATGAAGAAGATTTGAGACATTAAGATTATGCATTTCAATCAATCTGCCTGCAAGAACAACAGTGTGATGTTCGTGTTATATTCTGGATAATGAACTATGTTTGTCATTAAATTAAATACTTTGGTGGCTTTTATGTTTGAACGCGTATCACTTATTAAAACTCAGAAATGATAGTTTTGACAAGTGAAACAGCATCAATTTCTTTTAAAATGATTTTTTTTAAAAAAGAAAAAAACAACAACAACATCATGCAAATATACAATGATTCCCATAAGATTATCATGGAAATGAGATATGAAATTCATTGTAGAATAATGATACTAATTTCAGTTAATTCATTACAATCTTTCATACATTAATTATTAATTTGGCATGCTCATTGACTATCTTTTTATGAATTAATTATTAATATCATATTATATTAACTTATGAAAGTGTGTCACATTAGTTTTATTTATTTATTTTTTTGGAATAATGTGCCACATTAGTTTCTCAAGCAGCAAAGTGATGTATAAGGTTAGAAATGTCGACATGAATAATTAAATGAGTAAAGCTAAAGAGTGTTGATACAGAAACCCCGCTAAAGTCGGACACAACACATTCAGTCAGTGGTGGAGCCAGGAAAATAAGTGTGAGGGGTCTAATCCTAACAAAAAACAATCCTATACAAGTAAATAAATATATATGATATATAAATATATAGATATATATAGGGTAATTTGGGGGCTTAGAGGGGTCTAAAGACTCCTCTGGACCCCCCTCACATCCGCCACTGCAATTAGTCATACTAAAGTATAAAAATTTCTATAACAAAATAACCTACATACAAATAACATGAATTTTCGTAAATATGGAAAGAAAGCCAATCAATAACGCCTTAAGCATTTGTTACTTCCTAGAATTAAAGGTTTAGGTGTAGTACGTGATAGGTTTAGGTGTAGTACTACAGCGGTTGTGACACACAGTAGGTCATCTAGAAGTCATGGGTTCGACTCATCCCTCTGTTAATTATGTTTAATTAGAGTACATGACTCTGTAAGAGGATCATCTACTTCGTTCTCCTCTGCTTATGATGTAATAGATAACATGATTGAAATATAATGATGAATTCCAAAAAAAAAAAATAAAACGAGTCATCTGTTATGGTGTTATTTTCTCATTGTGTAGATTAATACTATTTGGATTTAAAGCCACAACATAGCAGTTAGGACAGCGGGTTAGTTTTTTATATGTTGCAGATTCAAAACTCACATTGGGTGAGAAAATGGTAATAGAGGCTGGACTACCCCAAATTCAATAATTGAAAGAAAAAAAAATCAATACTATTAAAGAACCGGAGATGACAAAAAACAAACCAAAAACTAATGCTTTTAAATTTTAGTTTCCATTTTGACTGGAGTCTCCTAAACCACAAAAGGGAAATCCAACGAGCCGTGAATTGCTCTGGATCCTAAAAGTCTTTCTATACCCTTTTGTTCGTCTGATGTTTTTGCCGTTTAGCTGGTATTTTCGTTATAAGAATGGGGGAAGGGGTAAATTCGGGAAGAAAAGGGCCTCATACTGATTTCTGTGAAAGAGATCCCCTATATGCCCTTTTGTTCGTCATTTGTTTTTTGCTTTTGCTGGGTATTTTTGTTATAAGTTTGGGTGGGGAGGGGTGAGTTTGGAAAGCAAGGTTAAAATACTGATTTGGAAGAGAGAGGGGCCGAAAACTGTGCTTTCACATGGGCTTCTGCGCTTTATTTAAACACTCTCTCGGCTACTCGCATTTGTTCTTCACGTGCACAACAGACTTTTCTAAGGATTAGCAACTACTTCTCATTCCCATTTCACTCTCACTTTTCATTTTATAATAATTTTTTATCAATTCCAATAACCCTTTTTACATTTCTCAAACACCTTTTTACATTTCCAATATAATTTTAATAATTTTAAAATTCAAAACACTTTTCAAAAGGCATATCATACAGGGCCTATGCAGAGGCAAAACGACGTCGTTTTGCATTTGGGACCCCTTCCTGCTCTTCCGCAAACACCTACTGCTCTTCAGCATGTGCGAGCAGATTTCCAGTGATTGAGGGGAAGTTGGTGGGCGAGAGAGATTCTTTGCTATCATCTTTTACTTTTGGTTTCTTCCCTCTTTCTCCTATTCTTCTTCTCCATCTGTGAACGAGTATGATGTGGACCGGAATTCACGATGCGGAATACTTGCCAAGGAAAGTCTGGAAATTGCGAGACGCAGCTCTTAACCTCTAGAATCCCTACCTCGGATTCGGCAGTCTACTAAAATTAACCTAAGCTAATTTTAAACACGCAAATCGAACCAAGATCAAGAATATAAAGAGTCGAAACAAAGCATGCAATTAGGCAGAGCAATTACCTAATAGCCTATAGTTTCTAAACTTATGGCAATTCACAAAACATGCAAATTACGAAAGCTCAAAATAAGAGAATGATTCAAAAAGTATAAAACTATACTATTCTATTACTTGAATCAAAATTGTGTGTCAAATAATGGAGAATAGGACCCCTATTTATAGTAGTAGGTGGTCGAATTCTACAGTACAAAGAAGTAGAAAACAATTAAAATTGGAATTCAATCAAGAGATTGATTCCTTACAAACTGAAACCTAAATGAACTAGGTTTAGTTGAAGATAAAATTCAGTTATAATAAACCATGAACCTAGCTAAATTCTAGTCTAGATTAAAAATTAAAAATGAACTAAAATTATGAAAAAGAAAAAGATAGAGATAGAAATCAATCAAGAGATTGATCTCTTTACAAGAACCAAATCCTAAAAGAACTAGGATTGGTTGTCGCTGAAGTTCGAAAAGAAACCTACGTGAAGAATAGTAGTTATGGCTTCCAATTCCAATTTGCTAAGAATTTGATCCGGCTTCCACGTCATTAGCATGCTGAGTTCGCAGAATGCTTCTACACGCTGGTTTACTTCTAATTGGATTGAAGTAACCCACTTTAATCAATTGGGTTGGGCTCACCTAATTTAAATGGGTCATGCTCATTTTTATCACTTGAAGTTTTGGGCGTCCAGCATTTGTATTAGCTTAACTTAATCTCACTGTTTTGGTCTGGCCGAATTTCTAAAATGGATTGTAGGGGAATTTCGCCCAAAATTTAAATGGCCCTTTTTTCAGCTGGAAGGGTCGTTGGTCGGCCTTTCTTCGAATACTTCAAGCAAAATGACAATTGTACCCTTCTGAGCATTATCTTCACGGGTTTGTGTGTCGGATACCATCTGGGCTTGTCGGGAACATTCTTGGACTAGGTTCTCAAGGTCAGCCTTGAGTTTCCTTGTCCTTCTGCGTGTCATCGGCCCAACGATATCTACAAATGGATCTCTCTGGAATGGGCTCGGGTCCTGTAGCATAACTGGGCCTTGGTGTAGCACACGAACAGGCTTTGCTTCCTTTCTCGAGTCCTCTGCATCTACTTGTTGATCCTCTCTGCTTGGACTTGTCGACGGACTGGGGATGCCCTCATCAGAGTATGCTATCAATTTTTAGATCTATGAGGCTGTGATGAGTTTTCTTTTTTTTTCAAATGAAATTCAGACTTCTAAAGCTTATTCCATATCTTGGTACGGCAGCTCAGAGGGTTTTTAATGAGCCCTCTGTTGCTTGCAACCATGGTGGTTTAGCGGATATTTCAATTTTTGTCTGTGAGGAGGCGAATCTGAGACTCTTTTCGTTTGTTTGTACGACTGAAAAGTTATGGGTTTTTGGAAAGGTTTAGAAAGGAGAGTTACGAGCCAATTTGGTTCGGGATTTCTTCAAGGGTGCTTACATTTTTTTTCCTATTTTGTGATTTTTATGGTTTTGATGCAGGACTTCAGACCCAGGAGTTCTAGTTCTGCTGTACCGCTTTACTGGTGATTGAGGCATATGCCAGAGATTTGAACTTCTGGGTTTTGTTGTTCGGGATGGGTGTCGATTACCTTGTACCTTTTTTTTGCCCCGGATAATCTTAGCTGCCATGAGATTAATGTTTTCCTTTCAGATTTTGTTTTCCTTGGTCAAATTTTTTTTCAGAATTGTTATCAGCAGGACACATTTTACTATTCGTAGTCACTTTTTTAAATTTTAGCCTGTGAAATTACCAAAATGCCCTTCTCTCTTTATAAGTAAAATTTTTTTTTTACTGCCCCATTCCTTCTTCTTCCAGTCGGGCTTCTTCCCCATTCCTTCTCCTCCAATTCAGTTTTTCGTGGCCAATTTTTCAAGCTTCTTCCGACCACCGGTGCCCTCCATTTCCCCGTGCGAAGCTATCCATTTCCATCGCCGGCGCAGCCACTCCATTCCTCTCTGCCGACCGCCGCCGCCACTCTCCATTTCCGTCGGTAAGTGTTTTTTTTTTTTTTATGTTTTTAAAATTTTTTAAAATTCTTCAAATTGCCTTTACTTGGTTGTTGTGAAGTTTATGGGCAACTTTATGGCTGATTTCGGATGGTTGTTGCGTTTTCTGGCTATTTTGTGCGTAATTAACATGCAATTTCCATGAATGTATGTTGTGGGGATTTCGGGGCTTTTGTGAATGGAAATTTTGTTTGAATCTTGAAAGATTGCATTGTAATGGTTGTGTAGTAATATTTGGTAGTGCTTATGTTGCAATTCAGGCTGTGTAATTAACATATGTAGGGTAAATTTTGGGTTTGTTCGTCGGAAAAACGATTTTCCGACAAACAAACCGGAAAATCGCTTCGGGGAAGCGATTTTCCCAAAAAAACGCCACCTAGTGTGGCGTTTTTTTGGGAAAATCGCTTCCCCGAAGCGATTTTCCGGGTAATAATCGCCAGAAGAGGCGATTTTTTGTGAAAACATCGCCTCTTTCCGGCGATTTTTACCCAGAAAATCGCTGGATTCAGGCGATTTTCCTAGGAAAAAACGCCTACATCAGCCTGAAATAGGCAATTTTTTTAGGGAAAAATGCCTGATGTAGGCGTTTTTTCCTAGGAAAATACAGGCGTTTTTCCTCTTTCTGTCTTGCTGTTTAATTTTTTCCTGTGTATATGTTGTTTGGTTCTGTATTTTTATTAATATTAATTGTGTGCAACCTTGTAATTACAGATGGGGGATAGATTTAAAGGTAATATATTCCGTCGGACGGGAAAAATATCAAAATCCTGAGAGAGTAGTAATCCGGAAACATTCCGGGAGAGTGTTATTCCGGATAAATCTGGGGCTCCTATTATTCCAGTTGCGAAAATTGCCCCTCGTGTTCCTCCAACGGCGTCTGAGCGTTCGAGGAAGGTCGTGGCACGGTCACGAGCATCTTCTGTTACAGGGAATGTCACTGCTCCCATTACGGAACACTCCGTTCAACCTTCCGTCTCGGAAAATGAGTACATCGGTACGTCCTTTACCAAGCAACCTGTCGCACCGCCATTTTCAGATGTTGAAATGTCCCATGACGTTGGTGACGGCGAGGGGGCTCTTGGAAGAAGTGATGTTGAGGGGGTGAATACAAGCATCGAGACAACTAGGAGAGCAGGGAAATGACTAATGGGCAGTGAGGTTAGGGCATCGATTGCAGGGTGGAAGGATTACAGGGAGCTAGACCATCCGGTCGAAGGTGGTCCTGTAATCCCTGAATTGCTATTGAGTTTCAAAGGCCACACTGGCTACCACGTTTGGCATGGAGAGGTAATTCTATTAAATTGCGCTCTTGTATTTGTTATGTATTCTAGCAATTAGTTTTTTTCTAATTATATATGCTTCATTACTTGTGATCCAAAGTGAAATAATAAAGTATGTTCGCATTGTTTACATTTTGTTTACAAAAGAAATGATTTATGAATTGTATCCCTCTGTTGTAATTCCATTCTTTGAATTTGGTAGGAACGGGGGATATTGAAATGTCATAATGGGGGCGATCGCTTGAAAAATTAGCCCGGCAATGATGACATGAAAAAGCTGGTAGAGGGCTCCCATTTAGTACAGTGCATGCATGATGAGTTAGACGCCGCTCTGCTCTGTGCCTTTGTGGAGAGGTGGCATCCGGAGACCAACTCATTCCATTTGCCATTCGGGGAGATAACAATCACACTTCATAATGTTGCCTACATTCTGCGCATTCCGCTTGGGGGTAAGCCCATTTATGGAAAAACAAAGACTGCACAAATAGCGACGGATGTTGCAACTGTGTTGGGAAAAGATGAAACGAAACTAGATAAGCCTGGCTTTGTGAAGTTGACAAGCATTGAGACAAATTGTGCTGGTAGATTTGATCAGGTGAATGCCTCTTCGGATTATTTATTGTGGGTTTTAGGGCTGTCCCTGTTAGTGGACAAGTCGAAAACCCACGTATCTGCGCAGTATTTAACTTTCCTGCGCGATATTGAGACAATAAGTGAGTACTCATGGGGCACAGCTTGCTTGGCGTACTTATATCGCCAACTTGGGAAGGCATATAGAGCACAAAATGCTCAATTTTCTGCTTGTTTGACTTTACTGCAGGTTTGTCATTGAATTTATTGCTTTCCGTATTAGTCAGTTCTATATTTTGCTCGAACATCTGTTTTAATTATTCTTCTGTTCATTCTTATTAGAGCTGGATATATGAATACTTTCCCACATTCAGCCCACCAAAGAAGAGGTCGTGGAATACTGGATGGCCTGCGGCAATGAAATGGCAAGTTGGTACCGGGAAGAAGCGTGTTGCAAAATATGATTTGGAGGCTTACAGGAGGGCGCTAGATGCATTGCAGCCGAACGAGGTAAGCTGTCCGTTCTGTGTGTTTGTGAACAGGTTTATTCAATTTCTGTGCAATCTTAGGTGATTTGTTTTATTATTGGACAAGTTAATTGGATATCATTTGAACCTAATCCGGCATTGGTCCATAAGATTTCCTTATATAGGGGCCTTATATATTGCATTAATGTTGAGGAGCCCTACATGGCGGATCGGGTGTTAAGACAGTTCGGTTACGCCCAACAAATTCACTTTCAAGTCTTCAAACCAAAGGAGTGCTACAGAGGCCCAGAGACAAAGAAGTATGTCTGCAAGTACGTTGCTGACCTCAGTGGTTGGGGAATCTCTCATACAAGGCTTCTGCGGGATATGAAGAGGGCCGAGTATACTGACGAAGCATGCGAGAGTTACCTTGAGTACTTCCAGTCGCGTTTGCACGTTCGTGTCAGTAGGGGTCCGGTCGAGGAATACACTCCTGGCCCTACTCAGTTGTCCCTCAATGCAGTGAGTTTATGATGATTTTAGATTTTCTTTTTACCTATATATGTGTTACTAGTTGCTGATTTGGGTTTATCATTTTACTCTTTTGCAGCGACTTCAGTACTTAGCATCTCGGGCAGTCTTTTTCCATCCAAGAGTTGAACACGCCGTCAACCCTGAAACACGTAGGCAGGCTATTGCAGAAGTTGCTTATCATTTGGAGGGCCTGATGCCGGGACTAGAAAAGCTTGCGATACGACCTCCTTTTCAGCCGTAGTGGATTGTGTACCTTATGTTTGGATTGTGTACTAAGTGAATTAAATGTAATGTTGGTTTCTGTTTGTTTTTTTAATGCCCCCATACAGTGTGGTTGGATGTTGAATTGGTGCCTTGGCTTTGTTGTGCTGGTGAATGATTTAGAAATGATAATTTTGTCATTGAACTTTGTGGTCTGAACAGGTATTCAGGTGCTCATTTACAGGGGAGACTCTGCCCAAATTTCGCGAGAATAAACACAGTAGAATGAACTAATATACTTCAAATTTGTTGAAAAAGTAACAAGCTTCAGTACCATCAAACTGTACATTTAATTTTCAACTCTAAACAAACCCACACTCCAAAACTTTTGAAACCATTAACATCCCTAATACAGTAATACACTTCAAAATTGCTGAATAAGTAAACACCTTGAGTCTAATCACGCACAATCTAAATTGCAATACAAACATAACCACACTCCAAACCTTTTGAAATAATAAGCAACACTAGAATACAGTAATACACTTCAAACTTGCTGAAAAAGTAAACAAATGTAATCTAATTATACTGTATATCTCAATTTCAATACAATCCAACCCTAAACCCTAAACATTTGAAATCATGAAATCCCTCAACCCTAATCGATAACTATCGTGGATTCAGGGTCTACATTACCTATGCTATCGACGTACAACCTTTGATAATTATCTAAGCGAGATTGTAACATGTCCTTCAACTCATCCATCAGTCTTCCTTATGGTGTCGCCACAATACACATATTGGGGGCAACAAGATTTCACCCCTTGTCTCCAAACAAATGAAATGGTTGTTCCGGATATGAACCATAGTGATATACGTGTTCGGATCATCGGGTACGCCGGAATCCCGCAAGCAAAGTGGAAGGAAGGTGCAACATTCCGCACCGTAGAATACGAATACCCTCTGGTACCTCATGGCGACAAGTAGGCCAAATAGATAAGTATCAAACCAAAACTCCTCTGTTGTAGGACTTATATGGTAATCTAACGCTGTAAGAGCTTTATCGTAGTTTTCTTCACCAAAAACTCCAAACCATAATGAGGCATACGCGTGAAGTTCATGTAACAGCTCCTGCCGGACTTGAGACCAAAGTAACTCGTCACCATGTACGAATTGAGATATTACCCTAAAACCACAGTGTCCATCCCCCATTACATTTTTATAATTACCACATAATCAAACACAAACTGTTTCACCAAAGACGGCAGGTTGAAAGGCCATCTGGATTCATTAGAAGTCAGTCGATTCCTCCTGGTTGATGGGCCACTTGACCTGCTGCGATCTGCACATGTTATTCATATGCATGAAACAATAATTTTATCATAATAAAGAAGAGACATAAAAAAAAAAAAAACAAAACCAAATGATCAATGGATATGGCAAATATATGTACCTCTGCCTCTCCCTATACCGGCTTCCCTTTCGGCATGCTCGTAGCCCGATAGATCTCGCTGCGTAGAGTTGTTCCTTAGCCTTCCCCTATGTGGCCTTTGTACTGGATCAGCAAGGTGAACAATTTCTGGATGCAAAGTGCTATGCATGACACCCGCAACTCTATAAATGTCCGCAGTGGGACGCTGCAATGCCTCAACATACATCTCATGCAATCGCCCTTGTGCTGTTTGCCGTTCCTTATCGCTAGGCATGTTTTCCTCATCCAAAGATAGGGTCCTCCAGAAGAGGTCCACATCCAAAGGATCAATAGGTCTGTAATTCCTGACCATTTCAACCATCTGATGCGTACACGGCAAGCCATAGCTGATTCGTAGTTCACAACCACACAACTCACTATTTACCCCATGGACTGAACCTCTCTTCTTGTATTCATTTACTAACAACAGTATGGCATCTTGCGAAACTCTGCCATTGATCCTACTATACAAAAGATAATTGGCTTTACGCAATGTTTTGCTCTCAGATGCCTCCATTTTACTATGGATCTCACCCAAATGTAACTTTATCATCTTATTTATGCCCAGAAAAATTGTAGGAAATGATCCTCTGTCAGTTTTAATGGCACGCTTCAACATTGCGTGCGCACTCTCAGCCCTGTAGAGATAAAAAACGGACAAAATTAATGCTTTAAATCAGAAAATAATGTATAATGGAGTCATATCTATAACTATATGCGACGAAAGTTAATAGAGTCTCACATGTTGTTTGTGCGCCCGCCATAATGTTTTATCTCCTTAGTCCAGAATGAGACAAACTTAGTCTTGTGGGGTTCCAACCATGTATGGTGCATGTAATTAACCACAAATATCTACCGGCCTCTATATTTTGTCTCAATGATTTCCACAGCTTTCGTAAACTTTTCATACGTTAGAGCATTCACCACTGTTCTCCACCGACCTTCAAACTCATTAATATCTCTTTGTCATACACACAGTTAGTGCTTTCTTCTTCACATCCATGGCAATATGCATTCTGCACAATAATTGTTTAGAATCGGGGAACATATGGCGCACAGCTTTCAGTAGAGCTGACTCTCTGTCCGTCATAACAACATGGGGATATGTCAATGGATCAAAAAGTTGCCTCAACCTAGTCATAGCCCAGACATAAGTTGCATGTGTTTCATCCCTCAAGAAAACAAAAGCAATATGGATGTATTGATCCGTCGGAACATGAGCGACTATCTGAAGCAGAGGCATGTCATACCGGTTGGTCTTGTATGTCGTATCCATAACAATACGTCAGGAAATGTACGAAGCAGACTAGAAACATCCGCATGGGCGAATAACGCGTTTTCAAGAGCATTGCGCTCGTCTTCCGCGGTGTACCAATAGTGGTACCTGTAATCCTGCATCAGTTTCAAGAAGTATTGTATTGGATTTAAATCTCCCCTCTCATCTCTTCTAACCTTCGATGTTTCGTTGTACACCTGCTTGATGCGTGTGACATTAGTCGCATTGTCACATCGCAGTTTTGCCAACATCTGCTTTGGAGCCAAATTTATCTTCATCATTTCTGAAATTTTCTCTTTCTCCTCGTCATTCAACTTGGAGTGCTTTTGATGCCAATTTCTAACAAGGGGTAATTCATGATTGTACTGACCTTTAATGACACTCACCTTCCAGCTACCCCCACTAATTTCTTTCCCTAATAACTGAAAGGGACAACCAGTCAGCTTGCTACCAGTGTTGTTCCGGGATATTTTCCCTTCGCCTAAGAATGGTTTGCTTCTAACTTCCCCCGATCTATCACAACATATGGCAACTCTTCCTCTTCTCCCTTTTAGAGACCCTTTCCACTTTTTAGAAGAAGTTATTTTAGTATCAAAATGATGCTCCGCCGCTCTGGTTTCAACCCAACCAATCTGTCACCTTTTGTCCATAAACATTGTAATGTGATATGTACCGTGTAATATGGATCTTCATTTGCATTTCCGTCCATGGCACACAAGCAAAATGTAAGTATTGTAATGGAATTAATGTAGTGTATGTAGTGGTTAAGGAGAAGTTGAGAGGAAATTGGAGGAAGTATGGATGAAGGAGTTGCTTTGTGTTGTTCATATCGATTAAGAAGGTGGGTAAATTAGGGTAAAAAATGTGGGTAAATTTTTTTAATTTTAACTTAGAATCAAGGGCATAAATGTTTTTTTACCATTTAAAATTTTAAAAAGTGTTATGTGTTTAGTAAAATGGTACCTGCAATTAACATGCCCTTTTTTTCTTTTTCTTCCATTGAATTTTTCTACTCCCAGTTTTCTTTAATATTTTTCCTCTGATTTGCCCTCTCATTTCTGATTTTTGAAGCTCATACCACTTGAAGTTTGGGTACAGAATTCAAAAGGAAAAAAGGGCTAAATGAAGAGACGTCGACTGTCTCCATCCTGAACAAATGAGCAGTTGATGTTTGATTTTATTATAACGAGTCCTGGCAATAGAACTTCGAAGTATGCATCTTTTTTCCGTCATTCCATTTCTGCAAAATTTCTGTGTCTTTTGTGGAATTTTCCGAGATAAGTTTTTTGATTTTTGGGTTTTTCTGGCTTAATTTTTGTCGATCACGTCTTCCATTTTCTGGATGCTGTCTCTTTGTGAGATTAGTTTTTTGGTTTTGTCTTCCATTTTCTGGATGCTGTCTCTTTGTGAGATTAGTTTTTTTTTTTTTTTTTTTTTTTCTGTAGTTTGGGGTTTAGTCATTTTTATTTCTACTAATGTTAAGATTAAGATACCTTCTCGGTTTTATTTGTCACCTCCATAAATGTATGAGCTGTGAATCATTCTTTTTCATTTCGAAAATTAATTTAGCCTATTTGCATTGTGCAGGTGTTGTTGCTAAGAAAGTGTCCATCTTTCAGGTGAACACATCTGCTAGCCTTAAGACGTTCTTCATCTCACATCTTATCTTTCTTAAATCTCATAAATGCAAAATATTTCATGTGAATGAAGCTTAATTGCATATTTGGATCCTGTAAAATTCATGACTCACCGAAGTTCTTTTATCTGTTCAGTTTGAACCAGTTGTAGTCAATCTTGTACACTATTGGGTGAGAATTTCCTCTCAAGTTGCTGAGTTTCTCTCATTTTTCAGAGTTTCTCATGTAATTGATGCTTTAGATGAATGTAGGTTTTTTGTTTTGTTTTTTTTTTCCAGTTTGTTTACCCATTTTTGTCCTCTTTACATATTGATTTTTTTTCCCACTGCATTCAAGAAGCAAAGTTCTCTCTCTCTGTTTTTTTTTTTGGTTTTGTTTTTGTTTTTGTTTTTGTTGTAAGTGCGGATTGTTTCTCCTGTCAACCCAAATTAAAACTTGCATTTATTGGGTGTTCTTTCTTTTAATTTTAATTTAGAAAGGGAGAAGGTATATTTTTGGTTGAGAAAGGGAAAAGTGAAAGAAAAAAGCAGATTTCTGCGCGCTAAAATTGTTCAATGTCATTAACTTTACTGGCTTTCATTTTGTTGCGAATAAAAATCAAGCTGAAGGATCCTTTAACACAAATCAAAGTGAAATTATTTAAGTAGAGCATTAGACCTTGCAGGTAGAGGCAAAAAATCAAGCCGAAGGATTCTTTAACACCAGACTTTCCTCACATTAACTCTCTATGCAGAGGCAAAATGAGGTCGTTTTGCATTTGGGACCCCTTCCTGCTCTTCCGCAAACCCCTACTGCTCTTCCGCCTTCCCCGGTGATTTTAGAGCCAAGCTTGCTTGTGGGTTATTGCTTCTTCTGACTCCGAACAGGAAAGAGGAATGACTTTTTCTGTTTCCAAGGGATGCCACCTTCTTCTCCTCTTCTTCTCTTCCTTTCTCATTCTTCAACTTCTCTGATTATTTTCCCCTTCTTTTCTCTCTCGGTGGATCTGGTAATATTTTCTTCCTTTAATTTATCTTTTTCTTGTTGTTGGCATATAATGTTTTTGTGGTTATTTGTTTGTTCTGTTGATTTCTCAAGGACGAGGAAGCGGAGAAGAGGATATAAATTTTGTGCTTAGGTTTCGGATGCTCGGCTGTTCCAGAAACCGAATGAGAAGTTGCTGGTCTCCGATAGCTTGTCTGCTCTGCTTCACGGTGAGCTTTCATTTTTCTTAAATGTTAAATTGGATTGTTTGTTCAAAAAGATTTTTGCTTTTCGCCCCTTTTTCGTTCTTGCTTGATTTTGGTCATTGAATGAAAATCTGAAACACGGGCTCTCGGCAGTGATGAATCTGAGTTCTGCTGCTGCTGGAAATTTTTACTTTTATTTTTTCCTAAATTTTTGTGTTTCTTTTTTACGAAAATTCCTGATGTTTTTGGTAATGTAGGTCACTGATGCCTCTCTGTGTTAAAATGTCTGCATTTTGGTGTGTTCATTGATCGTGTTTTTAATTTTTTGGTTTTTTTCCCCACCCCTTTTACGGTAGCGCGTAAAAGTTTTTGTGTTTGAGTTATTTTCAAACAAAATCGTCCCTTTTGGTTTCAAGATTTACTGGTTTCGAGCAAAATGGTTCAGAGAAAGGAAGCCATAATAGAAAGATAGGAAGTTTTTGGGATTTGCTTCCTGGTTAAAAGTTTTGTTGAATGATTGATTGATTGGCCTGCTTAGGACGAATGTATTCAAGAGGAACTGTTTACTTGGTCTGGATGTTGGTGATAAATATGTTGGCTTGGCTGTTTTGGATGTAAACAACAAGATTGGATTGCCTCTCCGATGAACTCACCATATTTAGTAATTTTAGAATTTGCAATCTTTTGATGGTATTAACGATTTAAATGATGATTATTTATTAGTTTAGAGTAGTTTGTGTGATTCCGAAATGCACTATTGCACTGTCTTAAGCTTGCTTATTGTTTTTTTGTAGTGTTCTGGTACGAAAGAAAAATAACATTGACTGTTGGTTAGTGATTTCCAACTTCTGGTGAGTCCTTATCTTCTTTACAGCGTAGAGGAAATATATGAATTCTATAACTACATGCTTTACTTGATTCGATTCATAGTTCTCTTCCCCCTTCTCATTTTTCCCCTTCTTCTTCATCTTCTCTGATTTTATTTTATTTTGTTCCATTTTTTTCTCTCGCTTGATCTGGTATTATTATCGCGGGTTGGTTTGAGTACGAGTTTGCAGTCCACGACTTTTTCTTTTTATGTTTGTATAGCTTTCTTCAAATCACTGAATTTTAGTGCAAAATTTGTGTATAGATTAAGTTCATTTCTTCTGTACTTCTGCTTATTAGCTTGTTCTGATGACTGCAAATGCAATTTGGTGTTGTGTGGGTTATTTGTTGTTCTTTTCTAATACTCCTGACATCTCTGTATTAGGTTTCTTCTCTTGATTTGTTATGCTCTGTATTAGCTTTACTTACGCTGTAGTTGTCAATTGGTTGCTACGCTATGGATACGTCCTGTGATTGAATCTAATTATTAGTGTTGTTTCATTTCCCTTTTTGACTTTTTATAATTATAAATGTTGTGGATCATGTAGCTGGACGATGGTTACTTGCTTTTATAATGGCTCTGGTTCTATTTCTTTCTTCTGCGTCTCACCATTGCTGCTGTTGTGTTTAGTGAGTTCTTTTGCGTTCCCAGTTTCTTTTTTTCTTATCTTGTATATTTAGTTCATCATGAGCTTCCTGTCTTTTTCTTCCTTCGTCTCCTGATGTTGAGTTTATTTTTGGATTAGGATGTTAATGCTCCCTAAAATCCCTCCGATTTCTCTGTTCTTGGGTTGCAATGTTGCTTGCAATTAGAAAATCCTTGTTGCTTGGAATGCTCTTGGCCATTGTTATTGTTGTCTTCTCAGTGAGCTTTTCTTCATTTCTCCTTTGTTTGTATATATATTTATTTTGTGGGTGATATTGTGGTATCAATTCCTTCATGGTAGAAAGATTAGGGCTTGTGCAAAGGTTGTTTTTCTTTTTCTTCCATTCTTTAGTCCCCTTCCACTTTTGCTTTCGTTCTTTTCTTTTATTTCCTTCTCCCCTCTTGCTTCTGAAGCTCATACGAGCCTAAGGATGGGTTCAAGGCCCTCTTTTTTGCTGTTTTTTTATTTTTTTTAAGAACTGTCTTTAAGCTCAATTTTAAGAGGAAAGAAACGAGGGAATTCAATTCTGTTGCTGTTTCTTTGGTTGATTTTGAGAAATCGGTGTAAAATTGTGGTGACACTGTTTGTTTGCCTATTCCTAACCCTGAATACAAGGGTCCATGGAAGGCCAAAAGTATGCAGAGTTTGAATTTTATGTTTGGTTACATTCACTCATTGTTGAGTCTGAATTCTCACTAGATTTTTTTCATTGCAATAAAATTAAGAACCCCAATTACAAGGGAATGGAAGGCACCTCTGATTGATAACCCAGTTTTGTTGTCTTATTTTTCAGCTTTTGCAAGTTCGTAAATAGACGCTCTAAACTTTGATCCAGAACTGTATGTTTTCCCAAATTTGAAGTATGCTGGAATTGAACTTTGGATCTTTTTTAAGAAAAACTATTTCGTACGCGAGTATGTGTGTGGGTGGTGGTGGTTGGGGGGGGGGGGGGGGGGGGAGGGGAGGGAACTGAGCTATCAACTGAATTGTTTTAAAGATTTTATTTCTTTGGTGCTAAATTTTCTGGTTATCTCATTTGATTATCTTCAGTTAAACTGCTGCTCAAATGTTTTATCTTGCAGCGGGGAGAGTGGGGCTGGGAAGACTGAAACAGCAAAAGTTGCAATGCAATCTTTGGCTGCCCTCGGAGGAGGCAGCAATGTCATAGAGTATGAAGTCCTGCAGACGAGCTACATTTTGGAGGCATTTGGAAATGCCAAAACATTAAGGACTAATAACTCCAGCAGATTTGTTAGTTCTCTTCATCCACGTGTTTTATCTTTTAACTATTGTGAAGCATTTCAGCTTTATTTGGCATTACTAGTATTCCAAATATTCCATTTTGTCTCACATAATTATTTTTCATTACAGGGGAAGTTGATTGAAATTCATTTTGTGCACTAGGAAAAATATGTGGTGCTAAAATACAAGACCTGTAAGGATCCTTCTCTTGGAACTTGCAAACCATTATCTTATGCATTGATTTTTCTTCTTGTTCAGCTAACCTGATTCGTTAGGTAATCTTTTTGCCTTCTATATGGTGACTCCTGATCGATTGGATAGTTCTACTAGAAAAGGTAAGCTTCTTCTTTGCTACTTCTCTTTGCAGCGATTAAGAGGACAAGTAGATGGAGCTTACATAATGCCTTGCTAAAGTTGTTTCTTTTGCTCTAAAGTTGGTACCTTTGGTATTTCATTTTTGGGTTCCTGATGTTTTTAGTTTCGTCTGTTGAAAATGGAAGAAGTTGATAGTTTTACTTTCTGCTGTTAATTTTGAGTGTTTCTGTTCTTTTGAAGTCAGCTTCTTCTAATATCATAGTTATCATTATAGTTTTTTATTTGCATAAGCATAATACTTTTCTTTTGTTAATTCTTTTGTTCAAAGTTGTAGTTGTTAGCTCGGCAGCCAAATATGTAGTTGTTGATGATCTTTAACAACTAATAACTACTTTAACAACAATCCCATCGACAACTAATAATGGTTTTACCGAATGGATAGAGCAGTTGCTCTTAGACCTCAAAGGATGACTCTAATGCTTCTCAGGAATCCAGTGGGGGAAAAGCTTCAGACAACAAAGAGCCAGCCTCAACTTATAAGAGAAACTGCCAGGGCCAGCCTGGGAGCTGCAACTTATCCTCAAAGCCTCTACGCAAGAGTAGTAATTAAATCACATTAATTAGTCAGTTTCATTATTTTGATCAAATCCATATTACAAGATTGGTAATCTTTCTTTTTCCTATCGCAGAGAAGAAGAGAGAATTTTCTGAGAGATTAAATATCTTGCAGAACCTTATTCCAAATGGAACAAAGGTAATTAATATTAAATTCATGAATTTCAGAAATCTTGAGAGGATAGTATGTTTGTTCATGTGCGTGTGCATTTCATGAGAAGTATTGGTTCTATTTTCTGCCTAAGATTTCAGTTCTGCCACATTTTTTATTTGTAAAACTTGGGATTTTTTACCTTCATGCATTTATTTCCTATACTACTGTGTTTTGGAATAAAAATATGGAATTGGTCTGCTCTGTCCTTCATCCTTCTCTTATTTGTAAAACTTGGGATTTCTTTGCTTTTTATTGCATTAAGTTTATCTTCAGGATTCTAAATTTAGCAGCTCTTGTTGAAAGGATTTAGGGTTATAACAGCTACTCAGATTATGATGGAATTGTAGAAGTTGTGCCATGAAACCAGATCAAATAGTTGTATTGAGCATGCATTAGCTGTAATGGAGGAAGAGGGTGCTCCTGAAAAATTGGCGGAGGAGAAGATCGCAACAGTTATATATCATTGACAGAAAATACTTGAAGCTACATAAATTTCTCATGAACAACTTGGATATGTATGAATCAGCAGTTGATACCAACGTGAAGTGGACAACTTGGCTCCCTAGACTATGTAAATCTGCAGAAATATTTTAATTGTGGCAGTGGATGCTACCTGTATAATTTTATTTTATTTTTAAACTAATATAATTTAATTTGAACTGATTTGTGGGGGGTAATTTTGGGAATTCCTTGGTGTGTTGATGGAGATTGGACACGGTAGGGAATATATGTGCTTTTCTGTTCTGCAAAATGAATGCTTGGTCACTTTTTCTGAGGCTTTCCGGCAATGAGTATATTTAAAATTTTCTAAATCTCTCTATAAAATTTGAAGAATGTGATCAAATGAAATTGTCAATGAGTATATCTAGAATTTTGCTGAAGCTTTTGGTGGAAAAATGAGAATGTTATCTAGTCAAGAAATTTTGAAATTTTTAAGGCTTTTGGTGGAAAGTTGAAGATTGTTACCAAATGAAATTAGGCTTTCGATGGAAAAATTGAAGCGTGTTACAAAGTTTAGACATTTAGAAAATTTCTAAGGCTTTCGTGTGAAAAGATTGAAGAATGTTACCAAATGAAATTGGGTTTTCGGTAAAAAAACTGAAGAATGTTATCAAGTCTAGAAATTTAGAAATTTTCTAAGGCTTTCTAGGTGAAAAAAATTGAAGAATCTAACCAACTCAAATCGGCAATGAGTATATATAGAAATTTTCTAAAGTTTCAGGTGAAAAAATTGAAAAATGTTCCAAAATGAAATTGGGTTTTCGTTGAAAATATTGAAGCATGTTGCCAACTCAAATCGACAATGAGTATATCTACAAATTTTCTACAGCTTTCAGTGAAAAATTTGAAGAATGTTACCAAGTTAAATCGGCAATGCATATATCAACAAATTTTCTAAGGCTTTCGTGACAAACTTATAGACTAAATAAAATTGGTAATGAGTAAGTTGGAAACAAAATTTATTTTTCATCCATAATTGGTTACACTGAGATTGTCCATTGGAAATTATAAGGGCATTGCATATTATGATATAATTACAATTTCAATCTTTTAAACATACACACTAATTTCCATCCTTTTTTTTATTTTTATTTTTACCCCAAAAAATGATAATTACGCATTTATAAATAAACCTTAAAATAAATAAAGTAAAAATACTTATTATATATAATAATAATTATAACAAAAAAAAACCCTATGTTAATAAAAAAAATTAATCACATAGGCGCTGTGGTAATTCCTCCTAGTATATATATATATATATATATATATATATACACATATATGCTAAAATTTGGACCCTATAAAATTTGGGCCCATATTCTATTATACAAATAATATTAATAGCGTCTGTTTAATGTGAATGTTAAATTTTGTTGTTTTCAATATTTGAATTAAAATATTTAATTACTTTTTTCTACAATAAATATGTTTATTTCAATTTTGGAGTATTAAAAATGTACGATCTTGCTATTGCATTATAATAGTGTGTGGGGACCAAAAGGTCTCACCACTAAAGATATGTTCCCTAGCAAGGGGTAGAGATCCAGCCATTCAACCACAAGTGAGACTTAGTCCCCAAGACAGCCAATCGACTAAGGATACTTTTCCTATAAATATGAACAGGATCAACATGGTAAGAGGTCTTCTCTTCTCTCCACAATTTAATCACTCTCATATTGTGACTGACTTGACTGTCATAGCATCCGCCCGGGGAAACCCCCTTCCCCCCCGGGCATACTCCTAACAATCCCTACTTTCCTTTGGCAGGTTAGGCGTCCTATCAACCCATCCGTCGGATTTACATCCCTACCCCGGATGGGTAGTACGAACGTCATCATTGGCGCCGTCTGTGGGGACTTTTACCTACAAAACCTTGCATTTGAGGTAGAGTGTCCCAACTCTATTCTCCATTCCTCGACCATGCCAAAGGAAACTGAAGTCACAGTTGAAACTGATGACTCTTCATCACTACCCTTGCCGGAGACGAAGCTTCTCACCTATGGAACCTCAAACCATGCCAACCCCCCATCCGACGGCAGGTCCATCCCAGGCCTCTCCGGCTGACCAGCTCCAACATTTCTTTGCGAATAATTTGGGGTCGATACAGCACATGCTACCCACATTCCAACACTTGACTTCCAACCCTCAACCAATTGCAGGCTCGATGCACACTTCCGACCCCATACAATTTGAGCCAAAAGTCCCCTGACCTGAAAGTGCTACCTCCAACTATAATCCCAAAAAGTAATTTCATGCCAAAAGGCCTTCCGGCTAAAGCTGATCTCATCTATAACTGGTTCAGGGGGCTTCGCCACCCAACGTCTGGTGGCAAAATGCCAACTTATCCCACTAGCCCCGTACCCCGACCAGAGGTCGAGCGAAGTTGGGGTATGGGAGAAGCCCTTCCAACTATAATACCAAATTCCAAAAAAACTTATGGATCTCCTTGAGCCAAGAATGGTATGCCACAAACAATTTATGAGTGAGAAAACATTTTCCAAGCGGGTTGGAGCTTTAGTAAAAATGGAGAAGAAAGACCTATAAGATCACTTAAGGGTCGAGAGGGCTAACTCACAATACCCACCACACAATTTTGAAGCTACACCCGGATCGGGGGGCTTCGCCACCCAATGTCCGGCAAACACAACAACGCTAAAAAAAATCACCCCATCTAGACAAGACACCCTTTCGGCTACAATGTCAATTTATTTTCCAAAAGAACTTCTTGGTCTCTTTGAGCCAAGAGAAATATGCAGCAAACAATTTGTGATTGAGAATACATCTCTAAGCGGGTTGGAGCTTCAGTAAAAATGGAGAAGGAAGAAGATTATCTTTTTCGCATGTGATGTTCCACAAAAGCAACAAAGAGATTTATTTTATTTTGCTGGCTAAATCCCAACGCTAAGCAACCCACAAAACCTTGCCACCCAACGTCAGGCAAAAAATGCCAACCGATGCCACTAGCCCCATAGCTCTACCAGGCGTCCGCCAATGTTGGGGTAAGGAAAAAGACCGATAAGATCACTCAAGGGTCGCGAGTGCTTACAAGGGGCTTTGCCACCCAACGTCCGGCAGATATTACCATGCCAAGAAAATCACCCCGTACGGACAAGCCACCCTTCCGGCTACAATACCAATAATTACATTTATACCACAAGGCCATCCAGCTACGCTAATACCCCATCCGGCGTCGGGTTCCTCTCAACCTGCTCTAATTGAGCAACCACAAAGATCTTTGATCTTTTTTATTATTTCCAGATCCCACTTCTCTTTTTTGTCAAGGCCCCCAACATTATCTACATTTAGAGAGAAGGGTGTCGATCACTTTACCTTCCTAAGGGCCTTAACTTTGATGATTTCTGATGGGATCTAACTTCAGAAAAGCTTCTGAAAGCCAAAGCTACAAAGCTTCTGAAGGGGTTATCTGTTTGGTTGCTTCCAAAGACGAAGTACCCCTTTGCTCCCAAAAAAGAAAAATAAAAAGAAAAAGAAAAAGAAAAAGAAAAAGAAAAAGAAAAAGAAAAAGAAGCTTACTTCCAAAGGGCTCACCTCCATTGTCGAAGGAATTTCCCAGGCTGACTTCAAATAAATAAGGTTCGAATGGCTTCTGCAAGCTTGCTTTTGAAGAAGCAAACCCAAAACTCTAAATAAGCATACTAACCCACAAGATTCTGGACGGCGATTGCAAGGCAATTGTAATCATCCACTTGATTTTGAAACAAAAGATGCAAAATGTCTAATATTTGTTACTGAAAATTGAATTGCCTCCTTCCCATGGTTGCTTCAGCATGGATTCAATTTGGAAGTCAAAACTATTTCCTTATCTATTTATAGAGCCAAAAGCTCTGAAGTCGAAGCTCTAAAATTTACTATGTTCCCGAAGTAGCAAATACAACCTTGGAAAAAAAACAAAATATTCTGAACCAATATCAATGCTCCATCCTTAGGAGCCAATGTGCTGTTTTTTTGTCCCGAGCCAATGTCACATGTTCAAATATGTAAACTAGTTTCGATTGGTGTCGATTCATGGTTTAAAGCACCAGATGCAACTTTATTTTCCCATGGTTCTATTTTGTTGGCTTGCTCATTGAGGAATACTCTTTTGCAACAACAACGAAAGATTTGTTCTATGTTAATACTAGCCTCCGGACCGCTATTTTGCTGCAAGAATGTGGTCAGAAAAGAAGAAGTGCAGCTAGGCTAAAAAAGCCACTGCTGCTACTAGATCTGCTCATCTAGAGCATCAGCACAACAATCTTGATATCGAAAGGCTAACCCCTATTATCCAAGGTTCAAAGCACTAGATGCAACCTTCATTTTCCCACGGTTTAACAAATCATATCCCTCTTTCACCGACGTTACCATAGAGATGAAATGCTAAGACATTAGGAAAACACCCCCTCCGGTCACATCCACTCCGGCAACCCAAAAATGGACTCTGTTTCAGACGTTAATACAGCCTTGCAAAATATCTATTCTATACTTACTTTAATGCTCCGTCCTTAGGAGCAAACATGATGCTTTTGTCCAAATACAATGTCTCTTCACTGAATTGATTTGTTATGCTTCATAAATGCTTTGCCATATTGGTCTCTACGGTCGGACAAAATCTAAGGCGAAGCTATAAGATTAGCTTTCGCCAACACATCCGTCAGGTATTTTTGCTACAAATCTATAAACTACAAGTATCCGTCGGCACGTAGCCATCAGTGATATTCGCTTAAGAATCTATAAACTACAAACATCAGTCAGAAATTTTTGCTTCAAAATCTATCAAGTACAAGCATCCGTCAGTGACTTAGACGAAAGCCTTAGCTTCGATTCAGAATGAGAAGGATGAAGAATATTTTTTCCTTTGTCTAGCTTCATCGAATCTTCTGCGAAATTTGAGAGATGTTCTCGTAATGAGAGATTTGCAAAATTGATCCAACAAAAGCAGAGCGTCAAATCTGTTTATCCTTAACAAACGTCCAGCACTTAAGTCTCACCCTTCACAAGAATCCTTGTCTCACCTTTCACAAGAATCCTTGTTTTTGAAGGGTCAAGAGGCTAGGTGATGCGGATGCTCAATTGAATCGCATTGCGGAATCCCAAAATATGCTAAGTCGGAGATTAGCTTGATGTCTTTGATGTAAATCACCTTCTTGAATTCACTCTTGAACTAAGAAACTAATGATTTATTGAAAATACCTCACAAACTAAGTCGAACGCCTAACTTAATTATTTATTTTGAAAACCCCTTTGAAATCAAGCTACTCTTAGCTAAATATAAAAAGAAGAATAATTCACTAATGAATCTATCACTGGTTCACTGATGAACAATTATAAGTTCCCACGGAACATTACCCAAACCCAAAGGTTGAAAGCTCAAAGCTTAAAATTGTATAACCCACAATTTATCAAAATGTATAGTATTAATCTTGTTGTATTAATTTCGACCAAGCCCCTTTAAATAGAAGGGAGTTGTGCGCTTTTTACAAAGTAGAAAAGGAAATTGAAATAAAAGGGGAATCTAATCAGAATTGGAAATTGTACAAACTAGAAACCTAAAGGAACTAGGTTAATGGGGAAGGAATTTTGGTTCTCCCTAGGAAATAGGTATGACGAAATTCCCCTTGAAAAAGGCATAAAAATACTACCAAAAACATTAAAAGGGAAATCTATTTATTTTCTAAAAGAAATCATGCAAGAATTCTTTTCAGGAAAATCCCAATTAAGTAACTACTTAAACAAAAACAAGGAAACCTAAACAAGGAAGGAAAAGTACAACACACACAAACACACACTACATAAGGTTGCCCCTAGTTGTGCGCCTCTTGTGTGTTTAAGGAAGGTGAGTTAACTTGTGTATTTTACCTATAAATTTGAGAAGCTTCTAGATCCTTCCCGAGTCTTTCTAGAACCTTCTTGAATAACTTAACTCAAGAATAATTTAATTAAAATCAAGAGATTTAATTATCTTCAAGACTTTTATTAAATATCCAACAATCTTCTTTTCAACTGGAAATGGTGTGTCGTGATATTTCTTTTTGACTCCATTTTTAATGACCCATTTCTCCTTCATTAAATCAAAGTTCTTTTCAGTGGATTTGTTAGAACCCATCTGTCGACTCTGAACCTTCTTAACCACTTGTTGACTTGTACGCTTCTGGGAAGTCGAGTCTTGACTTTGGATGACCTCATTAATCCCTCTCACTGCGAAATGATTTGTCCTCAAATATGATACTTGCATTAACATAAGAGATCAAGTTTTCATTCCTTCATCATCCCCTCTCCCTTCGAAAAGATTCGACCTCTCGAATCTGATTTCTTACCGGATTCAGTCTTGTGCCCCTTCGGACAAGGCACTAGGTTCGTCGGCTTCGTGTCTATCAGTTGGATCTCCTGGAAAACAACTTTAACAGGCGATTTACTAGTATCAACTTTTACATCCTTAGATTCCACTTTCTCCTTCACCCCAGTACAAAAGCTAGCATAAAGCTTCACATATTCTGCCGTATAAGTACTCATCGCCTCTCCAACCGATGTTAACACCTGATGGCAATATTGCGAGAGAGCCTCACAGTACTCAGCTTGCGGTACGCTGGTACCATCTGCATTCCACAGTGATGGCATCTTTATAGGAGCACAATCTTGATCCCTGGCTCCTCCACAGTTGTTCTTTTGTAATGGTGGAGGTGTCATAGTAACATTTAGTTCTTGAACCCCACCATCGTCCTTCTTGCGTACTACGGTTTTAGGACATTGAGAAGCAATATGCCCTTTCTCTCTACAATTAAAACACTTAGTAGTACCTCTTTGCTTAACTCTTCCCGGACCTCCATCTTTGACTTCTTGGACTCGAGTCTGTCTGTCCTTGTACCTGTTGGTTGGTTCGACGTACCTCGGATTCCAAAATTTCAATGCGCCCCAGTAATTGCTTCACTAAGGCATAGATGGCAGTCAATGTTTCACTTGTTCCCATTGTTTCCATGAAAGGAACATGATTCTTCAATCATGAGTTCAATCAGGCTTCAGATCAGCAGAACTTCAGAAAAATACCAAAAAGCTGGGAAACTTCGATTTCAAAATTTTATGTAAAAATAAGATCCAAATGTAACCAAAATTTAGAATAACAATCTCCACAGTAGTTAACACAAGAATGTCTACTTGCATGCAAAGGACGCGAAGAAAATTCTGTTTCATGGCGTAGCCCGAAAATCAAAGCGTGCTGAAAAACTGCCCAAACGAGATCAGAATACTACCAAATTTGAACACAAACTTTCTTCTACTCCTCTGTACCCAAATCGTAACTTTTTAGATTCCAGAAAAGATCAGAAAATTTTCAGATTCACAACTTCGACAGTAATTTTCCCGTGAAAGCTTAGACGGCGGATAATAGGTAATGTATGGATCCAAAAATTCTCAAAATTTTACACAACCATCCCCTTGATATGAAGATAAGTCTCCCCAAAGGAAAGAATAAAATAAAATTTTGACAGCCTCCAAAACTGAAACCCTAGTCTACCCTTTACACACTTTTTCGAAGAGAAAATTCCCATAACTCTAGATTTAGACCTTTTATAATTTCAAGATCTAATCTTTACAATAATATCAAGTAGGAATTAATTTAGAACTAATTAAAACAGCCCTAGGATTTTCAAAAATTTAGTCTAGCAATTTTTTCGACAATCTTTTTACATAATAAACCCAAGGAAATTTAAAGATAATGTAACACAGGCACCAAATCACCAATTAAGGTTTCAATTTGCACAATGTTATAATATCTAAATTTCATAAACCAAAAAAGAAGCAATCTTTAACTAGGACAATAAAGTTCAATAATTTCGAACAATTAAAGAACCGTAAAGTAGAAAAGATAGCACCTTTACTCCGTAGCCTAGCTTGGCCCGAATACCAAATTGATGTGAATTATCTATTGAGAATTACAGTGTGTGGAAAGTAACCAAAAACTCCAATTAAAAGAATACAATATAATCCCTTGGAACCCTAATCACTACTTGCATTCGATAGAACAATCAAGTTGTTTTTAAACTATAAACCAAGCAACGAATTGAAGCGAAAAGCTAATTTAATTAGGCGAGACTATAAACCTAATTAACATGTAATTATAGAAACTAATAGGTCAAAATCATGCAAGATTGACTACAGTTCAATGAGTAGAATTCAAAAATAAAAAGATGGGTATTAACCTTACCCCAAATTATATCATATGTATGAATTCTCTACTTTATTCATGCGTATGGGAGCCCTTTAAATGGGGGGTTGTGTGCCTATGTGTAGTAGAAAAGAATTAGGAAAGAAAAAGTGGAAACCAATTAGAATTGGAAACCTTACAAACCCAAAACCTAAAGGAACTAGGTTAAGGGGGAAGTAGAATTTCAGTTGCCTACCAAAAAAGAGGTGGCCGAAATTCCCCTTTGAAAAATAAAAGGAAATATGCGAAAAATACGGTAATTCCCAGTTCTTAAAAGAAAACATGCAAGAATTCTTTTCAAGAAACTACAAAGTTGGTAATTACCTGAAGAGTAATAGAACTTAAAAGTAATGGCGTGTAATCAAATTAACAAATCAAGAACTCTGATGATCTTCATGACTTGTAATCTTCACTCCAAGTAATACCTTTAAAATTCAGTCCGGAACTCTCCAAAATAAATAACCCTTGGCCGAGCTGGAGGTGAAATTACTCTTTTACCCTTGTCGGCCACTTGTTCTTCTTTTGGCTTGTTCTCAGCTTTCATAACCTTTGGAATGCCTCTTGACTTAGGCCATCTAAGGTAACCCTTGTATAATTATTGTGAACTAGGATTAACTCTCATTCTAGGCTTTGTAGCTTGAACATTTCTTCTACGACCATTTTGAACACTTGGATCAAATCCACATCTTTGACATGGTGGATATTGGCGTTCAATAGTAGGGTTAACCTCATCACTAGGCCTTCCGAACAGGTAAAGCAGCCCCATCTGAAGCCCCACAAAGAAATCTTCTTGCTTATAGCCACACATGATTTTGCAACTATTTTTCAATATAAGCTTACTCCTAAAAAAAAAAAAAAAAAAAAGAAAAGTAACACCAGACGAAGTGTTACTTCTGTACTTAAAGATCTTTGCTTCTGGATTCAATGCACATGAGCCAAAAATTAATTTGGCTGCAAGCTCGAAATAAAAATCACCCATCTGTTTTCTTTATCAATGCCAAAAACACGATGGTAGCAATGCAGATGGTAGCAACTTGCATCATTCTATTCTCCTCCGTAGTCCGGAGCCTTCTTCAATACGGATGGTAGCAACTAAGAGTTCTAAATCAACTTTTGGCTTCTTTTCCTGCCGCGAATGATAGAGTAATTGCTGACCTGACTAAGAGCAAAATAATTGCTTGAATTGCTGAAAGGGTGCCCTCTGGACTCTCTTCGAACTCAATTGATCTGGAGGAAAAAACATTGACAACATCACTACAGTTTCCTTTCTGAGGGTAATGGACTAACGCTAGTTTCCAAAACCATGGAAGGTGCCTTCCTCACATCCTTCCAGAGTTGAGACGGAAGGATTCTTACTTATAAGAGAGGACGGTGTTTTTAACTTCACAAATTCTTAACAAGCACCATGCTTCATATTTGACGGAGGTGGAGCAATCCTCTTTGCCCGGAGGAATGGATGAATCCATGCTTCAAAATCAAGGGACGAAGCCACTTACATCCTACCCTAAGTAGGACGTTCACATATTTGGATTTATTCAAATTCAAATTCATAGGCTAAAGCCAACCGATGGATGAAGACGGAGGTACCTCCGCTATCAATTGTCTATCTTCCTTATCGCCAATTCAGCCGCACATCTTTGGGAAAGGAGAATGTGTTCTTACTTCTTTCAACCCTGAATGAATGGACCATATGAAGGTTTACTTCTTTCGTAGTTCTTTGCTTATTGGCCCAAATTATTTCATAGAAAAAGGATTGGCCCAGATTACTAGTTCTTGGCTGAATGCCAACAGCTGATTAGGTTCTACAATGGAAGTGTTGGTTGAACCAACCATTAGGACGACGAATCCACTAGCTGAGAAATTAAATTGCATCATTGCCAAATTATAGTCTTTGGATTATGAGTCCAACTTATTCTGCCGAAGACCATCCTACTAAAATTACACATTAGGACACCTTGTGATTCTTAATTGAATCACAAGGCCCTTACTCCAATTTTCTTAACCGGTTATGAGTATTTTCTCCTTAGTTCTTAAATGAATTACGGAGCTTTGTAACCATGAGTCACCTATCATTTTCCAGAAACATTAACGATTGGCACGACCAATAGTGTAAGACCCCATACATTTTTATATTAATTTAACCTTTATAATTTATATTTTAGAGAAATTATATTTTAAAACTAAATTATGTTAGATTATAAAGTTGTATAATTTTCTTAAAGAAATGTCATTAAGAAATCTTAATTTTTGAATCGGAAAGTTTTGATATTTTAATTTAGAGTTAAGATCTTAATTTAAGTGTAGGATCATGATGAAAGATATATATGCAAGAAGATATATTAGTTTACTTTTGAGAATTTTGGAATGAAAAATAAGAAGAGTAGAAAAGAAATGAAAAAATGACAAAATTTGGAAAATATGTATAGTGACGGATTTGTAGGATTCTAAATTAATAAATGAAGAATTATTTTTGAAGCATAAAATTTTAATGTTTAGATTAAGGTTAAGATATTAGAAATAAGGTTAGAAGTATGTTTAAGTGATAAATGATAAAGTAATTAAGTAATAAAAATAAAGAAATTAGAAAATAAGTGAAAAATGGGAAAATAAGGACTGACTGGTTTTACCCAGTTTGGGAGTGGGTAAAACTAATTGGAGCGGTTTTACCCAGTCCACAAATGGGTAAAACCAATTACAATGGATGAGGGACCGGTTTTACCCAATCATGGAACGGTAAAACCGATTCTACCGCTTTATGGAGTGATTTTACCCAGTCTTGGAACGGGTAAAACCAATCCAAAAAGTAGGAAAAAGATCTCACCGCCTGAAGGAGCGGTTTTACCCGATCCGAGGACGAGTAAAATCGATCCGGCAAAATGACAAAAACTACTTCCACCGGTTTTACACGATCCAAGAGCGGGTAAAATCGATTGGAATAGTTTTACCCGATTACGAAGCAGGTAAAACCGATTGCATGTTGTAATAAAAAAATAAAATTCTCAAGATAATTACGGGAGTTTGGGTTATTAGGAAAGTTTAACTATAAATAGGGCTCTCCAGCCCTTCAAAACGCCATTTCACTCCATGCATCTCAAACCAAAAAGAGAGAAATAGGAAAAGAAGGAGGAGAAGAAGAAGAAAAAACTAGGAAAACTAGGAAAGCAGGAGATTTAGAGCAGGAAGTCGATTCTGCAAAATTGAATTCATGCTAGGGAGACTACAGAACATTAAGGTAACGCGTTTGGCTTGTTTGTGTGTTAGGAAAATGGAAAAAATGCATGAAAATAGTAAAAATGAAGTTTTAGAGATTTTGATTCAAAAGCTTTATGATTTTACATTGGTTAAGTGTTATAGATCGATAGGAAGGCTATAGGAGTATCGTAGAAATGATTTTTAGCAAAAAGAATCAATATAAAATCCAATTTGCCATGCTTAAGAAAATATGGTAAAACCGATTGCTAAACGGGTAAAATCGTATCGAGCTGTTTTTACCGACTTCGGAGCGGGTAAAACCGATTGAAAAATTACTGAAAAAGTCAGAGCAGTTTTAACCGATTGGAAAGTGGGTAAAACTGATCCTAGGGCTTTTTCTGCAAATATTTGGAACGGTTTTAACTGATTCTTAAATGGGTAAAACCAATCCAAAAACAGAAAATCTTAATTTTTGTATAATTTTAATTCTTTTGTTTATTCTTTTTTAATTTCTTTTATAAATCTTCACTAAAATTATTTTAACAACTATTTAAAGGATTCTAAATCCCTATTTTCTTAAGTTAATAATTATTATAATTTTGCTAGGTATTTCCAAAAATAAATTAGAAATAAAGTTTAAATGTTATAAACTCTTTTTAAAAGGAAAATAAGTAAAACAGTTTACGGCATGAAACTTATATTTTCTTTAAGATTATGATTAATACATTTCTTTATTGATTTACTTATTCAAAATAAAATAGAATAACTTTTAATATCTTACGATCTTTTTAGCGGATTTAACTAAAATTAGTTTTACGCCTTTATTTAGAATTCATAAGAAGTTTAAAGAATCTTAGGATTATAATAGTTAGAAATAGATACTGAATTTTTGGACCCTGAAATATATGCAGATCGGGTAGATAAATTGTGAGCTAGTATCTACGGACCGAGATGAGTGTTCTCACTAAAGGGGCAAATGTTTTGAGTAAATAAATGAGTTAGCATGCTCTACTGGTATTATTGTTTATATGTAATATTGATATTAAAATTATGTTTAGTGAAATGCATGCTTATACATGAAATATATGATTATGTCCTTGAGTGTACAAAATGAAATGTTTATAAATATGTTATATGTATGTAAATGTTCAACGTTAACTGTTCAATGTTAAATGTTTAGTGTTATAGTGATAAGTGTAAATCTTTCATGTTTACTGTTAATGTTTCCTATTAAGTGTTAATGTTTCGTGTTCACTATTAATGTTCCGTGCACCTGTGTTTGTGCATCAATGTTAAATGTTACTGCATATCTATTTGGGGGTCCCCAAAGCCTATCCAGTTGTTGAAATTAGGAATGTCGGTATTGGGCTGGAGTGCCCGACTAAATGATTGGAGGGTTCATTTCGGTATTATCTCGAGGTGTACCACACTGTTTAATGTTTACTATTTGGATTGTCGGCATGGGAAGTAGTTCACGTTGTATAGTGTACCATTTTTACATTGTACAATATCCAATTTCAGGTAAAGTATAATTAGTAATGTTTTCGAATGGTCACATAGATCCTTTGGTATAACTTGCTGATTATGTTCTTTCTATCCCTTATGTGTACCCCCCTACTTGCATAGGAATTATGTGTTATGTGCCTGTAAATGTTTTTAATAGTGCGACCGCACTGAGCTTATGGAAGCTCACCCCTTAGACATTTGCATGTAACAAGAATTAAGGACGGCGTTATGAAAAGTGTCGGGATTATAGGATGAAGTCTCACAATAGGTAATTTAGGTGAGAGAATTTTGTAATAGTTATAGAAATAAGCTTGTACATATTGTATTACTGAAATAAAAAGATATCCTATTCTAACCTAGTGTTTAAATATTTTATTATTAATTAGTGCTCTTGTATTCTGAATGAGTCCTGGTGCGAACCAGGCAAGCATCTCGGCTGTGGCTCCAGCCCAAACAGGGAGGTCGGGGCTGGGGGTGCCACAAATAGTTGCCATAAGACCTTCGGATAAAAGACATAAAAGACCTTTTTTACAAAAAGACATAAAAGACATAAAAGGCCTTTTTTACAAAGGCACACGGGTAAAAACCCATAAAACCTTCAGATAGAAGGCATAAAAGACCTTTCTTACAAAGGCACAAGGGTGAAAAACCTATAAGACCTTTAGATATAAGGCATAAAAGACATTTTTTACAAAGGCATAAGGGTCAAAAACCCATAAGACCTTTAGAAGGAAGGCATAAAAAGACCTTTCTTACAAAGGCACAAGGATAAATAACCGATAAGACCTTCAGATGGAAGGCATTAAAGACCTTTTTGTTAAGCAACAAGGATCACGAACCCATGCACCCCTTCCGTCGAACTAAAAAGGGCATTGGTCGAAACCTAAACTTGTTTTTCTTAGTGTTAGACCTACGGTCTTAATCTTAGTTTTGATGATAAGATAACAAATATATGATTTTAATTGCACTTCAAGTTATTTGTAGAAAAGATGTAGAAAAGTGCAGCAAAGCAAAGTTCAAAGCTAGTCCTGAAGTCGGGTCTCGACAGCCTCTCGAAGTCGAAGCTAAACCCAGAAACCTTCGAGCTCAAGTCTCGACAGTCTTTCGAGTTTGAAGCTGCCCAGCAAGTGCCGAGCTCGAACACGTCGACAAGTAGATGACAACAGTCAAGCTCTCGGGTTGAAATTAATTGAAGCCTCAGAATCGACCTCGGCACTCTCTCGACCTCGAAGCTGCTAAAGAGAAAAGAAAAGACAAAAGACGAGCTAGCCGTTGGAGTCAAAAGTTCAAAAAGAACAAATGTTCAAACCCGACTTTTGACGTCGAACCTCGCCTTTGAAACTTTCCCATGGTCAAAAAAATAGAGCCGTTATTTGACCGTTTCCTTCACTTATGTAAAAGCCACAAAAGCGGGAATTGAATAAAGATCATCCCCACTAAGCCTCCTACACTCAAAGATCATTTCAAGAGCTAAATTTCATTCATATATTTGTTAGATTAGCTAATAATGGTAGGATTAGAGCTAAGAGGTCTTTGTGTCGCCCATTTGTCAAGAAAGAGGCTTTCATGCCCATTTGTGTTAGGTCATTGTAAACTCCATTGTGGAGCTTTCATCTTTACAAACACATCTAGAAAAGTCATAACTCAAGAGTTTGAGTGTACGTAACTTGTACTAGGCAAAGTCCTAAGCTCTTGAGTAAAGAGTTAGGCAAGAAGTAAGGGGGGACAAGAAGAGAAGGAGAAGACCTAGCTCAAGGGGTTGAGTTTAGGCATTTGTAAAAGTCCTAACCAAGAGGTTGGTTGAGGCAAGTGTAGAAGACCTATCTCAAGAGGGTGAGATTAGGCAAAGGGGTAAAGTCCTAAGTCTAGAGCTAGATTAGGCTAAGGGGAGAAAGTCTTGATCAAGTAAAAGTCCTTCGGTCTAGGCAAGAGGAGTCTTGAGTAAGACCTCAAATCCTTGAGGAAGGATAGGGCAAAAGATCCAATTGCTAGCCTTAGGCAAAGAAGTCTTAATCTAGAGCTAGATTAAGCAAGGGAGTCCTAGTCTAGAGTTAGATTAGGCAATGGAAAAGTCTTGAGATTAAGAGATTAATTTTGAGCAATTGTAAGGGATTGAAACACTAAGTGTTTCCTAGTTGATTAGAAATCTCAAGTTGTAGAAATTGGGGAGTTGAGTAGGATTCAAGGGGAATCCGAACCACTATAAATTTGGTGTGTTCTTGCTTTGTTTGTTTATTTACTTTCATGTATTGCAAATCACCAATCACACACTTCACTTAGAAGTTTAGTTTTAAAGTGTTTTAAAACTTGTCTTTGAAAAAGGTTTTCAAAGTTCTTCTTTGTAGAAGAAATATTTTTTAAAGAGTCAAGAACCTAATTTACCCCCTCCCCCTCTTAGGTTCATCTTAGGTTGCTAGTGATTATTGGGATTTCACTTAGGGAGAAGAAAATTTTCCCATGCTCAAACTGAAGCCCCCATTCCGTCAAACTAGAAAGAGCATGGGTCGAAAATCCAAAATTTTTCAACAGGAGAAGAAAATTCTTCAGATGCTAGAATTCAAAATTTTTTGAAGGGAGAAAGAAATATTTCCCATGCTCAAACGGAAGCCCCCTTCCATCAAACAAAAAAGGGGCATGGGTCGAAAACCCAAAATTTTCAACGGGAGAAGGAAATTCTTCCGACGCTGGAATCCAAAATTTTTCTAAGGGACAAAGAAAATTTTCTCACGCTCAAACGAAAGACCACCTTCTATCAAACCAAAAATGGCATGGGCCAAAAAACCAAAAATTTTCAACAGGAGAAAGAAATTATTCCTACAATGGAATCCAAAATTTTTCTAAGGGAGAAAGAAATCTTCCCATGTGAAATCAATAGGGAAAATGAAAATTTTGGGTCGAAAAACTAAAATTTTTCTGACGATGGAATCCAAAATTTTTCTAAGGGAGAAAGAAAATTTTGCCAAGGTTAAACAGAAGCTCCCCTTCTATCAAACAAAAAAGGGGCATGGGTCGAAAATCCAGAATTTTTCAACGGGAGAAGGAAATTCTTCCGACTCTGGAATCCAAAATTTTTCTAAGGGAGAAAGAAATCTTCCCACGTGAAATCACAATTTATCCAACGCTGACGTTCACAATTTGTCAAAGGGAAAATGAAATTTTTGGGCCAAAAAACTAAAATTCTTCTAACGATGGAATTCAAAATCTTTCTAAGGGAGAAATAAAATTTTTGCACGCTCAAACGGAAGCCCCTCTTCCATTAAACAAAAAAGTGGCATGGATCGAAAACCCAAAATTTTCAACGGGAGAAGGAAATTCTTCCGATGTTGGAATCCAAAATTTTTCTAAGAGACAAAGAAAATTTTCCCATGCTCAAATGGAAGCCCCTCATTCTTAAAACAAAAAAGGGCATGGGTCAGAAAACCAAAACTTTTCAATGGGGGAAAGAAATTCTTCCGACGCTAGAATCCAAAATTTTTCCCATGTGAAATCACAATTTATCCGAAGCTGACGTCCACAATTTTTCTAAGGGAAAAAAAAAACTTTTTGATGATTAAAACGAAGCGCCCATTCCGTCGAACAAAAGAGGGCATGGGTTGAAAACCTAATATTTTTCAAAGGGAGAAAGAAAATTTTCCCAGCTGAAACCCAAAAGTTTTCAAAGGGAGAAAGAAATTTTCCCACACTGAAACGAAAGTGCCCCTTTTGTTATAAAAAAAAGGGGTATGGGTCAAAAATCCAAAATAAAGGAGCAATGAAAATTTTTTCAACTCCAGCCCCAAAGGACCTCTTCGACGATCATCCGACGTATCCTCGACTCCCCCCTTTGGACCTGGGGGGATTAATAGTGTGTGGGGACCCAAAGATCTCACCACTAAAGATATGTTCCCTAGCAACGGGTAGAGATAAAGCCATCCAACCACAAGTGAGACTTTGTCCCCAAGACAAAGCCAATCTACCCTACCTACCAAGGATACTTTTCCTATAAATATGAACAAGATCAACATGGTAAGATGTCTTCTCTTCTCTCTATAATTTACTGATTCTCATACTGTGACTGACTTGATCGTAAATTATAGAGAGAACTGCACAATCATTTTCAACGGGGAAACCCCCTGGGCATACTCCTGACGATCTCTACTTTCGTTTTGCAGATTAGGCATCATACCAACCCATTTGTCAGAATTACATCCCTACCCCGAACGGGTAGGACGGACGTCATCACATTAATATCACATAATTGGCCAATGAATACATGCACATGAGTTGCTATTAATAACGTATTAATGAATACATGCCACTATTGCCCAATTATGTGATATTAATAAAAATGCAACAAATGAATGTATGCCACAGGAGTTTCTATGATTTGTTACTGAGTCTATCATTACTCTTTTTAATAATTACATACTAAAAAAAATTAACCTTACAATAAAACGTTAGATTGGTTTAGTAAAAATATAAAACGTATTAATGAATGATGTTTATAAAAATATGAAATTTATGAATTAATGATGTTCATAAAAATATGTAAAATATGTAACTTATTAGATATTTTTTAATACTGAAATAGAATAACAAAATAAACTAATAAAAAATTATTATTTTAAAGGGCAAACACCTCACAACCCTCATGTGGTTTGCTAAAGTTATGCATCACCCCCCGATGAAAAATAAATCGTCGAATGACCCCTATCTATTTTTTCGAAGTATGTACAGTGACGGAAATTACTTAAGTTAATGACTCCTCCTCACACTCCCTCTCTTCACCGCCTGTTTCACCTTCATTGCCTCTGCCTCCTTCACCTCTCGGTGCACCCGTCGCCTCCTTCACCTCTCGGTGCCGCTGTCGCCTCCTTCACCTCTCGGTGCTGCCTTCGCCTCCTATCACTTCTTGTTGCCACCGTCGCCTCCTTCACCTCTTGTGGCCGCCGTCGCCTTCAATTTTAATAACCCAAAAATCTAACTCTACCCTCACTACAAGAACATACAATCGGACAATTCATCCGGCGGCAACTGCTCAGAACTTGTCAAAAGAAAAAAAAAATTAACTCACAAATTAAGTCGCAAGCCTCAGCCTTGAATCTTGGTTATCCAGAGGGCCACAATAAAAACTTTGATCAATCTATTTCTTTATTGGATCCAAGCATCAAATACAAACACAAATAGATCAAATTCTCCCTTGTTTTATAGTCGAACCCACTGCCAATTAGCTTTAGGTCAAATTTAATTAAAACAAATTCTTGTCGGTGGGTATGGTTTATGGTGGTGATGGTGATGATGAAGTCATTGAAGCCAGCGGATTTGGGTAGTAATTACGACAAATTTGGGAATTTGGATCTGAAGCCATTGAAATTGTTTTTTTTTTTCTTTCTTTTTTGGAGCATTACTGAGATATGTTCTGAGGCAACGGCGATAGCAAGAGGTGAAGGAGGTGACGGCGGTAGTGAGAGGTGAAAGAGAGGTGAAGAGACGAAGTGTAAGAAGGCGCCGTTAACTTAAGTAATTTCGGTCACTTTACAGACTTCAAAAAAGCAGGGGGGTCATTTGAAACTTTATTTTTTTATAGGGGGTGATGCATAATTTTGGCAAGCCACAGGGGGGTTACGAGGTGTTTGCCCTATTTTAAAATTAATTAAAATTTATTTGACAACATTATGATGAAAAATTTAAAATATATGGCATATTAATAAAGATAAAAGTTAAAAAAAAATAATAAATGATACTCAAACAGAGCTATTTATAGTCAAATATATCTGAACAAAATAAAAGTATAATTTCATAAATCAAATACTCTTTCCGTTCCATTAAAAGAGTCCACTTTGACCAATGTACAACTTATTATAAATGTCAAGGTACAACACCTACAATAACGAATTTGACACCCTTTATTTCATTTATATCCTTATTGTGAACCACACATGATTATATTAGTGAGGGTATGAGGAGTGAAAATTCCGAAAATTGACTCTTCTATTCGAACAAAAAATATTTTTCAAAGTGGACTCTTTCAATGGAACGAAGGGAGTATGAAATATTTTAAAACAATTATTAGGTGAAGCACTAAGGGATAAAAATTATTTAATACCGTCCATATCTTCATAGAATAAAAGTGATTTTGCATCTAAATATGCAAAACAATAGCCCTTTAAGTGATTTTTTATATTTTCTTTGTTATTGAATGATTTTGTATTTATAAAATGTTATTGATAAATATTATTTTTTGTTTGTTTTATATACGATGATATAAAATGGTTCAATAATATAAATTTGAACCCTGTTTAACGTATACAAGAGTTTAAGTATGGGGACCAAGATAAAAATATTAGCAGGGTCCCAAAATATATAGGACAACCCTGTACCCTCAACACTAAAACATGTAACTATTCATTGCTCTATCACCATTCCAAAGGATGAAAAACTTTTTCCATTTCTCTTGTCTTTGAAATTCATTTCATTCAAAATTTCTCACTACAAAACATGAACGATATTTACAATGGCGACGATATATTGTATTGTAAGTAAATTTTGTTAAATATTTGTTTTATTTTTTTCATTTAATTTTTTTCTTTTAAATTTCAAACCTGTGCCCGCAATAAGCGCAGGAGGAGTGAAACACCTGCACTCACACAAGGTGCCAGTATACAACTCCTACGCTTAGACAAGGTGCAAGAATTGAAGACCAGCGTGTGAGGACCCGAAAATTTCAAGCTAGGACCCAAGGCGTGTTAAGGGTAAAATAGATATTTTGCTTACTCTTAATTGCGCACTAAGAATGATGAACTACATGAACCACTTGCTTGATTGATTGCTTGATTGATTGTAATATGAGCATAGGAAGTTATCCTAAAAAGAAAACAAGAAAATTATGAACGATTACGGAAAGCCGTGTTGTGCACGGATCCTTGTACAACTGTATACTTTGAAAAGGAAAGAATATGAAAGATTGAGTTATGCGAGAATCTATGCGAGTCGGACTACTCCTCGCACGAAGCAAATCGGGAAACAATCTTTAATTAAGGAATTAGAATCAAGATCAATTCGGTAGAAGGAAACTACCGAAATTAAAATTCACTTAGTTAGGGAAGGATTCTAATTCCAACCTAACCTACTAAGTGCCTATAAGTACATCCTTAAAATCAAGAGTGAAGTTTTCAAAATACTTGAAGCAAAAACTATAAAAGTTTGTGAGAACGGTTGCAACACCGCCTCCACCTTCGTCGAACCGCCGCCGTACCGCCATCCTCATTGAATTCTGTAAGTTTGTATAATTGTAGGACCTCATGGTAAGTGTTAATCTATAGTTTCAAATTAAAATTAATGATAAAAGAATGAATGTTTAAGAAAACTTGATGAACAAGTAATCGAGCTTTTGTATGAAAATCGACAGAAATCATGTTCTTAGGATGGTAATATGTTCCTTACATGTTAAACTAACTAGGATTGTTACCTCTAGTGTTTAAAAAGATTGTAATGATTAAATCAGAAAATCAAAATCTTGAAGAATTTCATGTTAAGAAACCTTTGTTCCAAGCCTAGTTCAGAGCGAATTTTAATCTTATTAACGTAATTGTTTTTCCAAAATTATTATCCCTAGATCCTGTATGTATATTAGGGTGTAGATCCATGCCTTTAGAATGGATTAAATCGAATCAGAATCCTGTTAAAACTAGCCCTAAAAGTTGTAGCATGAATCAGAAGTTTCTAGAAAAATATGCCTGTCGAGCGAGTTGGCGTGCGAGTCGCGCAGATTATCATCCCAGACTCTAAAAATGACTTTTCTGAATTTTAAAACCCTAAACATGAAGAACACGAAAAACACAAAGAACCCAGGTTCTAGAACTCGTACGAGTCATATGAGTACTCGGACCCCCTCCAGAACCAAAATTTGCCTTGTCTTCAGAAATAAACGTTTTTCCAAAAATTTACCGTATTTCTAAAAGTGACCCAAAAATATTGAGAATAGTAGCCTAATGATACTTAACCATGATTTTCGAAAATAGACCTTATTTTCAAAAGTGTCTTTAAACTTTGACCTTGACCATTGTCTTGACCCTTGGACATAGTTGACAAAAAAAGTCAAAGTCAAACATAGTTGACCTAAAAGTCAAAATCAAACATAGTTGACTTAAAAGTCAAAGTCAAATATAGTTGACCTAAATGTCAAAGTCAAACTTTAGTTGACCTAAAAGTCAAAATCATTTGAAAGGACAACAAGTACCCACTAGTTAGTAATGTGCTTTACGTTTTCCGCAGGAGTTGAACATTGATCGTTGACATTCCCAAGGTGATGGATTACTTGCTATATTCATAAAGTTTAAATGAACTATCTACGTAGTAACTATGTGTAACTATTGCTTGCCTATTTTTCGTAACGAGGTTTGACTACACCTCAAACTTACTTGTTTTCCAAACTCGATTCAAGTATGTATACTTATCTGCTATGTGCCTGTTTGACATGATAATGCCATGTGTAATTATTATGTCTTATGCCTAACTTGACCTGATAAATTGAGTACTCACAACCATGTATACTTACAATAAAATGAAAGCATGACATACCAGACCAAGGAGGAGGATGCAAATCTCAGGGTAAGATGCATTACATCTAGGATTGCATGATTGCCTTTAGAAATGTATGAACCATGGTAGGGTCTTCCATGATCACCTTAGCGTGAAACAGATCTGAGGACCTTCCAGATAAGACTTGGGCACTGAGTCTTCCAGCTTGACTAGATAGTAGCTGCCTTCCAGCTGTGTAGGGTTTACCAGCAAAATTTCATATTGTAGTTAGTCGACACTCCTTCTATATGAGAGGAACACTTGTGGCCAAGGGTCGGATTCAACCCCCTACCGTCGAGCATACCCAGTTTTACTGATATAGTTGTCGTAGGGGCGATTGCTTTGCAAACCATCAAAACATGAACAACTAGAACTTGAACAGATGATCGACTTAGCTTTAAGATGAGAGAGCTAGAAAGAAATCTACATAATTGCTTGAATATAAGATTGATTGTCGACTTAGCTTTAAGATGAGAAAGCTAGATAGAAATCAATATGCTAGGAGTCTAGTGAATCAAATATGTTGCATATGAAAGTTGTATCTATGCTGCCATGCCTATTTTAGTATCTGCTATGCATTTGCCTATACTGCCTGCCTGATTGACCTACTTGACTTGCTTTCCATGATTGCCTATACTTCTGCTGTTATGTATGAATATATACATGAACTCTACTCGTTTGCTTGACCTTTTTATAAAGACTTACGGTGGGATTTTTCTAACACAAAACCCGAAGTCTCTCCCTGAGTTAGTGAAGCTCACCCCATTCCCCTCCTTATCTATTTGTTACAAGAGCTTGACTTGAGTGGCGATAGAGGTATGGCTAATGGGGGCGCATGCAATGAATAAGGATGAAAAATTTGTAATAGCTAGACTCAAACATTTACCTTTACTTAGTATGTGACCGTCCTCAAACATTTACCTTTACTTTCTGCTGCTATGATTAGCTTGAATTGCTAGATTTATTTTAGACCTATAGTCTTAATCTTCGTTTTGATTATAAGTTAACAAATATATGATTTTAGTTAATGCTTTGCACTTGAAGCCATTTGTAGAATAGATGTAGAAAAAGTGCAGCAAAGTAAAGTTCAAGAAACGGTTAGAGAAAGAAGAAACCCAGAAACCTTCGTACTCTAGCATTGACAGGTAGTGGAGCTTGAAGCTAAACCCAGAAGTTGTTGAGCTCAAGCATCGACAGCCTCTCGAATTTGAAGCTACCAGGAAATGTCTGACCTCGCTCACATCGACAGGCAGACGGCAGCAGTTAAGCTCTCGCGTTGAAATTAATTGAAGAAACAAAGTCGACCTTCTACAGGGTCTCAAGCTCGAAGCTAAAGAAAACAAAGAATCCGCCAAACGCATTAATTGCACCCGTGCCAAAAGTCCTGGCCATTGGAGAAAAGATTTCAAAAACTACAAAGTGTCGAAGTCAGATCTCGACATCGAAGCCTAGACTCAAATCGAGAAGAGCAAAATTGTGAAGCTTCTAACCTGACCTTCGACTTTGAAGCTTCTAACGGGTAGAAAATAGAGCCGTTATTTGACATTTTGAAGTGATTCCTTCACTTCTATAAAAGCCACAAGCATGGGAATTAAAGACTAATCATCCCCAAACGTCTCCTACATTCAAGAAACATTCAAGAGCCATATTTCATACATTTACATGTTAAATTAGCTAGTTGAGTTAGGATTAGAATGTGGTTTTTATGCCCATTTGTCATATTTTGTTGTAAACTCTATTTGTGGAGATTCTCACAATTGTAAATACTTTGAGGGGGAGAAAGGCTCCGTTGAAAAAGAAATAATGGCCCTAGCTCAGCTTCCTAGCATGACACATCAACTATGCCATAAGAGACTGGATTAGAGTATGTGTTGTAGGCACATTTTATGTGAGGCAAATTCCTAAGCTCTTGTTTAAGAGTTACGCAAGAAGAAAAGGGGAGCAAGAAGAGAAGGAGAGGCCCAACTCATGAGGTTGATTTTGGGCAATTATACAAGTCCTAGCTTGAGAGCAATTGGGGTTAAAGTCCTATCCAAGAGTTTAGATTAAGCAAAGGTTAAAGGTGCTAGCTTAGAGCTAAGTTAGGAATTTTTAATGTCTTAATCAAGATATTGATTAAGCAAAAGTCCTAATTTCTAGGCAAGGGATTCTTAAGTAAGACCTAAAGTCCTTGAGGAAGGATAGGGCAAAAGATCATTTGATAGCCTTAGGCAAGAGAAAAGTCTTAATCTCCTGAGAAAGAGTTAAGCAAGTGTAAGGGATTGAAATACTCCTTTAAGTGTTTCTTAGTGGATTAGAAATCTCAAGTCGTAGAACTTGGGGAGTGGAGTAGGATTCAAGGGGAATCTAAACCACTATAAATTTGGTGTGTTCTTGTTTTGTTTGTTTATTTGCTTTTATGTTTTGCAAATCATCAACACACATTTTGTGACGCCCCACGTTCCGGCCACCCTTTCCGTCCTCGGAAAATCACTCCCGATGAGGAGGAGACAAGCGGAGGGAACGGGGGTGAGTCATTCAGGGCTCTCGCACATTAATCAGTACAGGATTGTAATAATAATTCTCCGTTAACTATCATTATATTTCAAAATTCAGGATGCAGAAGCATAAATACAATTACTAGCTCTTTATAATCCTTAATACAAGTATAATCCTTCACATTTCTTTCATCGGCCTCACAACTAACCGCGTCGAACCAAGCCGAAACACTCAAACTCATTCACCTGAAAAAGATTACATAATACGGAGGGGGTGAGCTTACGCTCAATGAGAGACCTCAGGGTTCGTAGAAAATCCCACCGTTGGTCTTTATAGTAAAAGCTGAGAAATTAAGTATACATTTCATACATCCATTGATATAAACATGAATAAGCATAATCATACGTTAAAGGGGAATATTGACAATTAAAGTTAAACATGGCAAGCAGATCAAGCACATCAATTATTTAATTCCATTTCATGGCGTCAGTAGAAAACTTTGGAATCATGTATCTCATTTCATATAACAGAAAATAATAAACAGTACAACATGTTAAACATGTCAAGCACATTAGCCAAGTCATGCGAGTCATTCAAACGAGTAGTTCATACGAATCATGCATCTCTATTTCCAATAGTAGAGAATAATAATCATTCAAGTCATGCGAGTACAAGCATATCATAATGGCATAGACACATTTTTCATATGCAATAGACGTAGAGCCACTAGACTACTAGCATGTAGAGTTCACAAACATGCCTTCTCAAATAAAGCAAGTATGTGAATCTAGTTAAACACTCTAGCACGTTCACTTGGTTGATGGTTTGCAAAGCACATTGCCCACTGCGGCAGCAAGTACAACGGAGGTATGCTCGACTACAGGGGTTTTGGATCAACGCCCTCAGTTATCACTCCAAGGCCACATGTTTTCCTCTCCATAGCGAGGAGTGTCGGATGAGACACGTAACACATAAGCTCATTCAAGGTGAGCAAAACATGTAACACGTAAGACACGTGACTCGGATCCGAGTCTTATCTAGTGGGCTCGAACACTGTACACACTAAGGTGATCATGGCAACCCTAGTATGCGTCATACATTTCTAGAGCCAATATGCAATCCTATATGACTCACCTTTTGAAGACTAAAGTCCTTCTAGGTTATAGGTCATATCTTTTAATCCATAAGCATTCATAATAAACAATTGAAACATGTAGCATGCATGGTATAGCATTTCTGGTACACATACCACATGCACATTCACATCTCATGTAACAATCCAAATAAAAGAATCGATTATATTTGAGGCATGGGAAAACCTCGTTAGCAAAATATACACACAATAGTACATGTAGCTACACATAAGTACTATGTAAATATCTTATTTAAATCTTATGAAACTAGCGAGTAATCCCTCACCTGTCGTAGGTGAAATGATCAAAGGTTGACTACATCGGTCAGTGGTTCATTCCTGCAAAGCGAGTACTCTAACGTGAGTTACTAAAGTTCTAATTTCAACTTTAGATAATCTAAGTTTGATTTTGACTCTTAGTCAACCAAGTTTGACTTTTTGGATTATGTTTGACTTTTTGGTCAACTTTGACTTTTTGGGCAACTCTCGGGTCAAAGGTCAAGTTTGGGTCAAATAGTCAATGGTTGGGTCAACTCGGTCAAACTTAAAGGTCAAATCGGCCAAAGATTAAGTTTATGGTCAAAGATAGATTCAAAAGTCAAAAGTAAACTTTTGTATCACTTTTGAAATAAAACAACCTTTGGGTCACTTTTGCAATTATAGTAAAGTTTGTTCATATCTGAAAATACAATTAAAGTTTTGAACTAAAACGCAATTCATATAAAATGTGGGCACTTTGAGAATTAAAATAAAGTATTGGGTCATTTCTAAAATTAAAGTAAACTTTTGGGCTTCTCTTGGAAATAGTATATAGTTTTGAATCTTATTTGGAAATAAAACAAAGTATTGAGCATATTCAAGATAACATACTATTTTGGGTCTTTTCTGGAAATAAGAACTGTTGGGGTCCAATATCGAATTTTATAAAAATTAGAGATCAAGCTTGAATTCGAAATTTTGGACAGAAGGTTAAAATCGGGTTCTGGAGCTCGTCCGAAATATAGTCCGATTCGGAGACCGTTTCGGACAAGGATTCTTGTTTTCCAGAAACTTCTGGTTTGGGATAGTATTTTCCGGGCTCGTTTAAACAGGTTTTCAAACCATTTAAATCCGTTATAAAATCATAAATCCTTAGTTGAACATACAGGATATCTATTGGAACTTAAATAATCCAAAAATAAAGACTTTAGAGACATTAAAATACATGCCGAAACTGGATACGGAGGCTGTTTTTCATACAGGCATATTTTCATTTCGTTCTTACGGCATCATCTCTATCGGTCATTTAAACCCTACGGGAATCAATCTAAATCATGTATATCATTCCACAAAGTTAATATAATCCTAAGAACATGCTTTTATTACATGAAACATTACTTAACTTATTCCTCAAGTTTCATATCATTCATGATTCTTATTTGGCTTTTCAATCTAAATTCATGAATAGAACACTTACGTGAGGTCTCATGGTTGCTATGAACTTGCAGACTCCCGTGGATATGATGTTAATGGAGGTTCTCCAAATTTTTCTCCGACCTTCTCTTCTTCCTAGCTCTCGGGTCTCACCGTTTTTGGAAGAGAAGTTCTTCTCTAAATTTATGCTTTGGTTTCGGGAAAGGCAGCAAAGGGTTTTGTCTAATGTCTAAGTGTGGTATTAATATGAAGGATTCTCTCTCTCTGTCTCGGTGAAGGGCAAGAAGAATGGCAGCAAGCATGCTGCAGAAAACAATTAATCAAATGCATGCCAAGCATGGGGAGAAGAAAAAGGAATGTCTTGGGCAGCCAACAATGGAATCTCACATAAACAATAGTCATGCGGATTCATAATATCAAGGAGGGAAGGAATTAATCATGTTTTATAATAAGTGTGCATGGGTTTAAGAAAGGCAGCAAAAGATTGTCCCTCATGCGTGCTCAAGGTGTGCAAAAGCTGAGGTCTTTACTTTCTCCGTATTATTTTATTGCTAGTTCTGATTTTCTCACATCCGAAAGATCGTCCGTTTTGGTTAGTATTTCGGACGTTCCATTTTCTTTAAATTCCTACTTGGCGAATTTTCTTAAGGTCCGGGATAGGGTCTTTTCTAGCGAGTACATATCAACTTTAGAAATCACAAAATAATACCAACTTACAAGTCGGTCACTTCAGGTTATATTCCCACGAATAAATCAAGTATATCATATTTAGTCACTTCAATAATAACCGCAAACTCGGCAATAAATAAAATCAACTAGGCCAATCAAACAAGTAGTTTACCCGCTTAATTCGAAATTTTGCGTTAACCTTTAATGGAAAACTAAATTTTAAATTTTCTACTATTTTTATTTCAAGAATTTTTATTCTAAAAACCTGGGGCTTCACACATTTCACCTAGAAGTCTATTTTTAAAGTGTTTTAAAACTTGTCTTTGAAAGTAGTTTTTCAAAGTTCTTCTTTGTAGAAAAAATATTTTAAAATTGTTAAGAACCTAATTCATCCCCTCTCTCTCTTAGGTTCATCTTAGGTTGCTGATAATTGGGATTTCAGTTTATAATAAGGATTAATGGTATTTCTTATTTATTATCTGTATCGATTGTTGGGTGAGAGCCCTGTATGACGTTCCACCCAAACCGGTTAGGACTTCTTCGTAGGAATGGCTCCTTGGAAGGGGGGTCGGGTCAGGGGAGTCACACAGCTCCTAATGTATGCAAAGGTCACTACACCAAAATGCCTTAGGGGAGGCGGGTCCTAAGGGCATTAGGAGCCGGGTGCCCGCACCCGCCTCCCCTGTGAGGGGTCATTGGAGGCGGGTGGAACAAGCATCCGCCTCCAGTGACCATTAATCATAATGGTCACTGGAGGCGGGTGCTTGTTCCACCCGCCTCCATTCATGGTTATTGGAGGCGGGTGCAACATGCACCCGCCTCCAATAACCCTTCCAATAAATTGTTATTGGAGGCGGGTGTCCGTTACACCCGCCTCCAATATTCTCCCAATAAAAATTTTAATTTTCCATTATTTAATTTATGGTTTCGATAGGAATCGAACTCGCACCGACGGAGTCACTTGACTCTTGCACATTAAATTTACCACTAGGTTACATATACTCATGTATATGAAGTTAAAATTGAAAATATATATTTATATATTTTCTTCTAAAACTTGCAGTTTTTATTATCTAAAAATTTATCTCCTTTTTTCAAAATTATTTTCAATTCTCAAAATTATCCTAATAAATTATTTTCAACTTTCAACAGCCCAAAACAAAGAGAATTTTCAAAACAATATTGATTAAAATTTGGGAAAATGCACCCGCCTCCAATAAACACGATATTGGAGGCGGGTGCAAAGCTGTTTCTCACTTCAAACGAGAATTGGAGGCGGGTGCAACATGCACCCGCGTCCAATAATTAATTATTGGAGGCGGGTGCAACATCCACCCGCCTCCAATAGTTACCTATTGGACGCGGGTGCATGTTGCACCCGCCTCCAATTATCTTTCGAGGCGGGTGCAACATCCACCCGCCTCCAATAATTAATTATTGGACGCGGGTGCATGTTGCACCCGCCTCCAAAGGCTTTTCAGGCCCCTTTGGAAGCAGGTGTTTATACATCCGTCTTCAAAGGGGCGCCTCCTTTAACCATTTTTGTACTAGTGGGTCTACCATGCCTACACCTTTCCCAGGCGTATGAGTGGTACACTCATGCTTGGAGTGGTAGACCCTCGCCGGGCTGGGGCATAGGTGTGATAAAACAACTCCTGGAGGAGGCACAGGTTTCAGAAAAATCAGCGCCTCTTCCAGGTGTGGGTTTCTCAAATCTGTGCCTCACCTGGACGTGGGTTTCTTAAACCGGCACCTCCTCCAAGTGCCGTTGTTTGCAAACCTACGCCTTGAGGAGGCGCAACTATATCCCTAGGGGCCTGAGTTCATTTTTTTTTTCTTTTTCTTTAATAATTTTTTCATTTATGTATTGTTTTTGATATTAATTTACTAACATTTTATATTTAAGATAAAAATGAATATTTTATAATTATTATCAATAGTTCAATAATTTAGTGAGATATTAAATTACGTAATAAACATTGTTGTCATGACTTGTGAATTACATTGTTGAATTAATTAGGGTGATCTTGTTAATTTTGAAACGGAATTGTTATCAGCAGGCCACTTTTTACTATTCGTAGGCTACTTTTTAAAATTTTTATACGTGAATTTACATTTGTGCCCTTTATAGTTTCTAACTTTATAAAAAAATTACCCAACTTTTTTAAATCTAGGAAAATCGCCTGGACTGGGCGATTTTCTCTGGGAAAATCACCTGGCCAGGGCGATTTTCTCTGGGGAAAATCGCCTAGTACAGGCGATTTTCCCAGATAAAATCGCCTGGACTGGGCGATTTTCCCAGAGAAAATCGGTGTCCTGTGGCGATTTTCCCTAAAAAAAACACCACAAGACGGCATTTTTTTTCAGGTTTTCCCGGTCATTCGTCGGAAAATCGTTTTTCCGGCGAACGACCACTAAATTTTCGAAAAATCGATTTTTTTTAGGGAAAATCGCCTGGCCTGGGCGATTTTATCTGGGAAAATCACTTGGTCTGGGCGATTTTCCCAGAAAAAATCGCCTGGCATGGGCGATTTTCCCAGATAAATTCGCCAAGGCCAGGTGATTTTCTCTGGGAAAATAGCCTGGTCTGGGCGATTTTCCCTGAGTTAAAAAAGTTGGGTAAATTTTTTTTTTAAAGTTAGAAACTATCAAGGGTATTTTTGTCTTTTTACTACTTAAAAATTTTAAAAAGTGTCCTGTGTTTAGTAAAATGGTACCTACAAATAACATGCCCCTTTTGTAATTTATATAATTTTATATAAAGTTTTATTATTAGTACAAAGTTAATAATATTAAGTTAATGCAATTATTAATTTTTATTTTCTTGTCAGGATTGTTATGTTGAAAATCTATAGATATTTCCATATTTCAATCATATTTTTTAGCCACATGAAAAGTTCAACAGTAAAGATGAGATAGTGAATTGGGTGAAAAACAGGGGCTATGAAAATAACATGAATATCAACATTGTGTCATCTTTAAAAATGAAAGGGTCTTTGAAAGGTAGAAAAGGTAGAGTGGATTTTGGATACGACAAATCAGGAAAAGTTATGAGCAAGCCATCCTCAATTGAAGTGATTAAAAGGTGCAGCAATACTAGTAGTATGAAAGTAGAGTGCCAAGACTTATAGGAGGTGAAATTAATGGATGCAAATGGAGATTGAAGGTAAAACATTGCAAGCACAATCATCGTCTAGGTGTCTAAAAAAACTGGCATATATCGAATTCCTAGTTAAAGGAACATGAAAAGGCGAATATTGGACAATGGACGAAAACTAGCATGAAGCCGAAACAAATGCTACAACAATTGCAAGTAAATGATTCGAAGAACATCAACAATAAGAAGCAGGTGTACAATGAAGTCCCAAAAGTTAAACGGGTCGAGAGGGGAAATCAATTATACAATACTTTTTCAAACTTATGCATGATCATCAGTACCACCATTGGCACACAGTGGAAGAGAATATTAATGCTGATGTTAGTTATTCGAAGAAGAGCTCACGGATGCGGAAAGTTGCCTAGGAAAGTGAATCGTTGAAGGGTACAATCTTACTTACTTAGATTTCGAGAATTACAAACTAGGTATATAGTGAGATAAACTACTTTAGCTATAACCTAGAAAGAATAAATGAATTGAAACCAGCAAAATTAGGTGAAGCAAGAACCTAATTAACCTATAGTCTTGCTTATGTTATCTTAACATGAAATAGATGCAAATTACACAAGTGCAAAATAAGAACTTTTAAGGTCAGGATGAACCTTTCAAGATATAACAATTTGAATTCTATAATATACTACTTGTAAAATTTGTCTAGCTCTTCTTTAAATAGAAGAAGTTGCGTGCCTTTTACAAGTAAGAAAAGAAAAGAAAATTGTAAAACAAAAGAAAGTGGAATCCAACTAGAGTTGGTAATCCTACACGAAAACAAGTTCCCAAAAAGAACATGGAAGACTTGTGGAAGGAATTTGGCCACCTCAAAGAAAGAGGAAATCCAAAATTCCTTCTTGAAAATAGAGAGAAGAAATTATTTCTATTGTAAAAAGGATTTAAGAAATGAAACCTTTTTGGAAACAACTAAATAAGGAGTTTGTTTGAGTTGTAACAAACTTGTAACAACCTGATCAACTAATCCTTAACAAACTAGGAAGAGAATTAGGAAACATGCACAAATCCTAATCCAATTCAAGATCTACTAAAAATCTAACCCTAATAAGAATGAGGGTTTTGACAATGGGGTTCAGTGTGTATGGCCTAATTTGATGAAGCAGTTTGCTGATGGATTCGGCCCCATGAAATGCGTAGCATGCTAGTGGTAGAGATTTTGAGTAAATCTTCACCAAACAGTTCGGAGCGATCAGGATGAAATGAGAAGCTTTCAAATCCATCGAAAATGTCAAAAATCAAGAAATTTAAGATTCTTACAATTCTTCAAGATTTGTAACTAGTAATTCTCCTAATATATCAAGAAGTTAAAAACCTCAAGATTTATCAAGATCCATTTCAAGAAGTTCAAGAAACCTTTCAAGAACTTCAAGAAATCCCCCTAGCTTTAAGCCGTTTCTTCGGGCAGTTCAGTCATGTGCACGGAACTTTCCTTCACGCTTTGAGTTTTGGGGACGGGACACCATGCTGAGTAGGGAATCAATCTTCCAGGGTGGATAAAGCCAAGGATGACCTCATCAGACCCTCTCAGTTGGAAAGGATTCATCCTTGAATCCTACCTGTGGCATGAGAAAAGAAAAGGGTTAGTGACATACAAATCAATACAAAGTTGAGTCATTCCTTGCCAAGTAGATGGATCGAGTGTCCAGCCCTGGGGTGGAATCCAAAAAGTTTCCTGTGCCAAAGAAAAGTTAGGAGGAAAAATAGCCTAGTCAATTTCAGGCTCATTCTCTTGGCGACTGGCAAAAAGACTAGTCTGTTTCGGCCCTGATTGCGTGAACCCCTTTTTTGGGTCAGAGGCAACCCAATTCTACTTATCCTCGCATTCTCGTGCCCATTTAGAAAAAGCAATCAGCATCGGCTTTCTAAACTGACTTCTGTGAGCAGCATAGGCTTCAAGGTAAATGTCTTCGTCTACTGTTTGACTGTGTATGTGTTAGCAACGTAGTCATGTGTGGCCTTGTGGTAAAAAAATCCATGGACGTCTGAGTAAAATATGGCTTACTAACATTGGGACCACATCACACAATGCATCGGACTTAAACTGTCAAAACTCAATAGGCACCTTGACCTGTTTTGATACCCTAATACCTGTGGAGTTATCTAACCAGTGCAGAGGGTACAGGTGAGGGTGTTCAACCATCGGTAGGGTGAGCTTGTCTAGCAGAAAGTGCTCGCGACTTTGGCGCAGCTGCTGAAGTTGATAATAAGAACTGCTACCTTCCCATGGATTTTGACTCGAGAGTGGAAGATGTTGGTTCGTTGGCTCTTATCCTCGATAATTTTGGCATTCAAGGATCAAGCGACATAAACACTAGTTTCTTGGTGGTTGGCGTCGATGAAGACTTCTTCGTGTTCGGTGTTGTCGTCATTAGCTTCATTATTGCCCGAAGTCAGTTTGGCCATGTCTAAATATGTACCATCGTCTTTGCTTATGTAGCTCCCCATATTTAGTCATTAGAACTTTTTGCAGATTGAGGCATTGCGACATTATATGACCTTGCCCCAAACACCCAAAACAGGTAATGGAGCTTGCGGGTGTTAGCGGAGTGGCTGGCGATTTTGCAGCACTAGTAGGCGACGACGTTAGGGCCTTCTTTTCAAACCCTGGTTGTGGCGTGGTTTGGGAGCCGGCGCTGGAGGGCCAGGCAGGTTTCTCGTAGCTCGATGATGCTGAGCTAGAGCTCCAGAGTGGTTTGTTGTATGACTTCACAACTCACGCAAGGTGCAGCATATCCACTAAGCTGGTGCAGTTCTGCATCTCCACGGCCAGTGCTATCTCGCACTTAAAGCCACTTACAAACCTGGTTATGCTGGCCTCTTCGTCCTCCTGGACACCTGGCCAAGTTTTTGCTTTCTCTAGGTTTTTAAAGTAATCGTCTACTATTTTGCTCTCTTGTTTAAGAACTTAGAGTCTTTTGTACAGCTTATGATAATAATGGGCCAAACAAATCTCCGCCTCAATAAAATAGTAAATTCATACCACCGTAGTGCAGGTGCTCATGCCCTTTGTGGCCTTTGGGCTAAGTGCTGATCAAGCTCTTGATCCCACCAGATCAGTGCATAATCTCAAAAGTTAGCTACGATGACCTTAACCTTTTTATCATCAGCAACCTTGTGTAGATCAAAAATCTGCTCAATTCGGAATCCCGATCGAGATGCTCCTCAGGTCTAACCCCCCGTGAAGGTTGGGATCTTCGTTTTGAAGTTATTGTGTATGTCGTGTTGGGCCAATTGTTTGCAGGGACCTCATGGTGCTAGGGTGGATCATGACGCCATTCTCGCTCGGCCTGAGCTTGAGCTGCTTCGACTTTGATCACAGCTAGCTTGTCGCCATGGTATTGAATTTGTCAGTCATGTTTGCAATTATGTCCAAGATGCCCATCATGCTGAAAGGTGCGTCTGTTGGTGTGTCAGTCATCCTGTGATTTGGAGAAATTCCTATATAAGACAAGTTTGAATAGATGAAAATAACCTAACCCCTTGTCCCCCTAGTGTATCCTGTCATAAGAACTACTCACTTTCTAGTGTATTGCTCTTGGGTCAGCTTCCCCTTGTAATGATTTCACTCTGCCTTTTACCTCTCTGTAATCCCTTCTCAGGGTGATTCAAACTTTGGATGAAGTAATTAAGCAGATGTTAAAACCGCACAAGTAACACTTGGGAAAACAACAAGTAAATCTTGAAAGTAAGGATGATGGAACCCTACTTTTGATTTTGATGATTAAAAGAAAAGAGGTTTTATAGATCAATTTGAATATGATGCGCACAAGAAGGAAATTCAGGAAAGCCCTGAATTTCAGCAAATTAATGTAATGTGGCCCCAAGACAAAAGCCAAATTGATTTTAAGATCTAATGTTCAAGTAGTATAAAAGGAAAATCAGTTTAGGCAATTTTGCAGGGAAAATTCAAGAATGAATAGATGCAAAGAATAATAGTAGGTTTGAAACAATTAGGAAACTACCGAATATGTGATTCCCTAATGAGCAATCTAAACAAACTATGCCACTAAAGATTTTCAATTTCCAATTGCAAAAACTGCACAATAATTTTTGGCTAAGTAGAACAAATAAGGCCACCGAAACCACAATTACTCAAAGGGTCAAATTGTAATTTCAGCAGTTTAATCTCAGGGCATGCTATTTCTATCTTTCTACCAATCAAATAATTCAATATATTTTAAATAATCACAAGATAGGCTGTTTGAGACACCAAAATTGAAGTTCAAACACAAGAACAGATGATAATCCACAATTCGGGCAAAAGCCGTAACCCTAACCCTAATTGCAGGCCAAGTCGCAGGATGCCCTTCCTTAATCGCAGGACCATTGCGATTAGCCCTCAAACCCTGACGAGACCAAACTTTTCCTAACATAAACCTAGAATTAATTTCAAAAACAGCCTTAAGGGTTTGTAAACCAGAATTGCGATTTCAAGTACCCCCTCATATAGGATTATTTTTGAATTATTTCTTTTCCCGTATTTAATACCGTTCTTTTAATTTTTCTCCAGCAGGCATGATAAATCAAATAAGATATCACAATAAACACAATTGAATTATCCTCGAAAAAATCTAAGCAATACTAACTTAAAAATCTTGCAGGCAAGAAACTTCTACCCCTTTGCCTTGCCCGAATAACAAAACAAGAATCGAAAGAAGGAAGAAATAACCTGATGTTGATTTGGCTAGGGTTGTTCTAGCTGCCTCCTCCTAACAAAAATTCTCCTCGGCTCTGATACCAAAATTGATGTGAGTTATTTGAAGAAGAGCTCATGGATGTGGAAAGTTGCCAAGGAAAGCGAATCGTTGAAGGGCACAATCTTACTTACTCAGATTTTGCGAATTACAAACAACGCATATAGTGAGATAAACTACTTTAGCTATAACCTAGTAAGAATAAACGAATTGAAACCAACAAAAATTAGGTGAAGCAAGAAACCTAATTAACCTATAGTCTCGCTTATGTTATCTTAACATGAAACATGCAAATTACATAAGTGCAAAATAAGAACTCTTAAGCTAAGGATGAACCTGACAAGATACAACAATTTTAATTCTATAATATGCTTCTTGTAAAATTTGGCTAGCTCTTCTTTAAATAGAAGAGGTTGTGTGCCTTTTACAAGTGAGAAAAGAAAAGGAAAGTGTAAAAATAAAGAAAGTGGAATCCAAATAGAGTTGGTAATCCTACAAGAAAACAAGTTTCCAAAAAGTACATGTATATGACTTGTGGAAGGAATTCAGCAATGGGCTTCAGTGTATATGGCCAAATTTGATGAAGCAGCTTGCTGATGGATTCGGCCCCATGAAATGCGTAGCATGCTTGTGGTAGAGATGTTGAGTAAATCTTCACCTAACAGTTCAGAGCAATCCGGACAAAATGAGAAGCTTTTGGAATCCATCGAAAATGCAAAAAATCAAGATTCTTACAATTCATTAAGATTTGTTACCAGTAATTCTCTTAATAAACCAAGAAGTTAAAAACCTCAAGTTTTATCAAGATCCATTTCAAGAAGTTCAAGAAACCTTTCAAGAACTTCAAGAAATCCCCCTAGCTTTAAGCCAATTCTTTGGACAGTTTGGTGATGGTCACGAAACTTTCCTTCACGCTTTGAGTTCTGAGGATGAGACGTCATGCTGAGCAAGGAATCAATCTTCCAGGGTGAATAAAGCCAAGGATGACCTCATCAAATGCTATTGGAGATGTGTTCTTTGCTCACCTTGATGTGCCTGGTCATCTCAAACTATTTCCATACGTGCTTTACATAGATGTAATATATAAGGCAAATAGGTATGCAATGCCTTTATTAGAGATAGTCAAAATAGTTCCCATCGGGCAAAACTTTCATGTTGCATTTGCCTTCATAAGAGATGAGAAATTGGAAAGTTATTTATGGGCAATGACACGATTGAAACAGTTATTTGATGAAAAAAGTCACCCATCGGTGGTCACATTGATAGAGAGTCAGCTTTAATGAAAGATGTGAAGGGTGTATTTCCACATACTACACAACTCTTATGTAAGAGATATATTTCCATTGATGTGAAGAAAATGGTACAAGATGCCGCTAAGAATATTGAGGTTGCAAAGGCTGTGTTATACCGGTGGGGCAAAGTGATGAGTGCCTTAAAGGAGGAATAGTTCAAGAATGCGTGGAAGATCTTGAGAATGTATAGGGAACTAAATTGCCCACAGTGGTGAATTATATGCATAATACATGGTTGAATCCTCACAACGATATGTTTGTATCACTATGGACAAAAAAAGTACTTCATTTTGGATGGCGTTCCACAAATATGTGAATACATTTGATTTTATTAGTTTTTTTTTTTTTTTTAGTTTCTACATTAGACTATTAATAGTTTTTATTCTTTTTAGAGTTGAGAGTGCACACTCTCAATTAAAGAGGCATATTGGGATTGATAAAGGATCTTTCCCTATTATTTTTTTGGGAATTCATAAAATGATAGGAGTCCAGATGAATGAGATCAAGACTAAAATGGAGAATTCCAGGGCCGAACATTTTGGTGAAGTGAACTACATGTTTTATAGTAGGTTGAACGGTAAGGTCTTGCAGTATGCTAATTAAAATGTTAAAGGAAGAATATGAAAAAAGATCGAAATTAGATAGGGCAAATAACGATGTTTGTGGATGTGAAAAAAGAACTAGTTTTAGTCTTCCTTGTGCACATGAGATGGTAAAAATGGAGAAAATCATTGACCGATTGATGTACATGATTTTTGGAGAACTCTTGATTTGGATGCCACAAATATTTCCAATAATCAGGAGGAGAGAGAAACTGCGTCAGAGGGGCTACATGAAGTGGTTTGTGAGTTGTTACTACGTCCAGATCTAAAAACAAAGAAAAATAGCGGGTGACATCTTCATCCATCTTAATGACCCAATACCCACATAAAAGTCGACTGAAACACAATCCGACACAGAGAAAGCAATCAGGATGGGAGCATTCCGAATGGAATGCAACCTCATGTACATATGCATTTTCATATATATATATATATATATATTGCTTTTATATTGCGTTCTTATATACTGTTAAAATCTTCAATATGATTTTCATGTGTAGGTCGCAAGAGAAAAGGAAGGTTCAAAATTAGTACAGAACAGTCGGGCACTAAGAGAAGGATAGATATATATCCCATAGTGATTCAATCTACGTATAGCAAAATAAAAAAATAGTCAGATTATAATTGCAAATGAAGTGAAAGAAATTCAATAATTTATACATTGCTAATATCCTCTATTTCGCAGGAAAGAAGTCTACTCAGACTTCATGCCGCATTGAAGTGGTCTTATGATCTGTCAAACATATTGAAACCATTTGTTTTCACATACATTATTTTCATGTAAATGTAAAACCGGATGGACAATGTGGATTTAGAGTAATTGCCCATTGTGTGTACGAAGATGAGGGGAAATGGTTGGATGTGAGGCGTGACCTGTTTAACGAGTTGAATAATCATTCAGAACAAACCAACCATACTTTATTTCAATAATCCTAATAATGTTACACATGCCTCTTTTACAAAATTCTCAAAATACAGACCAAATAAAACATTCTCTCTCTAAAACTTCAACCAGCTATTATAGGGGTTCAGGTCGTCCCAACTCCGATAGTAAGCACATTCATCTATGAACAACCTGTTCATAACAATTTCAATAAAAACAGAAAACAAAACAGGAATATGGAATGAGCCCATGCCCAGTGAGAAATCACCGTTTCATGACTCGTGCAGGATTCATAAACATATAACGAGTATAAGGGCGTTTGTTAAAGTTCTATATGAACGATGAACGATTGGCCAACTCACCTCAGTGTTCGTACATATATCTCATATTCATTCGCATTGGCAACCTCCCCTTACCTAATCATCTCATCACTAATAACGGGAATGATCTCATAGATCAAATGTACATTTCCATAATCATATTACTAATAACGGGAATGATCTCATAGATCAAACCGTACATTTCCATAATCATATTACTAATAACGAGAATGATCTCATAGATCAAAGCGTACATTTCCAATCATCTTATTACTAATAACGTGAATGATCTCATATATCAAATTGTACATTTCCAGTCATCATATTACTAATAATGGGAATGATCTCATAGTTCAAACCGTACCTATAATCTTATTTGAAACTTATATATATATATATATATATATATCAAATCAATAGTTTCAGTATATAAAGAAAGCTCATTAGATATCTTCACACATATATAGGCATTCAGGAAGATACTTAAGCACGAATGGACTTTTCAAATCTCATTTCACACATGATTTTAAAAGCTTTGTAAAACATGTCATCACAACTCAGTTCAATGCAGATTCAATTATTTATTTCATTGAAACGGTATCCATTTTCAGTGAAAAACTCACCTCAGTCCGTAGATACTAGCTCACGACTATCTATTCGATCTGCATATAATTCAAATCTCAAGACTCAGACTTTATTCTAAAAATAAGTCTATTCTTAGAATTTTAGGCTTCTAAGTATTCTTGTTTACCTTTCTAGGTTGTTCCTTAATTTCTAAATTACTCTTGAGCAACTACTTTCTTTAAAAGAAATCCTTAAATATTGAATAATTATAAGAATTTAGGATTTTAATTTTACTTATGTCAAAACAAGCTTTTAATATAATCTGAACGATAATTATAAAAATCAATGATTGTTAAATTAAGGGCAAATGACACCAGTGGCCGCCCAACTATTCGCAATGTTCAGTTTTGGTCATTCATCTTTCAAATGTGCGCATTTGGCCACTCATCTTTCTAAAACGTGCCTGTGAAGCCATTCCGTCAAAAATGATGTCAAATTTGACAGAATCCATCAGCAAAGCATCAGCAAACGTGCCTGTGATAATCATCAGCAAACCTCCCTTGGATGATTGCCGAAGCAATGCCTTCGAAAGCTATTTGTTCTGCGGTTTTACCCTTGAAACAGTGACAAAAACAAAGAAAGAGGGATGAAATTTTGGCTTACCAAATTGGGATTTTCCATGAGTTTTCAAAAAAGCTTCCGATTTTCGCAGAGATGAAAATAAGAAACAGAGCAAAAACAGAGCCTATGAAGCTAAAGGCTAAAGTAATAAAGGAGTCGTCTTTTTCGATGGATTATGCGGGTCTGAGGCGGCACCACCAACTTTTGTAGAAAACCCAATTGGCCAAAATCTTCAAATTTATTAGTCCACCTACTTCTTCTCTATGAATCAACAAAGCAAACAAACAAGCAAGAAAAGCCGGTTTGACTAGATGAAGAACTGAAGTACAGTACTCCTTTTCTTCCTTAACTCCCCTAACAACTTCGTTTCCCAATCAATGTGTCTGGGTTTTCAAGGGTAAAACCACAGAACAGATAGCTTTCGAAGGCATTTCTTCGGCAATCATCCAAGGGAGGTTTGCTGATGATCATCACAGGCACGTTTGCTGATGCTTTGCTGATGGATTCCGTCAAATTTGACATCATTTTAGAAAGATGAGTGGCCAAATGCGCACATTTGAAAGATGAGTGACCAAAACTGAACATTGCGAATAGTTGGGTGGCCACTGGTGTCATTTGCCCTTAAATTAATCATTAGTTAGAGTGTTTAAAATTATAAAAACAATTCAAAAACTTTAGTCCAACTTCTCAGAATTTACATTTTTCAAGAGCGGTTTTACTCGCAGTTTAATCGGCAATAGCCGATGCCAAAATTTTCTTAGTTTCAAGGACCAATTTTTCCCGCAATAATATCGGTTTTACCTGACCAGAAAATCACTCTAGATCCGAAGATCGGTTTTACCCACAATTATATCGATAATAACCGATCCAAAAATTATTCTAGATTGCAGAGCGGTTTTGCCCGCTCATTCAATCGGAAATAGGCAATTTTCTTGAGCTTCGGCCAAGAAAATCGGGTATAACCAATCTAAAGTCTGGTTATAACCGATATTTATAAAATCCCAATTTTTCCAAAACTTTAGCTATCGGTTTGGATATAAATAATTCTAAAAACATTTTCTTTCAAATCCTTTTTAATCCAAATCAATTCTATAACATTCCTATATCATTTCTACCAATTCCGAACATTGCTACAACATATAAAATCAAAGATCTGGATTAAATTCCAATAAAACTTAAAACCTAATAAATTAAGCTTATAGCATTATGAATCTGGTGTCTATATTATCGTAAGCAATTTAAGCTTACTTGTTGTGTTCCGGAGATTGCTAAAGTCATATCCACCGGTTTAGAATCAAGATTCACATCCCAAATTTAAGTTACCTAAATTTTTCTTATTTTTCTTGCTTCTTTTCCTTCCTTCTGCTTGCTTCTTCTTCCTCCTTTCTGTCAGTTCAGTTTTCAGATCCAAATTCCTCTCTACTACTGCCTCTTCTTCCCTCCTTGCGTTTCCTTTCATAGTCCCCAGCTCCAACTTCTCAGTCCCAAATTCTTCTTCCTCCTCCTTCTCCCCTTCTTCTTCCCTTGGTGAGGCCTAAACTAGTTCCAGCTACTCTTTCCTTTCTCTCTTCTTCCTTCATTTCCTATTTCTTTTCCTCTCCTTCTCCTGCGTTCAGTTCCAGTTCCAATTTCTCAATCCTCACTTTTCTCTCTCTTCTTCCTTCATTTCCTATTTCTTTTCCTCTCCTTCTCCTGCGTTCAGTTCCAGTTCCAATTTCTCAATCCTCACTTTTTCTTTCTTTCTCCTGTTTCTCTTTTCTCTTCTCTGTTTTTCTTTCTTCTGGCGACTTCCGTCGCTGTCTCTTCTCTCTCTTTATTTTTCCTACGGCTCTTTGCCATTTTTTCTTTCTCTTCTTTCTTGTTTTTAGCTATATATATATATATATATATATATATATACATTTAATGGGTGTGTGTGAGACTTTAGTCTCCACCGTCCTTATAGTTTAATCTTTCTTTTCTTTTTGTTATTTTTATTTTCATTTAATTAATGAATTAGTTATTGTTTATCCAAGATCAGCCCCAAAGATTGACCACCGCCTTATTTCTTTGTTATTGTCTTTTATTTTGTTCTATTTTATTTTCTAATTTTATTTCTTTTCATTTATTTATTTTCTTTTCTTACTGCCCAAGTTTTCTTACGCTTATCATCCTTAACTCACCGCCATTACACACACACACACACACATATGATTTGTTTCAATCATTCTCTCTATTTAAATTTCTAACATTTCGCCGTACCGAATCTTTTAAGGAAAAAAGGGCAGTGTTATCTTATTTATTTTCTCCTAGTATACGTTCAAACTAATTTTCCAACAGTTACAAATTCTAGAACCCATAAAATACTTTTAATCTTTCTAATGGTTCAAAGCTTGTCCCAATTTAGTATCTTAATTCTATTCGGTTGTCCTATTGTCGTAATTCTATTTAGTGATGATTTCAATTTAGAAAACATCCTAACTCTAAATTAATAGAGTATTTATATTTGGATAATAAAATCTCACTTACAATTCTTAAAGAAGTAATATAACTTTATGACTATACAAAAATTAAAGTTGAGGAGATAGTTTTTAAGAAAATATTTAACCGAAGGGTTAAACCTAGGATGAAAAATTGCGGGGTCTCACATCCTTTCTCCCTTAGAAAATTTCGTCCTCGAAATTCTTCATTGGTTGTATTTTAAACTAGACATAGACAAAGTTTAACTTTCAGGTTGGTCTTGATCCTTAACCTTTCCTTTTGAAGCTTTGTTTTTCCTTTTTTCAAAAGACATCTTTCCATTAGTTTCTTAGTTTCTGTGGCTAGTGTTGATTGGATACTAATGTGAAAGACAATTTTCTTGTCCTTGTTCCCACTAGTTTTCCAATCATTAAGCCGAGTCATCCTGTCCAATTTCTTGACTCGAAACCTATCCATATACGCTTTCCTACGAAGAGCACTAGCTACCCTATTTATTTTTCCAAGGTAATTAATATTAGAGTCATAGTCTTCGTTAAAACTTGTCTTTGTTGCAGATTTTGATTCTTTCTTCGCAAATAAGTCCTTGAGATTCTTAAGATTAGTACAAATATCAAAGATCACTCTGTAAAGGTAGGACCTTCATTTCTTAAGGGCAGTATTACATCCGCCAACTCAAGGTCATGAGTTATATAATTTTGCTTATAACATCTTTGGTACTTGCTACCTAGGCAACAACCTTTCCATTCGGTATTAACACGTTTGCAATCCTTCCAAGGGAGTATCAATGTATGCCAAAAAGTCATCCTTTCCTTGTCGTAAGGTTAGGATTAGAGTAGTGGTTAATCTTTTCTTTAACTTCTGAAAACAAGTTTATGCTTTTAAGTTATATTCAAACTTCACGTCTTTACGGGTTAAACTTGTTAATGGTCTGACTAATTTGGAAAAGTTTCTAATGAAACATTGGTACCATCTTGCTAATCCAGGAAACACTAAATCTTAGTCACATTTCTAGTTTGATTTCAAATTTTCATCATTCCTACTTTGGATGGATCTACGGCTATCTAATCTTTAAAGGTAATATGTCTTAAGAAAATTACTTTGTCTAGTCCAAATTCAGATTTACTTAACTAAGTATACAACATGGGTTCTGTCAAGGTCTGAGATATTATTCTAGAATATTTCTAATGTTCTTCAACTGATTTATAATTTACTAAAATGTCATCTATGAATATTCCTACATAATTGGTCCAAGTAAGGTTGAAAACACGGTGAAGAACATATAGAGCTAAGTCACTGATAACCTCAACCTCTGGGTTGGATAGTAATGAAATCACTTCAAGGAAATCTTTAATTACTAAGATGGCTTAGTTTTGGTTTGTTCCACTGGTTGATTAATTGGGTAAGCTAGGTATCTTGAGTCATTTTATGGAAAATATCTTGAGTCATTTTATGGAAAAGTGTCCTAGCTTTAACATCATAAATAAAGGCTGATACTTTCCCCTTTAAGGTCATATTTACTTCAAACTCAGGTTCTGTTAGATGACAGAGTTTAAACTTCTTAGTTTAATAATTTAGCTAGACATTATGTTTAGATAATCAATCAATAGTAAGAGTAACTCCTTACTCTTTTAAAGGTAATAAAATCAAGTCTACGGGTAAATGTTTTCCTTCAATTTTAAATTTACTTTCTCTATAATTTTACTAGTAATAATTTTATTGTCACTAGAAAGGGTATTAATAAGGCCAACACTCAGCCCTATGATTCAAATTACTAATAATATTAAGATTAACAGTTCAATGCGCAGAACAAAGATAAGTTAAAACTTGTACTAGTTTAACTAAGCATAGAAAAAGATTTTAATTACACAAGTAATTATAAAAGACTCTATCAGAAACTGCATGTCTATTTCCATTACTACCTACATTCCTCTGTGATGGTTAACAATAGGTTGAGAGCATTTAGCATTTAGCATTTAAACCTTTTACCATCTTCAGGCATTGTTGTACCACCCGATGATTAGAACTACCACATCCTAAACATTTGTTGGCCTTGCGCCAACATTACTTTTCCTCATGTCCAGTTCTATTACAAAACTTGCATATACCAGGAGGTGTGTCAAGGTAGTAGTTGCAAACCTGTCCCGCTCTCTTAGAGCATTGTCCTGACACAACCTTTTGATCCTGGTTACTTAGGAATGCAAGGTTTGCATTTCTTACAAGTTTGGGTCTCCAGTTTATGTTATCCTGTTGGCATAGCTGACTCTCTCGAGTCACCTCTTTCTCCTTTTTCCTCATCTTTCCATTGACCTTGAGAGGATAGAACTTCTGGAATCTCATAGGAGCAACATTCTCAGAGTCATCCCTTCGGTGAGATTCCCGCATATGTCCTTCTAGCCGGGTTAGCACATGGGTAACCTGTTGTAGCATTGCAGTCACTTGTCCCGCAAAGCGCTGTAGTTCGAGTTCTCTATGTTCTTGTTTAGCCTATCCTTGATCTACTCATTCTTGTTCTACATTGTCAGGCATGTCCTTGGCTGATATTAGGTTTCCTTCCTTGGTTGTCCATTGCCTGTTCCTACAACAGGATAATAGAGAATAATAGAAGGTTAACTTAACTATGTCTTTATTATTTTCCTATAGTTTAATCTTTAGGGTACCTATCTATTTTTAAAATTTAAAAGTTTAAATATTTTATTGTATGTATATATATTAGAATGGGGGAACAAACAAATATATAAAAGCAAATTTTGTGATATTGATTCTACATATATAAAGTTATTGATTCAATTGATATAACAGAATTTCAACATGTTTATGAAGAAACTAGTTAAGAATACAAGGTAACTTATTTTGTAACTTAAGAATAATTTAATTGTTACTCCGGTTTGACTCGCATGAAGGAAATTTCAGCAATTCAAATTTAGGCTAGCCATCCCCAAGTGAATCAACCATAATTTTCAACCACAAATCAATTAGTAATAACATTTTTCCATTCAAGTTAAACTATTCAGGTAAGTTTCAAGAATTAAAACTTGTCCTACCTATTAAGGTCAATTTAAACCTAGACAAGGCAAAGCTGATCTCACAACTTACACATACTTTGTAAAGCTTTTTATTCTAAACTATCAACCATATACCTTTTAAATACCAACCTACTTGCTTATACCTACAAGTTCCTAAGCATGCCAAGCCTTAATGATCTGATACCACAACTGTGACACCCCAGTTTCACCATCCCGCATACAAGGGACTAGCTTTACCGGATGCCTGCCTGGTTGGCACTAGGACTCATTATCATTCAGAACAAACCAACCATACTTTATTTTAGTAATGCAAATAATGTTACATATCCCTAATTTACAAATTGTCAAAATATAGACCAAAAAAAATCTTCTCGCTCTTTAACTTCAACCAGCTATTATAACGTGAATGATCTTATAGATCAAACTGTACATTTCCAATCAGCATATTACTAATAACATGAATGATCTTATAGATCAAATCGTACATTTCCAATCATCATGTTAGTAATAACATGAATGATCTTATAGATCAAACCGTACATTTCCAATCATCATGTTAGTAATAACATGAATGCATGATCTCATAGATCAAATCGTAGATTTCCAGTCATCATATTACTAATAATGGGAATGATCTCATAGTTCAAACCGTACCCTATAATCTTATCTCAAACTTATATATATATATATCAAATCAATAGTTCCAGTATACAAAGAAAGCTCATCAGAGATCTTCACACATATATAGGCACTCAGGAAGATGCATAAGCACGAATGGACTTTTCAAATCTCAAAACATTTCACACAAGATTTTAAAAGCTTTGTAAAACATGTCATCACAATTCAGTTCAATGCAGATTCAATTATTAATTACATTAAAACGGTATCTATTTTCAGTGAGAAACTCACCCTAGTCCGTAGATACTAGCTCACGAATATCTATCGATCTGCATATAATTCAAATTCAAGTCTCAGACTTTATTCTAAAAATAATTATATTCTTAGAATTTTAGGCTTATAAGTATTCTTGTTTACATTTCTAGGTTGATCCTTAATTTATAAATTAATCTTGAGCAATTACTTTCTTTAAAAGAAATCCTTAACTATTAAAATAATTATAAGAATTTAGGATTTTAATTTTACTTATATAAAACAAGCTTTTAATATAATCTTAACGGTACTTATAAAAATTAATGATTCTTAAATTAATCATTAATTAGAGTGTTTAAAATTATAAAATCAATTATAAAAAATTTAGTCCAAATTATCAAAATTTACATTTTTCATAACAAGAGCGGTTTAATCGGCAATAGCAACATTTTCTTAATTTCAAGGACTGATTTTTCCAGCAATAATATCGGTTTTAATTGACCAGAAAAGAAGATCGGTTTTACCCACAATTATATCAATAATAACCGATCCAAAATTTATTCCAAATTGCAGAGCGGTTTTGCCCGCTCCTTCAATCGGCAATAGCCAATTTTCTTGAGCTGCGGCCAAGAAAATCGGGTATAAAGGATCTAAAGTCCGGTTATAACCGGTATTTGTAAAATCCCAGGTTTTTGAGAACTTTAGCTACGGGTTTGGTTTTGAATAATTCTAAAACACATTTTCTTTTAAATCCTTTTTAATCCAAATCAATTCTATAACATTCCTATATCATTTCTACCAATTCCTAACATTCCTACAACATATAAAATCAAAGATCCAAATTAAATTCCAGTAAAACTTAAAACCTAATAAATTAAGCTTATAGCTTTATGAGTCTGGTTTCTATATTATCATAAGCAATTTAAGCTTACCGTTGTGTTCTAGAGACTGTTAAAGTCCTTTCCACCGGTTTAGAATCAAGATTCACGTTCCAAATTTAAGTTACCTAAATTTTTCTTACTTTTCTTTCTTCTTTTCCTTCTCCTCCTTGCTTCTTCTTCCTCCTTTCTCTCGCTTCAGTTTATAGATCCAAATTCCTCTCTACTACTGCCTCTTCTTCCCTCCTTGCATTTCCAGTCACCGTCCCCAACTCCAACTTCTCAGTCCCCAATTCTCCTTCCTCCTCCTTCTCCCTTCCTTTCTCCCCTTCTTCTTCCTTTGTTGAGGCCTGAACCAGTTCCAACTCCTCCTTCCTTCGTTTCCTGTTTCTTTTCCTCTCCTTCTCCCGCGTTCAGCTACAGTTCCAATTCTAGTTTCAGATCTCTCAATCCTCACTTTTTCTTTCTTTCTCTTGTTTCTCTTTTTTCTGCTCCGTTTTCTTTCTCCTCCCAACTTCCGTCGCCCTCTTCTCTCTCTCTTTATTTTTCCTATGGCTCTTTGCCGTTGTGTGAGACCTTAGTCTCCACCGCCCTTATAGTTTAATCTTTCTTTTCTTTTCTTTTTATTTAATTAATTAATTAGTTAATATTTGTCCAAGATCAACCCCAAATATTGACCACCGCCTTATTTCTTTCGTTTTTGTCTTTTATTTTATTCTATTTTATTTTCTTATTTATTTATTTTCTTTTATTTATTTTCTTTTCTTACTGCCGAAGTTTTCTTAGGCTTATCATCCTTAACTCACCGCCATTGCATATATATATATATATATATATATGTATTTTTAATTTGTTTCAACCATTCAATCTATTTAATTTTTAACGTTTTTCCATGCCAAATCTTATACGCAAAAAGAGCCGTGTTATCTTATTTATTTTCTCCCAGTATACATTTAAACTAATTTTTCAACATTTACAAATTCTAGAACCGATAAAATACTTTTAATCTTTCTAATGGTTCAAAGCTTGTCCCAATTTAGTGTCTTAATTCTATTCGATTGTTCTAAAGTCGTAATTCTACTTGATATGATTTCAATTTAGAAAATATCCTAACTTTAAATTAATAGAACATTTATACTTTGAATAATAAAATCTCACTTAAAATTCTTAAAGAAGTCATATAACTTTATGATTATACAAAAATTAAATTCAAGGAGATAGTTTTGTAAGAAAATATATACCCAAAGGGTTAAACCTAGGATGAAAAATTGCGGGGTCTCACATAGAGCCTTCCAAATGGTATTTGCATCAATAGCATGCCTAGATCTACTATGTAGATCGACCAGACGAGCACCTAAAAATTGCATACACTACAATTGCAAAAGGAAAAAAAAAAATCATAAAACTATTTTTAAAATTTATAATAATCACCAGAATCAGAATACAATTAATGCTAAACGCAGTAAGGGATAACTAAGGAGGTGCACTGTCTTCCGATTCCTCTACCGCATCCTAAGAAACACGAGGATGTGTGCGAGATGTATAATACTCAAAGTAATCATCAGATGATTCATCAGCCACATTTACTCTCTTTAATCCAATCAATAACATTTGCCTCCACAAGTCCCATCCTATGAGTAGAGCGTCATAATGACATACATATCTTTTACATTCTGGACCTCTATAACATTTTGAGGGCATAAACACTTGGAGGGGTATGATCTGAGTGTACCCAAATTGTCTTAGGATCTGGGGTACATTCTGCTTGTAAGGCTCTGGAAATTTGCAGCAATGGATCATACGCCTATACAATTTTATTTGATGTACCAATGCAGGATTTCATTCAAACGGGGTCCAATTTAACTGATTGTTAACAATACGAGGCATACATATGCAAACAAATGACCTCATCGGATCTCTTCGTATCTAGTGCGAACCTTTAAGCACTCAAGTCCTCCTCCAGATCATGCTTCTTTCCCGTACAGATGTGCCATTTCAGTGCAAAAGGCATATTGATATTATACGATTTTCTCCTGGCAGGACTGGATGCTGGAAAGTACTCATATATTGAAGTCTAATTGAAAAATGAATTAAAACATGTTATCTAATATCATGATTTATATTCTAAAAATGTGCTAAATTAATGTTACATACTTATTTGAATCAAAATACAGTAATCATACCTATAAGAGTGTCAAAACAACCTCCCAACTGAACACTTGCAAACCTAGATAACTTCCCAAGCTAGCGATACAAGTTTGCCAAGCAAGCTGCAGCCTATGCATAACCACTTACCTTCTCCAAATCATGCAGGAAAGGAAAGTAATATCCAGACACAGTAGTTTTTGACTTATCCACGAAAAGGGTTGTTCCTGACAACCACAATAAGTGTCCCCCAACAGCATTTCCTGAATCCCAAGGTCTATCGTCACAATGTGCTTGAATGGTGGACATCTTGACATTGGAATAGTTAATTTCTGCCTCCACGAGCTCATCGTCTAAGTTCAATACCACCCTACTCTCTTCTTTTAATTTTTCTGGTTTTATTATGCTAAATACAGGATCTCCGACAACAAGAATGCCCAAAATGTATGCTATGTCATGGAGAGTAATGTTCATCTCTCCAAATGGCAAGTAGAAAGAATTTGTTTCCGGATGCCATCTCTCTACAGAAGCAAATATCAATGCCTCGTCCAACTCAGCATGCATACAATTTAACAAGATGGGTCAAACCAGATTGCTCAGGTATTACTTTCATTGGCCCCGCTTGAAGATGCTACTTAGTCACTCGGTCTGCTTAGTTGAAACATTTCAACACCGTACATTCCTATCATATAACAACCACATTAGTATAAATAAACATTAACCAAATCATATATGTACATTCAAAAGAATTGTTATCTCTTACTTGTCGATGCCATATGTAATAAGCCATGTGTCCTATAAAACTTTTCTACAATTCAGGTTCTTAAGTCCACCCAATCATCCCTTGACTACCTTCACTATCCATTAATCCCTTTCCTCTTCCAGACCTCATAGGTTGGATGCTTCTATTTGGCATTTCATTTTCATCATCCATGTGACTGTCAGAACTATCTGATGCGACTACCCTATCCGCGAAGTGATTATTTATTAACATTAACCTTTCAACATTCTCAGCATGCTCTTGTCCTTCATCATCCTCTAAATCTCCTGTATATGCAGGTGCAAATTGTGGCTCATTTGAGATGGTAGAGCCCTCACCCGCTACTTGTCTTAACTTGTTCATTCGTGCATATGTTGTGGGATGAGTGCGTAATGTAAAGAGATTCTAAGATTTTGATTTTTTCTTGACATCTAAAATTAGAAGTAGACGGCAGAATAAGTAATATAATACATGATTAATAAAGGTAAAATTAGTCAGCATAAATTAGAACCTAATGCAATCATCAACATTAAAAAATTTATTCCAAACTAGTTACAAGAGAAGAGGCATAACATACAATATAAAAGTGGAAATCACTATAGTAGTTCATTTCGGGGATTGAAGTATAAGCTAGACTAAGCATTCATTTCAAAAATAGTGCAAGGAGTCGATGTACACTTAGGATAAATGGAAACAATAATAGGAAGAATGTTACACAGAAGGATATAGTTTTATAACCAATGGCCTAAATGCAGCAAAGTTAAAGGGAATGGGCAATCAATATTAATAAAAGGGCAACTTTAGAAAAATGAGGAGCAATCAATACTAAGTGGAGGGGCAATGTTCAATTATGTCAGAAAATTAATTTTTCTTGTTCCCATAAAATTACCCAAAACTTATTTATTGTCACGGAAGATTTGGAAATTGTTTTAGAGCTCCCGAATTATAAAAATAAATTGATTTTAAGTTACTTTTTAGTTGATTGTATTTCGCCTCTTCCTCAGAGAATGAAGATCAAACAATTCCCAATCACGGTCCTTGCCGATCGGAGCAAAGTTAGAGTGGAGGGGCAATTAGTTTTAAAAAGAAAGGGGCACCTTTCAAAAATGAGCAGAAACGAATACTTAGTGGAGGAGCAACGTTCTATTTTGTCCAAAAATTAATATTCATTGTTCTTGTAAAATTACCCAAACCTTATTTATTTACGCGGAAGGTTTGCGAATTTTTCACAGGTCGTGAATGATTAAAAATAAAAATGATTTAAATTTACTGTTTACACAAAATTAGAGTGGAGGGACAATGTTAAATTTTGTCCAAAAATTAATTTTTCTTGTACCCGTAAAACTATCCAAACCTTATTTATTCTCGCGGAAGGTTTGGAAATTTTTATAGAGGTTCTGAACTATAAAAATCAATTGATTTTAAGTTAGTTTTTAGGCATAGTTAAAGTGGAGGGGCAATCAGTATTAAAGGGGTAACCTTTGAAAAATGAAGAGCAGCTAATACTTAGTGAAGGTGCAACGCTCCATTTTGTCCAAAAATTAATTTTTATTTTTCCCATAAAATTACCAAAACCTTATTTATTCTCGTGCAAGATTTGCAAATTTTTTACAGGTCGTTTATGATTAAGAATAAAAAGACTAAAATTTACTTTTTATACAAAATTAGAGTGGAGGGGCAATCAGTATTAAAAAAAAAGGGCAGCCTTTGAAAAATGAGGAGCAACCAATACTTAGTGGAGGGGCAACGCTCAATTTTGTCAATAATTAATTTTTCTTGTTCCCGTAAAATCACCCAAACCTTATTTACTCTCGCGGAAGGTTTGAAATTATTTTTAGAGGTCTCAAATTATAAAAATAAACTTATTTTAAGTTACTGTTTAGGAAAAGTTAGAGTGGACGGGCAATCAATATTAAATAAAAGGGCAACCTTTGCAAAATGAGAAGCAACCCATACTAGGTGGAGGAGCAACACTCAATTCTGTTCGAAAATTAATTTTCGTGTTCCCGTAAAATTACTCAAACCTTATTTATACTAGAGAAAGGTTTGGAAATTTTTAACAGATCCTGAATTATAAAAATAAATTGTTTTTAAGTGACTTTTTAGGCAAACTTAGAGTGGAGGGCAATCCATATTAAAAAAAGGGGCAGCCATGGAAAAATGAGGAGCAACTAATACTTAGTGGAGGAGCAACGCTTCATTTTGTCAAAAAAGTAATTTTCATTGTTCCATAAAATTACCCAAATCTTATTTATTCACACGGAAGGTTTGGGAATTTTTGACAGGTCGTGAATGATAAAAAATAAAAATGATTTAAATTTACCTTTTTTACAAATTAGAGTGGAGGGACAATCAGTATTAAAAAAAAAAGGGGCAGCTTTGAAAAATGAGGAGAAGCCAATACTTAGCGGAGGGGCAAAAATTAATTTTCCTACTTCATGTAAAGTTACCCAAACTTATTTATTCTCAAGGAAGGTATGGGAATTTTTTAGAGGTCCCAAATTGCTACAAAAAATTTAATTTTTAGGAAAAGTTAAGAGTGGAGGAGCAATCAGTATTAAAAAAATGTCAACCTTTGAAAAATGAGGAGCAACAAATACTAAGTGGAAGGGTCAATGTTCAATTTTCCGAAAATTACTTTTTCTTGTTCCCGTAAAATTATCTTAACCTTATTTATTCTTGCGGAAGGTTTGGAAAAATTTTTAGAGGTCTCGAGTTATTAAAATAAATTGATTTTAAGTTACTTTTTAGGCAAAGTTAGAGTGGAGAGGCAATCTGTGTTTAAAAAAGGGGGCAACATTTGAAAAATGAGGAGCAACCAATACTTAGTGGGTGTGCAACGCTCCATTAGCAACCAATTCTTTAATTTTAGTGGAGGAGCAACGCTCTATTCTTAGTAGAGGCTCCGAACTATAAAAATAAATTGATTTTAAGTTAGTTTTTAGGCAAAGTTAAAGTGGAGGGGCAATCAGTATTAAAGAAAGGGGTAGCGTTTGAAAAATGAAGAGCAACTAATATTTAGCAGAGGTGCAATGCTATATTTTGTCCCAAAATTAATTTTCATTGTTCCCGTAAAATTACCCAAACCTTATTTATTCTCCCAGAAGGTTTACAAATTTTTTACAGGTCGTGAATGATAAAAATAAAAATGATTAAAATTGACTTTTTATACAAAATTAGAGTGGAGGGGCAATCAATATAAAAAAAAGGGCAGCTTTTGAAAAATGAGGATCAACCAATACCTAGTGGAGGGGCAACGTTCAATTTTTTCCTAAATTAATTTTTCGTGTTCCCGTAAAATTACTCAAACCTTATTTATTTTTGCGGAAACTTTGGAAATTTTTTTAGAGGTTCTGAATTATAAAAATAAATTGATTTGCCTACTTCCTGTCCAAGGTTTGCTAATGTTTTATAGGTCGTAAATGATAAAAAAGTAAAAATGATTAAAATTTACTTTTTATACAAAATTATAGTGGAGGGGCAATCAGTATTAAAGAAAAAGGGAAGCCTTTGTAAAATGAGGAGCAACCAATACTTAGTGGAGGGGCAACACTCCATTTTGTCCAAAAATTAATTTTCCCTATTCCCGTAAAATTACCCAAACCTTATTTATTATCGCGGAAGGTTTGCGAATTTTTAACTCGTGAATGATAAAAAATAAAGAGTTTATTCAAAATTAGAGTGGAGGGGCAATCACTATTCAAAGAATAGGTCAGGCTTTGAAAAATGAGGAGCAACCAATACTTAGTGGAGGAGCAAAGCTCCATTTTGTTCAAAAATTAATTTTCCAGTTCCCGTAAAGTTACCCAAACCTTATTTATTCTCGAGGAAGGTTTGGAAATTTTTTTAGAGGTCCCGAATTAGTAAAAAAAAATGATTTAGGCTAATTTTTAGGCAAGTTATAGTTGATGGGGCAATCAGTATTAAAAAAATGGGTAGCCTTTGAAAAATGAGGAGCAACCAATACTATGTGGAGGTGTAACGCTCTTTTTTGTCTAAAAATAATTTTCCTTATTCCTGTAATATTACCTAAACCTTATTTATTCTCGCGGAAGATTTGGAAATTTTTTAAGAGGTCTTGGATTATAAAAATAAATTGATTTTAAGTTACTTTTTATGCAAAGTTAGAGTGGAGGGGCAATTAGTAATAAATAAAGGGGATTCCTACAAAAAATGAGGACCAACCAATATTTAGCTGAGGTGCGACGCTCCATTTTGTACAAAATTTAATTTTTCTTGTTCCCATAAAAGTATTCAAACCTTATTTATTCTTCAGGAATGTTTGGGAATTTTTCACAAGTCGCGAATGATAAAAATAAAAATTATTTAAAGTTACTTTATTTAGGAAAAATTAGATTTGGGGTCAATCAATATTAAAAAAAAGGGGCAGCCTTTGAAAAATGAGGAGCAACCAATACTAAGTGGAGGGGCAACATTCAATTTTGTCCAAGAATTAATTTTTCTTGTTCCAGTAAAATTACCCAAACTTTATTCATTCCTGCGAAAGGATTGGAAATTTTTTAAGAGATCTCGGATTATAAAAATAAATTGATTTTAAGTTACTTTTTAGTCAAATTTAGAGTGGATGGGCAATCGGTATTAAAAAAAGGGGCAGCCTTTGAAAAATGAGGAGCAATCAATACTTAGTGGAGGTGCAACGCTCCATTATGTCCAAAAATTAATTTTCCTTGTTCCTATAAAATTACCCAAACTTTATTATTCTCACGGAAGGTTTGCGCATTTTTTTACAGGTCGTGAATGATAAAAAATAAAAAGGATTTAAATTTACTTTTTATACAAAATTTGAGTGGAGGGGCAACTAGTATTAAACAAAAAATGTAGCCAAAATGAGGAGCAACAATACTTAGTGTGGGAGCAATGCTCAATTTTGTCCAAAATTAATTCTTTTGATTCCCTTAGAATTACCCAAACCTTATTTATTCTCGCAGAAGGTTTATGAATTTTTTCACAAATCTCAAATGATTAAAAAAAAAATGATTTAAAGTTACTTTTTAGGAAAAATTTGAGTGATGGGGCAATAAGTATTAAAAAAGGACAAACTTTGAAAAATGAAGAGCAAGCAATACTTAGTGGAGGGACAATGCTCCATTTTGTCCAAAAATTAATTTTCCTAGTTCTAGTAAAATTATACAAACCTTAATTATTTTCGTGGAAGGTTTGGAAATTTTTCAGAGGTCCCAAATGATTAAAAAATATGAATTAAAGTTAATTTTTAGGAAACATTAGATTAGAGGAGCAATCAATATTGGAAAAAAGGGCAAACTTTGAAAAATAAGGAGCAATCAATACTTAGCGGAGGTGCAATGCTCCATTTTGTCCAAAATTAATTTTCCTTGTTCCCGTAAAATTACCCAAACCTTATTTATTCTCGAGGAAGGTTTGGGAATTTTTTAAAAGGTATCAAATTATAAAATAAATTTATTTATTGTTGCCTTTTAGGCAATATTAGATTGGAGAGCAATCTGTATTAAGAAAAATGGGCAACTTTAGGAAAATTAAGAGCAACTAATACTAAGTGGAGGTGCAACTATCAATTTTGTCCGAAAATTAATTTTTGTAATACCCAACCCTTATTTATTATCGAGGATGGTTTGAGAATTTCTTTAGAGGTCCCGAATTATAAAAAATAGATGATTTATGGTTACTTTTTAGGCAAAATTATAGTGAAGTGGAACTCAGCATTAAAACAAATGATAGCTTTTGAAAAATTGGGAGCAACCAATACTATGTGGAGGGACAATGATCAATTTTGTGAAAAAAAATAATTTTTCCACTCCCGTAAAATTATTCAAAACTTATTTATTCTCGAAATAGATCAGAATTTTTTTTTTCAAAAGTTCAAATTAAAAGATAAAATTTATTTATAGTTACTTTTTAGGCAAAGTTACTGTGGCTGGGTTGTCTCTATTAAGAAAAGAAGCAACCTTTGAAGAATGAGGTGTAGTCAGTTGGTGTGCCATCACTCTATTTTTTTTCCAAAGATTAATTTTCCAGTTCCCTTAAAACTATCCCAAACTTATTTATTCTCGAGGAAGGTTGGGAATGTTTTTCACATGTCCCGAATTAAAAGAAATGTGTAATTTATATTTAACATTTTTTTAGGTAATTTCAATAAAAGATGCAATATCTATTATATGAACGTGCAATGTTTTGAAACTAGATGTGCAACGGTTTTCTATTAATCGAGCAACTTACACCGATATATATATATATATATATATATGCAACTGTGTATAAGTAAATGTGCAAATGTGCAATTTATAGGAATAAAAAATATATGTTCATATCAATTTAAATTTTTAAATGAGATGTGCAATGCACCACTATTAAACGTGCAACGTATTTGGGATAGATGTGCAATTGTGTATTAGTAAATGTGCAATGTTCACATATAAAAAAATACGTTTTATTCCTTACAACTAGGGATGGCCACGGTTCCTGTTCGAATCGGAACTGACCCGGAACCAGAACCATGGCCCACGGTTCCAGAACCGGAACCAGACCTGCCTGAAAAGGTACCAGTTCCGGTTCCACCTTTCATAGAACCGGGAACCGCCGGTTCTATAACCGGCCTGAACTGGGAACAGCCAGTTCCCTACTTAAAGTACTAAAAATTATATAGCACTTATATGTTGGAGTAAGGTTTCAAACCCATGCAAGGCATCAATTTTCATTAAAACTTGAGGAAAGCTAAATAACCAGTATACCAATTTCCTCTTTGTTATATCTTTCTTATTATTAATATTATATTATATGTTTATTCATATATAAAGTACATAATTATATAATATAATTTTTTTATACTATATATATTATAATAATATATAAACTCGCAATATAATTTACATTATGCATATTATTAATCTAAGAAAACATTACATTAAATTAAAGTATATATATAAATTAATTAATTATTGAAATAAAATTGCTTCAATTTGAATGAAATTAGAACTGTGACAGAATCGGAACCGTGACAGAACCAGAACCGGTGGTTCTGGAATAGTCTCGGAACCGGAACCGGTGGTTCCGGAACCATCCTAGAACCGTTCCCCAAGGTTCCGGTTCCACTTTCTATAGTACTGTAACCGGTGTTTCTAGAACCGTGGTCATATCTATTTACAACTAACTAAATAAATAAAATTACCATTTTTATATTTGGTATGTTCAGATGGAGAATTTTTTTACGAGAAAAAATATGTATTCTTATAATTATAAGTTCTGTGTCAAAATCCTATTGGCTTAATTTTAAAGAACCATTTCCCTAAAATAAATAAAGAGAGGGACTGTAATATATATATATATATATATATATATATGAACATGTATATATATAGGGAGTAATATTTGTCAGGATGATCCTGAAATAAGCCATTTCAGGACTTATCAGACATCCAATCAGAGGTTGCCACCTAATTTATTCTAAACTGATATATTCTAATTAAATGATATACTTATTTTATTAAAAGTAAATTTTAAAATATAGTTATATGAAATATCCTTTAATCTTGTATTTTATTATAATTTCATTTTTTTATAAAAATTATATAAAAATTAAAATAACTATACCCTACACATAAATAAGTGAACCTTTGGTCATAAGATTTAATTTGTTAAAAAATGAATATGAATGAAAAAAAATTTATCTCAAAATTTTAAAATAATTATACCCTATATACAAATAAGTGAACCCTTAGTCACAAGATTTAATTTGTTAAAAATGAATATCAATGAAAATAATTTATCTCAAAAAATTAAAATAACTATACCCTAGACACAAATAAGTGAACCCTTAGTCATAATTTTAAATTAGTTAAAAATGAATATCAATGAGAAAAAAATTATTTAAAAAATATAAAATAACTATACCCTATATACAAATAAGTGAATCCTTAGTCACGAGATTTATTTGTTAAAAATGAATATTAATCGTAAAATTATTAAACTATCCCAAGTGATTTATTTGATATTGGCAAAAGACTTACGTAGATCTGTAACTAAAAATTCTGTGATAAATTCAATAATTATAGGAAGGTAAAAAAGTAATTTCACAAGATAAGTGTACAATAATTAAAATATATCAATTTATAAAAAATTAGATGGCACCCTGTGATTGGATGTCTGATGAGTCCTGAAATTGCTTATTTCAGGATTATCCTGACAAATATTAAACTCATATATATATATATATATGCATATTAATCCTTCCAGCATTCATTCTCCCTATTTATATTTGTTAATTTGTATATTAATCGTTGATCACTTAGTATTTTCAACCAAAAAATGTAAAGTCTAAGGACCTTTGAATTGGTTTTATTAGTCCTAGATGAATATCATGTCTTAAAAATCTAACTTTTGTTTGAAACAACTTCATTTTAGTTGCTGATAAAACTAAACCATTTTTCTTTATTACATAAAAAATAGTATTTAAATGCTTAAAATGTTGCTCCAATGAATCAGAAAAAACCAAAATATCATCAATATAAACAATGACAAAAGATGAGTAGTTATTGAAAATATCATTCATAATTCTCTGGAATTCAGAGGGTGCATTTTTTAAACCAAAGGGTAAAACATTCCATTCATAATGACCAAATGGTACTGTAAATGCAGTTTTATACCTGTCTTTTTCAGCAATTTGAATATGCCAATATCCTGATTTTAAATCAAATTTTGAGTAAATCTTTGCTGATACCAATCGATTAAGTAGATCTCTTTTATTTGGGATTAGATATCGAATCCATTGTAAAACTTTATTGAGTGGTTTATAATTGATAACTAATCTTGGAATACCTCTTTCCTTTTCGTTTTGATTATTAACATAAAAAGCTGGACAACTCCATGGAGATTGCGATCTCCTAATTAGTGATTTTTCTAAAAGAACCTGAATTTCTTTTTTACAAAATTCCAACAGTTCAGAATTCATTTGAATTGGTCTTGCCTTAGTTTTTATCATTTTCTCATCAAAATCTTTTTCATATGGTAAGTTTACAACATGCTTTTTACGATCCCAAAAAGCACTGGAATGATCAGAACAAATATTGGTTTTAAATTTTTCTTCTAATTCTTTTATTTTTTCTTGAGTATCAATTTGCTGTAATTGTTCTTCAATCCTTGCAAAACTTAATTCTTCTTTTAAAAACATTATTGACTTCTTTTTTGATTGTAAAAGATGGATTTGTTTATAAATTGAATTAGACTATAATAAATCTATTTCTATTTGTTTAATGGGATGAATAAAAGGAAACCATATTTTCTTTCCTAAGATTTTTGTATAAATTCCATTAACAGTCTTTTTGAAGGGAGTAATTTGGAATAAAAATGGATTTCCCAAAACAACATCATATGAGATATTTTCTAAGATTAAAAATGAGTGTTTAATGCAGTAATCATTTTGACAAATGAATCCATTTGAAAGTTCTTTTTTAATCTTCATTGGAGTACCATTAGCTGCAAGTAATTGCTCGTTAGTTTTTGATAAATAAATGTTTGGAATAATACCTGACCGAATGCAGGATTGATCAGCTCCGCTGTCAATTAAGGCAATAACAGTAGTAGAGAAATCTCCAGCACCAATAGTAACAAATGAGTACCATTTTTCCATTTTTACTTACTTAAAACATTTAAAAATTGTTCATCTTCTGGAGTTTCTTCCGAAATTTTTATTCCTTTATTAGAGGTTTCAGGAGTATCTTCATTATTACTGGACTGACTTTTAACAATTAGTTTTGCCTCTATCTCCAAGTCTTTTAATTTCAAATTATTTAATTCAATTTTTATTTCTTCTACTTCCTTTTTTAATTTTACGATTTCACTATTAATATCATGAGTTTTTCCAATTTTTTGATATCTATTTGTTTTTTCATACTCATCTACTAATTTTGATAAGCTAAATGGTTCCGTAATCTTTGGAGTAATTTCATTATCTAAAACTAATGATTTTAATTTTTTCACATATTCTAATTTTACATCATTATCTTCAATTTTTTCAATTATATCAAATAAAAATTCTTTATTATTTGCTTTCCTTGGAGTAGACTTCATATTAAATGTTTTTTGTCTACATTCACAAAAGTCATTTCTTTCATTTTCTGAAAAGGATGAATCAGAGGAGTTTTGAATGTTCTCATCATCTGAACTATTTATTAATAAAGACATAAGTTTATTTTTTAATTCTTTTTCTTCAGAAAATAATGAATTAATTTTCTTCTCTGTTTTACAATTAGGGCTAATATGACCTATCTTTCCACATTTAAAACATTTTAAATTCTTTTTGTTTGAAAATCATTTTTTCTTTTTATAAAATGATTTTTCTACCGGGAGATTAGAATTTTTATATTTTCTAGAATAACTTGGTTTTTTATAATAATTTCTGTGAGTCCTAGATTTTTTAATTTCTTTTGATGGAGATTTTATACCTGTAATGCCAAATGCTTGACAGAAAGAGCCCATCTCCTTGCGCTCCGATCCGTACCTATTTTGAATTTTCAGATCTTGACATAATAATAAACCTTCCTTTTTAATAAAAGCAAATAATTGACCAAAAGTAATATTTGAAAAATCAATATGATCTGTCCCTATTTCTTTTTGAAGACTTGTTATAATTCATTCAGAAAATAAATGGGGTAAGCCTGTAATAAATTTTTCTTTCCAAAAAGTAGCAGAACAGTCTGGACGTCTCATTACTTTAGTTAAAAACATATCTTTGTAACATTTAAAATCAGTTAATGTTGGACAACGTAAATTAGTAAGAAAAACCTTTGAACTAGTCAATTCTTCTTTTGGATTACCAATAAAATGGACTGAAATGACATAAATAAGAAATTCACTGCCATCTGGGACTTGGACTAAATCATCATTATCATCTAACTGTTCAAAAGTATGATTAATAATTGATAATTTTTCAGGAGTAGTTAAAGCATTATCCCACCAACCTTTTAGTTGGCATGTAAAACCTGAAATTAAACAGACAGCAATATGAGATTCTTCAGCATTAGTTTTTGCCTTATAAGCCATTCTTGCCATTCCCATTTCTTGAAGTGTATTAAGTATTTCATATTCAGATTTTGAGTCAATATTCCATTCGTATAATGAGCTACCATCATAAATTTTAGCAACAAATTGAGATCTTTCTTCAAATAAAATATCGGGAGGAGTTGGACGAGGATAATAATTCCTAGTTGAACCGGATTGCCATTTTCTATCATTGGATCTATTTGAGTACTTATTGGGCTTTCTGTAGATCTTATTGAATTCTAATGGAGTTTCACTATCAAACTGGTTTTCTACGAGATTTATCTGATTTTCTACCTCGTTTTCGGAAGATGTTTGAGACTCGGAAGAACTTAAAGAATCACAATCTGTCTGTGGAGCGACTTGAGTAAATACAGCAATATGCTTTGAAGAGCTTGGTTCTGAAGTTCTTGGGGTCAAACAGAGTTTCTTTTCAAATTCTCTTGATAAGGCAGACACCTGAAAAAATGGTTTTGCAATTTCAACTGGAAATTTTTCTTTAGTTTTTATTGAATCCATTTTTGTAGAAATTAAATCAACTTGTTGAGCGATTGTGTGTAAAATCTGATTTGTATAATTATTTTGTTGATAAACCTTTTTAAAATCATCTGAAGTAATTCTTTCAGTAGCTACTTCTTTCCCCTTTTTAAAAGGATGAGCAATTATATCACCATCCGTAGTTGGAATAGTAAAACTCACTAATGGTGGATGGACTGAAGTAACAACCTGTCCTGTAGTTAAATTCCATTTTTTATATAAATTATTTTGAACTTCAATAGTAGGAATTTCACTAAATTTTTTCAATCCTTCTTTATGTAAAAAATAATCTAACCATTTAAAGAAAGGAAAATTAAATCTAAGCTTTTCAGCTTCTTTAATCCATTCTGAAATGAGTTTATCTTGACAGTCTGAATTTAAGTTTTCAAACCATAATCTTTCTTGATTAAAACTTTCATCAAAATATAATTCCTTTAATAAATTGAAATTCACAGAAAATTTTCTACTCATAACTAAAATATCTGGAATTTTCATTTCTGATTGAGTTGGGGAATCTGGAGATTGAGTTCTAGCTGGAACTACATCTGGAATAGGAGCTTTAAACTTGAGCTTAGTATCTTGATGACTAGATAATGGATCCTGAGTACTAGAAGAAGGATCAGAAAAGGAGTACCTTGACCGTCCTGAAAATGAATACCTGGGAGGAGGAGCTCTAGAAGAACTTGGAACATCCTCTTCACTAGGAAACCTGGAAGATGCTGACCTGTAAGAACTAAAGGAAGATGATGGATAAACAGGAGTAGTGTTAGGAAAACGAACTAAAAGTTCACTTCTGAGTATTCTTCAATTATTACTGGTCTAGATTGTCTTGTCTGTTCAACTGGTTCTTGTTTTGGTCCTGGTCTATCAATGAGAAATTCTCGAGGGATTGTTATTTGATCCCATGGTAGAAGCTTAGGTGTTTGAGTTCTTGTCAATGTCCTGTCTGAATTTGTAGTCACAAAGACCGATTGATCTCGATCTGAGGTTGGTAGTCTCAAGGCGGTAGGAATCATGGATTTCATTAGTTTAAAGTATATACGATAAACAAGTGAAAAATTCATTGATGGTTGTTCAATTTTTCTTCGATCTAAATGAATATCTAGAATTAAAGATTTTAATATTAATTGATCTAGTAAACAGATTGAGTAATCTGGTGAGCAATCAACACGAATTGTACCATTACATGCATTAGTTTGAATCATTGCAAGTAATGAGTCATTATAATTAATCATTCTATCATCTCTTAGTGCAAGAAATAATGGGACATCAACTCCTTTTCTTTGGAGTGGATGCACAGCTACCTGTATTAAACCAAAATGCAAATAATTGTAACCTTGGTTTAAATAATTATTTATAGCCATTCGTGAAAGTAATGGTATTGTAGTTTTTCTTTCATGTAATGGAAGAGCTTCTTCATGAATTTTAATTGAGTATGCTTTTGAGAATTCCAATACACCAATATGATAAATAGATCTAAATGAGTATGATGGGACTATTTGATTAATTGGAACACCAAATGATTGAACCTCATGACTTTGTAAAACTCTATTAGTCCTGCATGATCTAGTACTTGAGTCACCGAACAAAAATCTTCGAACACTATTCACCATTTTTTAAAACTTACTTGATTAATGCAGATGCATGATGCAAAATGAATGCAAACAGCTACCGGGAACACCTGCCGGGAACACCACCTAAGGCTTACCAACGGACTCACGGCTTACCAACGCTTTACCAACGCTAGGATGAATGCAATCGTGATGCATAATGAACCCACCGTAATCAAAATAACCTTTAAAAATGTTGAAATCATGTAGGAAAACTTTTGAGAAAATGGCTCTGATACCAAAATTTCTAAAAATTTGTGGCGTGTAAAAGTAACTTTGTTTCTATTTCTTTTATTCTTTTTATCATATGTTTTTTAATTAATTTAATTCATAAGGTGCGAATATACTTAAGAAAATAATAATTAAAGGGGCATTTTGGTAAACTTACAGGTACTAAGTGACGCATGCAGTGACACACTCAATGACGTAGGGCGGCGGACTCATGATCCCGGACTCCAAATGAAAGCGGCCTCAAAACAAAAATGAAATAGAGTTTACTCATCACCTCTATAAAAGGAAAGAACTCCATCACTCCAAGGCATCGGTTGAAATCTTTTCCATGCTTCCCCTTGTAATCTACTACTTCATCTGTATTCCTTCCCCACTCATTAATACGAGGTTCGAATTTACTCCTTTATTTATTTCTCCCGCAAAAATAATTAAAGGGGCATTTTGGTAAACTTATAGGTACTAAGTGACGCATGCAGTGACACACTCAATGACGTAGGGCGGCGGACCCATGATCCCGGACTCCAAATGACTCCAAAAAAACATTCTGTGATAAATTCAATAATTATAGTAAGGTAAAAAAGTAATTTCACAAGATAAGTATACAATAATTAAAATATATCAATTTATAAAAAATTAGGTGGCATCCTGTGATTGGATGTCTGATGAGTCCTGAAATTACTTATTTCAGGATCATCCTGACAAATATTAAACTCATATATATATATATATATGCATATTAAACTCATATATTTCTGATCAAAATGGTATTTGTTTATTTCTTTACGCACTCAATTTTGTATGGTACAATTAATTAATTATTAATTAACGGATTCATTTGCTAGTGGGAGGTTTTGATCTACAGCCAATAAGTCGTAGGTTCAAGTTACCAATGGGGTAAGTGGAGAACCATCGTTAATCTCTTTAAAAAACAAATGCTATTAATCTTGATTTTGAGTACATGGAAATTATTTAATCGTCTACATATTGCAACGTGATTAATTTAGCCAACGGTCACTAATTATTAACTATTATTCCCTATAAATGCTCTGGAAAAAATAACTATTTTAACTAATAAATTACGGGTAATTTTTGTGAAGCGGGGTTACACCTACGACGCCTATACATGCGATTAAAATGCATCTTTTACACATTACTTTTATTTTAAGTATAACTTACGTACTTCGACAAGTATCAATGATATTTTCTAAAAAACATTTCAACTTTGAAAAGTATAAGCTTAGATGTCAAAAGTGTTTTTATGCAGAAGTAAGTATTTGGTTAAAAGTATTGCTCTTTATTTCAAAAGTATAAAGGTTCATATCAAAAGTATATATATCACTCGAATCTCCCCAAAGCATATATTTACAAAAATAAAGTTTGCATTCCAGAAAGTTTTTTATTGGTTAAAAACATTACAAATCAAGTTATACTTGGAACACCTTTTTTAAAAAAATTATATCCTATTTATCATATTGATTCTAAAGGATTAAAAGGAACTTATGGAAATAATCAAATAAATTTCAAATTTATAATGGAACCATTTTCAAAAGTATTAAATACTATAAAAGAAAATATTCTTAGGAAAAAAAATCAAATGATGTTTTTAAAACATGAAATAAATACTTTAACAATTGAAGAAAAGCTTCAAAATCCTAAATTACAGGATAAAATAAAATTAATAATTAATAATTTTTCATTAGAGATTTGTAATGAACATCCAAATGCTTTTTGGGATAGAAAAAAAACATATTGTGAGTCTTCCATATGAAGATGATTTTGATGAAAAGAAAATTCTGACAAAGGCTAGGCCTTGTCAAATGAATTCAGAATATCTGGAATTATGCAAAAAAGAAATACAATCTCTTTTGCAAAAAGAGTTAATACAACCTTCAAATTCTCCATGGTCATGTACTGCATTTTATGTTAATAAACATAGTGAGATTGAAAGAGGTATACCTAGGATGGTAATAAATTATAAACCTCTTAATAAAGTTTTAAAATGGATCAGGCATCCTATTCCTAATAAAAAGGATTTATTAGATAGATTATATGATTCAATAATATTTTTCAAATTTGATTTAAAATCAGGATATTGGCAAATACAGATTAATAGTAAAGATCAATATAAAACAGCCTTTACTGTTCCAATAGGACATTATGAATGGAAGGTTATGCCTTTTGGTTTGAAGAATGCTCCTTCAAAATTTCAACAAATAATGAATGATATTTTTATTCCTTATAGTGGATTTATAATTGTCTATATTGATGATATTTTAGTATTTTCTAAAGATATTGAAACTCATTTTAAACATCTGAATATTTTCAAGAATTTAATTATTCAAAACGGTTTAGTGATATCTAAATCAAAAATGAGTTTGTTCCAAACAAAAATTAGATTTTTGGGTCATAATATTGAAAAAGGAAATATTATTCTATTAATAGAAGTATTGATTTTGCTTCAAAATTTCTAGATGAAATTTTAGATAAAACTCAATTACAAAGATTTTTAGGAAGTTTAAATTATATTTCTTCCTATTATAAAAATCTTAATGAAGACACGGCAATACTTTATGATAGATTAAAAAAGAATCCCAAGCCATGGTCTGAAAAACATACTGAGGCAGTTAAACGAATAAAGTCTAGAGTGAAATCACTACCTTGTTTAATGATTGCAAATCCTAATCTGGAGAAAATAATAGAAACAGATGCTTCAGATATAGGTTATGGTGGAATTTTAAAACAAAAATCTAAAAATGGTAAACAAGAATTTCTTGTTAGATATTATTCTGGAAAATGGAATGATAGCTTGAAAAATTATGCTACGGTAGCTAAAGAAATCTTAGCTATTGTTAAATGTGTGTTAAAATTTCAAGATGATCTTTATAATCAAAAGTTTATAATAAGAATTGATTGCAAATCTGCAAAATTTATGTTTAATAAAGATTTTAAACATGATGTTTCTAAACAAATGTTTGCTAGATGGCAGGCTCATTTAGCCCCATTTTATTTTGATATTCAATATAAAAAGGGTGAAGACAATAGTCTTCCAGATTTCTTGACTAGAGAATTTTTGAATAATGACTGATCATAAATTTTATGATTGCAGGTTGATGCTCCCCAGAGGTAGGGCCTCTGGCCCTTACCGAGGACGTGGAGGACGAGGAAATATCCTTGCCCAGCTTGGTGGAAGAAGGCTTGTAGCAGAAAATATTTCTGCTAGAAGGAGTATGTCTCCTGAAGATCCATTATATGAAGAATTCATGGAGTTTATATCACAAAAGCAGGGTAATACTGCTTCATCATCATCCTCCTTTTCAAAAATCGTAGGAGAAGAAGAGAATGAAGATCATATAGCTTCATATCACCAGAACAATTACAAAGAGGTAATAATCCTCTTAGAAGGTAAAGATTTACAATGGGTCAATGATCCATGGATGCTAATGCAGAGATATTTGGACAGTTCATCATATGCTGAACTGGCTTATAAGTCCAGATCTTACTTTGAAAATATTTTGAAGTATTCAGGAAATTGTGAAATAACTCATTTTACAGGTGCTGGTAGCGCCCAGAATGTTTATAACTTCAGCAAAATCATTATTAAGCAGATTATATCAGCTGAAGAATGGGGTTTATCAACCATGAAAGATAGAGAATATCTCCATCCTGAGCAGAAAGTTTTGATTAAATTCAAATATTGGGATTATATTGAATCCCTTACTAAAGTATTTATTTACGAAAATCCAAGAAGGAAGCACTCTTGGTTCATAAAGATCTGTGCTGATGTTTATAACAGGCAAATACCAATTTGGTTTGTTAAATTGTGGCTTAATTTTAGTCCATCAGTCTAGGTACTACTTGAGCCCTTCAAAGCTTTATATGCTGATTGGGTGAAAATTTCACCAAAAATCATGACTCTGGATAATAATCATCCCTGGAACGATAATATCGCTCCAATGTATTTCTTTATTGAATTTTCAATTCCTTGGATCTGGAAATGGGTTCCAGAAGTGGGTTATACTCCAGAAAAAATCCCATGTTTAAAGAGAATTGGTTATACCAAGTTCTGGAATAAATTAATCAAAGCAGATGCTAATGGAGTAATACAAGGCCAGGAATTAATTGATCAAATCAAGATGAAGCTGCAGGAATATCAGCAGAAAAAACAGATATCTCCAAGGGATGAATCTAGTCCCTTGCAGCAAATTCATAGGATGCTCCAAAGGGAAAAAGGTATTGTTTCCCGAGAAGAGATAATAGCTTCTTATATGGATCTTTTAAAGAAAGACTTAGCCAAAACCTGGAAGATTCAAAATCGGAGGTTTCAATGTCAAGCCAAGGTCATTGCCTTGCAGGAGAATCCCAAGAAGAAGATGAAGAAGTCGACATCGACATTGACGAGATGCTGCTGGCAATAAAGAGCTCAGTAACCTGTTCCACCGGTAAAAGCCCCAAGGATTAATTAACATAGGCGGTTGAGGACTCTACCGACATCAATACTGTAACGGCCTTCATAACTGATAGTTTGAAATCCGAAATCACTGTAGCGGATTTAAAATTCAAGATTTCAAATCCGTAATAGTTCAAGGCAGGTTCTACCTATAAATATGTCTTAGTTTAGCATTCAGAGGCAGAACTCGAAATCCCGAGGCTTCCTCTTCCTTTTCCCCTTCCCTCTTTGTAAATCATTCATCCATACTTCCTTTTGTAAATTTCCCTTTAATATACATATTTTTACCTCTTCAAGAATTGAAGACTTGAAGACAGATCTAAGGGTAAGTTTTATTTTTTGTATTTAATATTTTTATTTTCAGTTATATTTAGCCTAATGACAGGCTAAATACTTAGTGTTAAACCATGAAATCTAGTTATCTGATTTTCCTGTAATGATGATTTTTCTATATGTCTGAGTCATCTTACTATTTTAGAATTAGTTAAAGAATGCATGGGTTGTTGAATGCAAACATGCATCTGTTCATTGTCTAAAGGATGATGAGGGTTGAGCCCGTTGTTAGCCATGGATAGGCGTTGTTAGGGCGTTTTTACCCATTTTTATCTCCTTTAGCCAATTTATTAGGTTGACAGTTTGTATTCAGTGTAATGAATTCCTTGTGCTTCCTTAATTAATCCTTGAATCGTTGGAATGATTCCCCCTTATGGTATCAGAACCATTATGGTTTAAGAAGATAACTGGTTTCTTGGTTTAACACTCCTTTTAATATGGAAAAACTGAAGATATTTCAGAAAAAAGATAATATTAAAAATAAAATGAAAACCGAGGTTGATATACCCTCATATTTAGATCTTTTATCCAAATGGACAATTCCCTATGTGGAACCAAAATTGATTTATCATCAAGGATTTTTTAATAAAATTGGATTAAAACAGATTTGTAAAACAACTGAACAATCCTTAGCTATTCAAGATGTTGATACAGCAATAACTCTTCTTAATGAAGAAGATTTAGATTCATATCGTTTTACTCATAAATTTTTACATATTGGTTTAGTGCAAATTGCTTTTAAACCTTTAACTTTGGATAATTTACCAGAAAGTTTCATAGCAACTTTGAGAGATGGTAGAAATAAAGAATGGAGAAAATCTATAATAGGAGTTATACAATCTAGTCTGGCACATGGTCCATTATATTTTAATGTTCATCCAAATTTTCAATTATCTTTAACAGATAAAAATATATGTAAGGCTTTAACTTTGAATATAAAAACTGAAGGTTATAATTATAAACTTGGCACAGAAATTATGTGTATTTGTTATAGAATTTATTAGAAGCCATTATACACTTTGAATCCATGTTATAAAGTGGAAGAAAATAATAAAAATTTGAATGAAACAATTATAATTGAATCAAATTTTAATAAGTCAAATATAACAACAAGAAGAACAATTAAATGGGATGAAATTCCTATTCCTCAGCATTGGAAAATGACAAAGGTTGCTCATATTGCACCTAGAAATAAACATCAGATTTCTAATATAATCCAGACTCCATATGGAGATGTTTATGTACAGATGAGTAATACTCAGGGAATATCTAGATCTTCCTCTGTAAGATCATTTATTTCCCCTTTTAAGGATAATATTCCCGTGTCTCATAGACATTCTGCATCTAACATTGGTGATGTGAATAAACATCATCCTAACTTGTCTTTACATTCTTTAAATTCAAGTGGTGAGAATAATTAGGGGTGTTCAACCGGGCGGTTTAACGGTCTACCGGTTTACCGGTTCCGGTTTGTACCGGTTTTACATTTTTTATGCAAAACCGATAGACCAACCGGTAAGTACCGGTTCGGTCGGTTTTCGGTTCTATCGGTTTTTACCGGTTTACCGGTTAAAACCGGTAAACCGGTTTTTTTTTTTTTTTCCATTTTTTTGGGCTATGGGGATGGGACCAATCTACAAAACTAGCCCAATTAAAAATTTTAATTTAAACCCAACCCAATAAAAAAAATTTAATTTAAACCCAACCCAATAAAAACTAAACCTCACCCAATAACTAACCCACTAAACAAATAACTTAAACCTAATCAAATTAACATTTATTTTACTTTGCTGCTGCCATTTTTTTTCTTTCTTACTGCCATAATAGCCTTGTTGCTGGAAGAGACCGTGGCTCTATGTGATGAATCCATGTGGGATTTACTTATGGAGAGTCTGGAGACCTAATGTTTCATTTATTATGGATTATATTAAAAATGAATGTTACTTTTTTTTTTTTTTTAACTAAGCGATTCTAAAGCATCATATTACAAGCAAAAGAAGTAACACATTTTGGTTTCATGAAGTAGGATTCCATTGTTTCCCCCTTTAGTCAACTCAAAATAATAAGAAGACATATTAAATGAATGTTACTTATTAGATATTCTTTTTGTTTAAATAATTTTACAATTTTGTGTCAAGAAATTTTGATCAATTATAAATAAAATCTTGTCAAAATTTTTTGAATTTCAATTTAATAATTGAAAATAATTAATGGCATGACAGTGATAATTAATGACACCTATAAAAATGAAAAATAAACTATTGTTATTCACCTATAAAATTAAAAATTAGTATTACATTGTTCATGGTTTTTTTTTTTAAATGTAAAAACGTTATATGTTTAATAATGTTGAAATCATCATTACTCGTAGTCATTGATTGCTTTGCTCATTGATTTAAAATTTTATTATTACCTCGTAAAATATGTAATCAACATTAATTTGGTTGGATTTTAGAGAAGACACAATATTTTTATTATAATTTTTTATTGTACATCATATTTGACATTTCATATAAGTTCATAATTTATATTATAACTTAATAATTATTACTTATTATGACACTGATATGTCATTATCTCAATATGAAATTATAAAACCATTAACTAGAATGAGTTAATCTTGTATACTAATATCTAATATGAAAGTATAAAACCATTAAACCATTATCGGATTTGGTAACTTGATTCATTAAATCGGTTAATCGCACAAATTTTCAACGAAATGAATCGCTATGAATTGCCATAAATTAAAATAGAAGATCAAAAATTATAAATAATAACAAACATCTCATCAAATTTTGAGAAACTTCTTCATCAATGAAAGAATGTTGGGAGAATATGCAAAACACACCACCCAATTCATTATGCTAGTTTCGAATATAACTATATGTGGTCTACAATTACATTATACTTATACAATTAAAACATAAAGGGAAGTTATCAAACACTGAATAAGCTAGTGAGTGGTATGAACTTAAAACAAATTATTTTATTATGTATTGTACATATGTGATAATATACTATTCTAGTGGAACCGGTGAAGTATTACTAAGCGTAAGAAATATCAATATATATATATATTGTATAGATTCAATATTTGAAAAATTATAAACAATTAAAGCAAGTTAGTACCGGTTTTTACCGGTTTACCGGTTTATCGGTTAACCGGTTTCAACCGGTTTACCGGTTAACCGGTTTATCGGTAAACCGGTGAACCGATAAACCGGTAATAAATATTATTACCGGTTTACCGGTTCAACCGGTAATGAAAAAATACTAACCGAAAACCGACCGGTAAACCGATAAAAACCGGTAACCCGAAACCGAGAAAACCGGTAAACCGGTTTAACCGGTAAACCGGAACCGATAATCTACCGGTTCCGGTTCGGTTTTCGGTTCTTCGGTTTTCTTGAACAGCCCTAAGAATAATCACCATAATTCTGTGAATTCCTTTCATACTGCTTTAAATAATAGTCATTTAAATTTAAGTGATGGAATAACCCATCATAATGCTTTAATTTCTGAAGAAGTATTACGTGATGGAATAAACTGTCATAATCCTTCTACTTCATATGTTAAGAAATATATTCCTGATTATATTCCTCCTAGAAATTTTGCTGATGATCATATTCCTGTCAGTGAGGAGAAAAATCCTCATGTTGATTTATTATATAAGAAAAAGAATAATATTGTGCATGATATTTCTGATAGAAAAGAACCGGAAATAACCAAATCAGAAATGAATTTTTCAATATGAATAATAAACCAAAGATAGATTTTAGTAAAGGATCTAAAGCTAGAGAAAAAATAAGAAATGAATTCTTATTACCTAGATGGGAAGTATTTAGAAAATGGTTTTTTCAATCTTTTTCTCTAGATGAAAGAAATAATCTTCAAGATGAATTTTATAAATTCCTAGGAGAAAAAAATATTTTGTTTCCCTTTGTTTCATGGTTTATTCATAATTATGTAGAACCATGTATATCGGTAATAGAAAGAGAATATAGGTTACCTAATGGTAATATCTTGAAGAGTCAATTTCCTCCTCAAGGATCTTTTAGTATAATAAAAGATAAAATTTCTATGAATTTTAGTGCTTTTTCAAAATTATTTGAAGAAGATACTTTGACAATAACAGTCAAGAATATCAATAAAATTATTGAACAACAAAATTATACAAATGTATACTTAATTGTATTAGGAGAACAAATCCTCTCTTTACATGATATATTAGATAAATTAATTGAAAATAATACAGGGGCTAGTACTAGTAATATACCTAGCACTAGTAATATAAAAGAAAATACAGGTGTCTTAGCTGCTCCTAGTCTTCAGCCTCCACCTGAAATAAAAAATTTTAAGTTTAAAACTATAAGTCCATAATTGGAAAAATTAATAAATGAAAATTTTAAAGGGTTAAATATAACCACAATTGAAGAAGAATTTTCAAATGAAATTGAAAATAATCCAGAATATAAAAAAGTAATAAAAGATGAAATAAATAAAATAGGAGAGATGTATAAATATGCTGATAGGCCAACTCAAAGAATAAATTATTATAATAGGCCATCTCTGATGGATGTTCTTCATGAGGAACAAGAATATATTAATCATAATAGTTATAGTAGTAAAAATATTTATGAATGGAATATAGATGGTTATACAGAAAAACAAATTTATAATATGGTTCATAGAATGTTAATGTATAGCACTATTTGTAAGAGTAATGGTAACTCTGATAGTAATATTGCAAAAATGATAGTTGCAGGTTTTACTGGCCAATTAAAAGGTTGGTGGGATAATTATTTATCTCCAATAAATAAAGAAGAAATTTATAGAACTGTTAAACAGGAAGGTGAACAATTGGTAGAAAATTCTGTTTATACACTAATTGTTACAATTCTTGAACATTTTACGGGTAGAATTTCAGATATCACTCAAATCTCTCAAGTATCAACCTCATGTTTAAAAGTACAAGTAATTTTATAAAAACAAAGCTTTTCATTTTAAAAGCATAACTACGATCATATCAAAGGTATATCTGTCTACATGGCAATGGCAATGCCATCCAGAGAAACCCTACAACATGCCATCTCTCACAATGTCCACATGGAAAGAATTAAAGGAGACACCTCCAGAGTCACCATAACGGCCAATATGACCCTCTCACAATGTCCACATGGAAAGAATTAAAGGAGACACCTCCAGAGTCACCATAACGGCCAATATGACCATCTAGGACCTCTCGTGCTTTGGACTGATCATTCAGGATATTAAGAAACTTCGCTAAACCGCAAGAGAATCATCCATGCCTTGGATAAGGCATACAAAAAATGCCCTATCACATGAATTTATCTACCATAACAAGCAACATGATATTCGTTTTAATATGTGGAGCACACCTCCACCTTTTGTAACTACACTTTTAGACGATCTCAATATATAACACTAACATTATTTCCTTACAAAGTAAAATTTGTGATATCGAAAGTATGATTATTATTTATTTTCCTTACATACTAAAAAGTGTTAAATACACCTTTTAGTTCGAAAGTATAGTGGTAGTAAAGTCTTCGTGCTTAATAATATAACCTTATTTCTCGAAGTAACACAATTCATCTTAAAAGTATGTTTTATTTTTGCAATGTGTAGTTTTAATTTTCAATATATCAATTTCACTTATTCATGATTCTAATCATGATAATTCACTTCTCAACACTCCACACTTACAAATATTTTCATAATCATTTTGCATCCTCTCTTTAAAAAAGTGTTAGACTGGGTGGTCTTAATTCTTATTTTGATTGATGAATTAAAAAATATAAAAATTAATTTAATGATTAATTCTAAGTGAAAAATGCAATAGAAAAGTTCACGGGAGGACCAATGCAGAAAACGGCGAAGAAAACGAAGTTAAAACAAAGAAACAGCAAGCAAAAGAAAAAAGAAGCATGCAGCCCAGAAATGTTCTAAGTCGAGTCTAGACAGCTTCTCGAGTTCGAAGCTGCCCAGAAATGTTCTAAGTTGGGCCTCTACAGGCTCTCAAATTTGAAGCTAAACAAAAAAAAAAAAGTGCCAAATGCATTAATTGCACTCCACGCCAAAACTCCTAGCCGTTGGAGAAAAGATTTCAAAAACTACAAAGTGTTGAAGTCGGGTCTCGATGTAGAAGCCCCGGACTAGAATTGAAAATTAGAAAATTTGTGAAGTTTCTAACCCGAGCCTAGACAGGCTTTAGATAGCCTTTTAGTCTACTGGCTGAAAATTTGTGAAGCTTCTAACATGACCTTCGACTTTGAAGCTTGACCTCAAAGCTTCTGACGGGAAGAAAAAGAGAGCCATTATTTGACCGTTTGAAGTGATTCATTCACTTCTATAAAAGCCACAAGCACGAGAATGAAAGACCAATCACCCCCCCCCCCCCCCCCCCCCCCCCAATCTCCTACACTCAAGAAACATTCAAGAGCTCTATTTCAATCATTAAATTGTCAAATTAGCTTGTTGAATTAGGATTAGAAAGAGGTTTTTATGCCCATTTGTGTTTGGTCATTTAAACTCTATTGTGGAGCTTTTTACCTTGTAAACACTTCATTAGAAAGTCCTAACTTAAGAGTTTGAGTGTAGGAAACATGTATTAGGTAAGTCCTAAGCTCTTGAGTAAAAGTTAGGCAAGAAGAAAGGGGGAGCAAGAAGAGGAGGAGAGACCCAACTCAAGAGGTTGAGTTTGGTCAATTGTACAAGTCCTAACTTAAGGTAAGTTGGGCATTGGGGTTACAGTTCTATCCAAGAGTTTGGATTAGGCAAAGGGTAAAAGTCCTAGTTTAGAGCCAAGTTAGTGATGAGGTCATCCTTCTCAACTTTCTCGACTCGCAGGTCTATTGGACTCCACCAATGCATGCACCATCTTCAGTGGACCGGCCTAGTCAGCAAACATGCCCCACAAACTGGCCCAGCTATAAGGAGTCTCTTCACAGGCCACAAATTGTGACTCAAGCCTACCAATCACAGGCCATCGTAGCCCTCGCTGTACAATGGATCTGAGTGCGCAAGCCCAATCGCGACTTGCGATCCACGCAAGTTCCACTTGTGGAAATCGCAAGTCCGAACCCTAATCTAGGAGGGATTTGGAAAGTGCACATTTTCCTTTTCCTTTTCTAGTTTGTATTGTAATTTAAGTCAAGGTGCCAAAACTGTTTACAACTTGACTTAATTATTAGTTTTCTATTCCATTTTAGTAGTTTATTTTTTTTACAACTTGAATTTGGATTTTCTCTTCAAGATACCAAATTCAAGCTTCCTTTTTATTTTTATTTTCATGTGTTTTTTCGGATCCCTATAGAATGAGATAACCGAAATTATACTTGCCAAATTCATGCCCTTTTTGGGTTTGGTTTGTAAAAGGTTTCCAACTCTTGACTGGATTCCACTTTTAATTGTTTCCTATTTCTATTTCTTGCAAAATTTGACTACCCCTCTTCTTATAAATAGGGGCAGCCGAACTCACAATAAAACATAATTCTTTGGTTAAAATTGTGAGGTTTATCCTTTACTTTTAGAATTCTCAATTGTTTACTTTTTGAGCTTGTGTATTTTCATGTATTGATAATTCTGCAAGTTCCAAAATTAGAAGAATTTAGGGTACTTGCTCTACCCAGATTTCTGTTTGTTCATATCTTAAGTCTTCTAGTTAGTTTAAGAATAAAAGTAGCTAGTCTTACTTAAATTAACTAAGGGTTTCGAGTTTTCAAGAGAGTAAGTTTGTGACCTTCAAGTTTCGACTTTCCTTGGCAAAGTCTTCCGCAACTTGGGGCGTTTCACGATAACTCACATAAATTTTGATATAAGAGCCAAGCCGAGCTTATTGTTAGGAGAGAGACCGTAATAATACGGTTTAGCTCAAATGGTGTTTTCTTTCTCCTCAATTTTTGCACAAAAATTGTATGGTATATCAAGTTCAGTATCTTGCATGGTTCCTCAAAAATTAATTGAGAATAAAAGACAACATCTTGCATGCTGAATTTTTTTTTTTTTAAGAAAATATCATGCTTGTTTGGATTTTGGCTTAAATTAAATTGATTGATTTTAAAAGCTGAAATCTATAATTTTTCTTGCTGGGAAAAATAAAAGAAAAAGAAAATTGGTTGAAAAAGAGAAGAAGAAATTGGAAAATTAAAAGGCTTGAAATCGGATTTCATAAATTTACTTGTTTTCGGTTTTAAGTGCTTTTTGCGATTTCTTGTGCTTGATTGTGATAGTGACACTCCTGTTGTGACACAAATTACTAGAACAATTTGATGGCTATTTTTTTTTTGGAAAGGTTCTGCTTTTCGCGACTAAGCTTTGTGTCGTCGAAAGTTGTCACCTTTTCGGCTTTAGGGTTTCGCGGAACCCTAGCTCCTTGCGACTTAACATTTTGTGTCACTAGGGAGATAGGTCGAATTTTCCAGCCCTTTTGTGTGGTGCTATTGCAGCTGTTTGAATTGTCACTAAAAGCCTAGGGTTGGAATTGCAACGGTTATTAGGGTTATAAAATCTCGGACCCCTAATCTACCCCCAGCAACCAATCTTCGTTTGAAGTTATTTTTCAAATATAGGACTTTTACTTTGGAGTTATAGTTGGCTCTGCAACATCGGTAGAGCTACTATCTATTTCGAACCCCTACTGTCCACAGTAAAACGACTTTAAAACCTCTGTAATTGTTCTAAGTTGAGAATCTTCTTATCCTTGATTCTTGAATATATTTTCAGTTAAGGATTCAAATTTTTTCTATTAAGCTGCAAAATTTTTGGTTTCCAGAACCCGACACCCTTGCGAAATTACAATTTTGCCCTCCGGGGGAGAAATGCGATTTTTGGGTTTAAGTTGGCATTGGTTCGGCCGAAACTTAAATCCAAAATTGTTTGCTTAAGTGAGAAGTAATTACTTGTGGTTGGGATTGGTTTCTGTAATTACCTATAAGGAAGGTGATCACATTTTGGGTAGTTTCCTAATTTGTTTCAACTCATAATAAAACATAATTCTTTGGTTAAAATTGTGAGGTTTATTCTTTACTTTTAGAATTCTCAATTGTTTACTTTTTGAGCTTGTGTATTTTCTTGTATTGATAATTCTGCAAGTTCCCAACTTAGAAGAATTTAGGTTACTTGCTCCGCCTACATTTCTGTTTGTTCATCTCTTAATTTTGCTAGTTAGTTTAAGAATAAAAGTTGCTAATCTCACTTAAATTAACTAAGAGTTTCAAGTTTTCAATAGAGTAAGTTTGTGACCTTCAAGTTTTGACTTTCCTTGGCAAAGTCTTCCGCAACGTGGGGCATTTCACGATAACTCACATCACATGTTTGTACTAAAAGTCTTAATCAAGAAATTGATTAAGCGAAAGTGCTAATTGCTAGGCAAGGGAGTTTTGAGTAAGACCTAAAGTTCTTGAGGAAGGATAGGGCAAAAGATCCATTGCTAGCCTATGGTAAGAGAAAAGTCTTAATCTCTTGCGAAAGAGTTAAGCAAGTGTAAGGGATTGAAACACTCTTTTAAGTGTTTCCTAGTGGATTAGAAATCTCAAGTTGTAGAACTTGGGGAGTGGAGTAGGATTCAAAGGGAATTCGAACCAATATAAATTTGGAGTGTTCTTGTTTTGTTTGTTTATTTGCCTTCATATTTTGCAAATCACCAATCACACACCTCACTTATAAATCTAGTTTTAAAGTGTTTTAAAACTTGTCTTTGAAAATGATTTTTTAAAGTGTTTTAAAACTTGTCTTTGAAAATGATTTTTCAAAGTTGCTCTTCTTTGTAGAAGAAATTTTTAAAAGGTCAAAGAACCTTTCACCCCTCTCCCTTTTAGGTTCATCTTAGGTTGCTATTGATAATTGGGTTTCAAAAAGGAAAGAGTTTAAACCTAAAAATTGATCAAGCACGTGAGTAAATAGGCAACGCATAAACCAATGAAGAATGTATACACGAGTTTTAATGAACAAATTTTAAACGTTACACTATCTAGTTAACTTTTAAAATAAGCTATCTATTACTCATTCCTTAATTTTAATGGAATAGGTATATATATAATTTTTTTTTCTCCCAATAGAAATTGTATTTTTTCCCATAAGAAAGAGCAGTGTATGTGTATCATATACATATCGTTAAATTAAACAAAAACAAATGTACACTTTCTTCAAGAAAAAAGCCAAAAATTAGACTTCTTTATGCCTACAAAAAGTGTACACCACCCTCTAGCTGCCGTGCAATCATCAGGAATATCAGTAAATATATCTTGGAAAACATATCTATTCCATGGCACAGTGTCTGAATATGGTGCAGGTCCTCTACTCCTGACCGCCGGTGTGAAGCCCCAGATTTTCAGAGCAAAACCCATAGGAATAAAAATGGTAAAATCAAAATTTTTGGTTTAATGTGCGTGTTGACGTGAAACGTGACTTGTTTGTTTGAATGATTTTGTGGAAATTATTACGTTCCTAAGTTGTATGGTATACTCCCGGGGAAGAATAGGAGGGATTACGAGCTTTACAAGGAGAACGAAATGCGACCCTCGAGCCAACACGAAGCCGGCTGCACGCACCACACAGGCCAGCGCACGCAGGGGGCACCACACGCTCAGCACATGCCACGCACAGACCGGCACACGTGACACACATGGGACCATTGCACAGCAACGGGAAATCGAGAATTCAAGCTCACATTGGATTTTCTCCAATCCAAATCTGAAACAAACTCGAAAAATATGAACTAACCTAAACCTAGACCTAAGAGGTGCCTATATAAGCATCCTTAACCATGAATTAAAAGCTTTTAATCAACAAGAACAAGGGGGAAAAAAAAAACATAGAGCAAGGTTTTCAAGAAAAAGGGTGAGCAGCTATCTTGAGGAGCTTGGACCGCCTCCGCCGCCGGAAAACCACTGCCACCACCTTGGTTCTCTAGCCCTGCACTCTCACTATTGGTTCGTGGCAATCTAGGGACTTAGGTAAGCACATATTCGTAGAATTAAATCACCAAAAGTAGCATGACCACATGGGTTAAAAAAGTTAGATCTTGCATGTGGGTTGTCAATTTTAATCTGTAGCTCTGATATTTTTAGGATGTATTGTTGTAATATATTTGTTTTTAATCATCTAGGATCGATTGCAGCTAGTGACAATGGGTGGAAACAAAAATTGGAATTATTATGAAAATCAAGAACATAAAGTTGGAAAAACAGTGCATGATGCTATGTAAAAGGTCATTAGAATGGTTGTTTTTGTGTAAACATCAGTTGTATTGCTATTATTGATGCAGGTCTGTAATTGAATATTTTTGGAATCGTTAGAAATGAGCTAGAAACGCGAAAACAGGGGCCCCAAAAAGGCCCTCCCACAATCGCATTTCTGGGCAGACACAACGGCCAAGGGGCCGACGCTGCCCAGCCAGTGTTTGCAGCTGCCCTCCTCTGGTGTAGGCATGGCCAGCCGATGCGGCCGTCTAGTTCTGATCTCACCCACGGTGTGCCGTTTTGGCTATTTCTTACCATTCAAACCATAGCCATGCATGCCTTGACCCATTTGACCATTTAACCACCTAGCCACATGACTTAACTACTTGACTTACCTAGAGCCACTTGACTTGACCCGAACCACTTGACTCGACCCGAACCACTTAACTCGACCCGAATCACTTGACTTGACTTGAACCGCCTAAATTGACCTAAACCACTTGACTTAACTCAGATTGACCTGAAAAGTCAAACTTGATCCAAATTGACCTGAAAGGTCAAACTACAAACTAACCCAAAAAGTCAAACTTGACCCAATTGACCCGAAATGTTAAACTTGACCCAAATTGACCTAAAAGGTCAAACTTGACCCAAATTTCCCCAAAAAGTTAAACTTGATCTAGAGTTGACCCCAAAGTCAAAAGTCAATCCTACTTGACCCAGCTGACCCAAAAAGTCACAGTTAACCAAAAACTAAAACCTAACCCCGAAAGTCAAAGCCAACCCTAGTTGATCCAAGAGTCAAACCTGCTTAGAAAGTCAACTAGCTTCTCGCTAGTTAATAATATGATTACGTTATCCACAGGAGCTGATCTTTGAGCGTTGACCGACGTTGAACGCACTCTCTTTCCCGAAGCTCAAGGTGAGGGATTACTCGCTAGTTTGATAAGACTTAAATGAACCATCTACGTAGTACTTGTGTGTATATATATGTACTATTACGTGCCTATTTTTCCAACGAGGTTTCCCACGCAGTTAGTCGACCCTCCTTTACGAGAAGAACACCAGTTGGCCTGAAATGTGAAAATGCGAGGATCCAAAACCCCTGCCGTCGAGCATACCTGGTTTTACTGTTGTACGGCTGCCGTAGGGGCGATATGCTTTACAAACCATCAAAAAGTGAACAACCTGAAAATGTGAATAGATTCCGACTTAGCTTTAGAGGAGAAAGCTAAACTGTGCAATTTGTCCGCTAGGAATCTATTGACTCAAACATGTTGCGTATGAACGTTGTATCTATACTGCCATGCTTGTTTTCAGTATCTACTATGAACCTGCCTATACTACCTGATTTGCTTGACCTGCTTGACTTGATTACCTGCACTTCCTTTGTCATTTGTTATATTGTTATATGTGTGTGTGTGTGTGTGTGTGTGTGTGTGTGTATGTGTGTGTATACATATGTGGATATAAGCATGCACTCTGTACTAGCTTGCCCAACCTTTTTGTCAAGATTTACAGTGGGATTTTAATAAACCCCGATGTCTCTCACTGAGCTTAGTTGAGCTCACCCCTTTCCCCTTTATATATTGTTATTTTAGGGGCTTGACTCGAGTGAAGTTAAAGGTAAGGCCGACAAACGTAAAGGAGCAATAAAGTCAAATGAGTTGTAGTAGCTAGTTTGAGTACAATGTTTTGGGATGATAATTTGGATTATGACCGTTCTTAGACAGTTTTATTTATTTCCGCTGTAACGTTTATCTTGATATGCTAGGGTAATAAGAAGGATGTATGGTTCTTTTTATTTCATTCTGTATCGATTGTTTGGTGAAAACCCTATATGACGGTTCCCGGACCGGCGCTGTCCTCCTCACCATTTTTCTCAGGAGGGGGGGCGGGGGGGGGGGGGGGGTATCAAGTGTGGGGCGTCACAGCTGGAACCTCAAACTCTGGCAATGGAATTTCCGACAATGGAGCGAAACATGTACAACCACTAGACGATGCTCTGAAATCATTCACGTATTCAGTATCATTTTCAACTTCAACAATAGAATTAGGAGTACTAGCTACTCCATGTGTATGTGGTTTTCCACGACCTCTTCAAACAATCGATGATAGGCTCCGGCAAGGAATTTGAATTTGACAAAATCCTCCGGCAGCAGCGCCGCCACCACAAACGTGTTGAAAAGCAGCATACAAGTTTGTTCTTGCTCGCCTTGATTGTTTCGCCGTCCTTCGTTTCTTGAATAGTGGCCTAGAAAACATGCCAAACATCATGATGATTAACCGAAGACTGAGAGTGAGAGCCATTTTTGTTGGATTTTTTGCGGGTTTCCATGATTTGAGATGTAATATTGTTCTGCGAGCTACTACTATATATTTTCCAGTGAGAGCTGCTGCAATATATATATATACACACACATCTAAATAAATAAGCAGCAAGGTTGATGCCAATTGGAAGAGACACTAATGAAATGCATGTATCTTTCATTCACTATGACAACAATTTGGGAAACAAATTAATTTCTACAAATATCCGTCCTCTGATTTTTTTTCAAATGTTTGTAATATTTCAAATAGGGTGAGGATATGTATTCGTTACTGCACGTGCTCTGAGATTTTCTAATAATGCAAATTAAAACTTTAATATATAATTTCTCGACAAAAAAAGTTAATAAGTGGTGTGCCCAGTTTGCTACTGTCCAAACCTAAAGCCCAACCGTCGGCAACCCATAGCATGACTTTAGGCCTATGCCCGATACCCAACCACGTAGAGCCCACACTCTTATTTAGCCACACTGAGGAAGTCACTTCACTTAGTTTCCACTTGCATGACGTGACAGATGTCTCGAGGAAATATAAAAGTGATTGTCGCCGCGAGTGCTCGACTATACCCGAGTATAAGTAACGAGGAGTAAAAAGATAATTTTCTCATTCGCCTTGTGGGCTTTTGAACTCAAATCAAGAAAATGGTTCACTTGGAAAACAGAGTGCTTATAAGGAATTTCCCCCATCACTGTAGGCCCTTATCTTTTCAGGTCACAGCCTAATCCGCTCTAAGGACTCGTCCCGCAGACCCGACTTCATTAATTAATAACAAAAAGTAATAATATTATAGGAATTTTTTGAGGTTATATTAATAGAATTTTCATGCCAAAACCTCAATTAGATAAATAAAAAAGCCAAACTTAAGGAATTAATTAGGATTCTGTAATGTTTATTAAAATAGGAACCCCTCAATTTTCTTTCTATCTCCTTATTAATTGTCACAGCACAATATAAAATTAAGGCTTATTCACTATTTACCCCCGTGTTATTGACTTTTCACTATTGTCCCCCGTGTTTTTAAAATTAACTGGTTACCCCTCGTATTTCTAAAACTAACTGTTTGCTCCCCCCCCCCCCCCCCCTCTTACCCATCAAACCATAAAAAATTATGAAAAGACAAAAATATCTCTCTGGAATGCTGACATCACACTCTTAAGTTTATGTAAAAAATTTCTTGGGAACACGACCGTCAATAATTTTTTTCCCTGAGAAAAACGCCTGACTCCGGAGAAATGGCAATGGCAGCGGGTTCTTTGTGAGAACTGGGATTGGAGAGGGAAAAGTGCAGCGTTGTTGATAATGGAGTTCGCGGCTCGACTCCTGAAAAACGACAGTGGCAGTGGTTTGGAGCAGGAAAATTGCAGCGGCAATTCTGTATCGGAGAAACCTTCACATATTTTTTTTTTCTTTCTTAAGTAATATGCAGTTAAAACTTGGAGTATATTCGTCTGAAATTTTTTACTTAAACTTGAGAGTGATGTCAGCATTTCAGAGGAATATTTTTGTCTTTTCATAAATTTTTATGGTTTGACTGGTAAGAGAGGGGCCAAACAATTAGTTTTAGCAACACAGGGGACAATAGTTTTAAAAATACAGGAGGAGAGGGGCAAATAATCAAAGACCAATAACACAGGAGGTAAATAGTGATTAAGCCTAAACTTAAAACCAAAACCACCTACAAATTAACTCAGAAAAGAGAGAAAAAAATAATAATAATACAGCCGACAAAGTAACTTCATACAAAAAGTCATGAATTTCATGTTATATCTTTCCTATGTTAACACAGCAACGCAATACACAACTGCTAAATGTTTTGCAGAATAAAAGCCAACAGATACGAACTTTCCACATTATTTTAGTAAATATTAATCCAATCATGCATTTTCAGATTCCTTCCACCATTCATTAACCTATAACGAATGAAAAAAAAAAAAAAAAACTCCTCTATTCTTTTAAAAGAATTGTTGGAAAGGAATCCACACATATTAAAAGTATATGATTGTATTATTTTTTATGTTGTACGACACAATTAATTAATTTATTCATTGTGCATGCGAATTAATTTTATGGTGACAGCTAATTATTAACTAAAAGAAAAATTATATCTAAATATTCAATACCTGAAATTAAACACGAGAGATAATTAAAATAATTAATTGAATCAATTATACCTAGAGTTTGAATACTTGACAAGTATAAGTATTATTTTCAAAACATTTTTCCTTACAAAAGTATAAGTCATGATATTAATAGTATCAATTATATTTCAAAAGTAATATTCTTACTTAGAACGCACAAAAGTTCACATGCAAAAGTATAAGTTTTTTTTTTACTCTCTCTCATTTTTTCTTTTAAATATCATTCTCCATTTCCAATTGATGCCCGGTGCATAAAAAGTGCAAACTCTGTGCTTCCTAATAAATAAGTCTCCTGGAAAATAAAATAAATTCTAATACTTAAAAACATTAAATTGAAATCACATGCTAAATTACGGGAGAAACCAAATAATTAATTAGCTTTTTCTTTTTTTTCATTTTTCAGTTGGTGCGCTCCTCGTGCAATAGGAGGGCAAAGTATGTGCTAAATTTCTTTATCTCAAAATCAGTTGAATATTTAAATTTAGATAATTTAAAATTAATTCATGAAAAGTACGCTTTAATTAACAATTGAACTATTAGCAAATACACTTTGGAAAAGTACACAAATACCCCCTGAGGTTTGGAAAAACTACCAACACCCATTGAATTAATTTGTGATTCTAAAAATAAATTAAAAGGACTAAACTATAAATTAACAAAAAATAATAAACCAAAAGTCAATTGTTATACCTTAAACAGCATGTTTACAGTTTATTAACTAAGCGCATTGAAGAAGAAAAACTAAAATAAAAAAATCGAGTGAATTGAGTGTGCGAAGAAGAAAAAGAATCATGGCTTCATCTTCAAACTCTTTGCGCATATATCTCAGCAGCCGTTCAATTTGCGAGCTCTTCTGCGAATTTCAATTCGCAAGATTCATCTTCAATCTTCAAGGGAGTGCACAAGTAAGTCATAAGCTATAAAATAACAAAAAATAATAAAGAAAAAGTCAATTATTTCCTTATACAACACATGTTGCATGTAGTATAAATATGCGTCCATTTTCATTTTTAAAACTTATAACTAAGTGCATTGAAGAAAAAAGAAGAAATTTCTTTTAGTGAATTTAGAGTGTGCGAAGAAGAGATTAATCATGGCTTCAAGTTCAACCTCAGTAGCCGATTCATCTCATATCTTCAAGGGAGTGCACAAGTGAGCCATTTCCTATTTGATTAGTTAATTCTTTTGTTTCAAAAACTATATCATTATATGCATTTCCTTTCGATTTTTGCCGAGCAAATAGATTATGGGTTTTTTCTTTTTTCTTTTTTTTGAGATTTTAATTTTAGTTTTTTCCAAATTTTTTTAAATGTTTTGTCTATAATAATTATGAATTAATCAATTTTATTTTTTTCCACGATAACTATTTAAACACAAGATAAACATTTAAGTTGTCTCACATACCGAATGCATTATTACTGGCTTACATACCGAATTTGCAGTTGCTTAGAGAGAAATTTGTTGAGAATATCCTCAGTTACGACCTCTTCTAGGATTGAAAGCGATCATCAACAATGCTTTTGTTTGAGAAATAGAAAAAAAAATTCTTTTTTCTTGGTGTAGTGAATCATGGATTTTAAAAGTTTCTTTATGTCTTTTTGAAGTTTATTTTGTCTTTAAATTTTAGATAGATGAAGTTAGGGGTACTTTGGTATTTCCAAGTATATAATCGTCTTTGTCATGATTCAGTGTTTAAATGGATAAATTTTTTAACCAAATTAGGAGGGTCATTTTGTAATTTATCCGAACTTCAGGGAAAAATGTAATTTGCCTGCTGGTCAAGGAAGACATTTGTTATTTAACTAAACTAAAAGGGTAGTTTCGTAATTTACCCAAACTTCGGAGGTGGGGAGAGGGGGGATTGTAACTCACCCGCTGGTCAAGAAGGTTTGGTATTTAACCAAATGGGTGACTTTATAATTTATCCAAATTTTAGGGGGGAAAATATAATTCCCCATAGTTCTATGAATAGCCGTGGACCTGTGGTGTTAAATTGAGAAAATTACTAATACAAAAATTATAGCTCAATTATACGGGACCGGCCCAATGGGTGGCAAACGTGGGCAACCGGCCAGGGCCTAGATTTATAAAAATTATAGGCATATGTATATCTATATTTTAATTAAGGCCCAAAATAATTTTCCTTGAAAAATTTTAAAAAGGCAAAATCAGGCCCATGTACATTATAATTTTTCTTTTCAGATTTATAAAACTTGCATATGTATTTAGAATATTTAGAATTATATAAAAAAGAAATTAATACTCTTTTACAAAAAGGATTAATAAGACCCTCAAAATTTCCGTGGTCATGTACTGCTTTTTATGTTAATAAACATAGTGAGATAGAAAGAGGCGTTCCAAGATTGGGTATCAATTATAAACCTTTAAAAAAAGGGCTAAAATGGATTAGGCATCCTATTCCTAATAAGAAGGATTTACTAGATAGATTATATGAAACATTAATATTTTTAAAATTTGATTTAAAATCAGGTTATTGGCAAATTCAAATTAATGAATCTGACCAATACAAAACTGCTTTTAATGTTCCTATCGGACACTATGAGTGGAAAGTCATGCCTTTTGGTCTAAAGAATGCACCTTCAGAATTTCAACAAATCATGAGTGATATTTTTATTCCTTATAGTGAATTTATCATTGTATACATTGATGATATTCTAGTCTTTTCTAAAGGCATCGAAATGCATTTCAAGCATATTGATATTTTTAGAAAATTTATTATTCAAAATAGATTAGTTATATCAAAACCAAAAATGGTTTTATTTCAGACAAATGTTAGATTTTTGGGTTGTAATATTGAAAAAGGGAAAGTTATACCCATTAACAGAAGTATAGAATTTGCTTCTAAATTCCCAGATGAGATTTATGATAAAACTCAATTACAAAGATGGTAGTTTAAATTATATTTTACCATATTATAAAAATTTATCTTTTGATACAGCCCTCCTATATGAGAGGCTTAAAACCAATCCAAAACTTTGGATGGCAAAACATACACAAATTGTGAAAAATATAAAAGAAAAGGTTAAACATCTACCATGCTTAATGTTAGCAAACCCAAATTGGGAAAAAATTATAGAAACTGATGCTTCTGATATAGGGTTTGGAGGCATATTAAAACAAATATGTCCAAATACAAAAATAGAATATTTAGTTAGATTTCACTCAGGAAAATGGACTGATAGTCAAAAAAATTATGCTTCTATTGCAAAAGAAATTCTTGCGATAGTAAAATGTGTATTAAAATTTTAGGATGATTTATATAATCAAAAGTTTCTTATAAAAACAGAATGTAAATCTGCAAAATGCATGTTCAATAAGGATTTTAAACATGATGTATCAAAACAAATGTTTGCAAGATGGCAGGCCCATTTAGCCCCATTTGATTTTATAATTCAATATAAAAAAAAGGAGAAGAAAATAGTCTTCCTCATTATTTAACTCGTGAATTTCTGCAATAATCATTCTAACAATTTTTCCCTTTATTTTTAGGAAATAATGATTCCAAGGGGAAGGGGTTCTAACCCCTACAGAGGTCGAGGTGGCAGAGCAAATATCCTTGCCTAGAATGGTAAAGGAAGGCTTATAGTAAAAAATATTACATCCTTCTCTCAAGGAACTACAGAGGATCCTTTATATAAGGAATTCCTGGAATTTACAAAATCACATGTTGGTAATAAACCTCCCTCTTTTGCCAAAATAACTGGCAATGTTGATAATGAGGATATAACCTCTTATCAAAAAAGTCCTCATAAGGAAGTTATACTTTCTTTAGAATTTAAAGACTTACAATGGGTTAATGAACCCTGGGTCTTGATGGAAAAATATTTGGATTCAGCATAATATGCTGCAAAATCATACAAGCAGAGATTATATTATGAAAATATCCTGAAGATTTCAGGCTAAGAGATAACGCATTTTACATCGGCAAATGCCCCAAAAAATTTTAATTTTTCAAAAATTATTATCAAGCAGATTATATCAGCTGAACAATGGGGGTTATCAACTTTAAAGGAGAAAGAATTTCATTTTTCAAAATTTAAGATTCCCATTAAATATAATTTATGGGATTACATTGATGCATTTCACAAAGTTTTCTTATATGAAAATGACAAAAATAAACACTCTTGGTTTATTAAGGTTTGTGGCCATATTTATAATAAGCCTATTCCAAATTGGTTTTCAAATTGGCGGGTCACATTTGGACCTTCACAAAAAAATTTACAAGAAAATTTTCAAATATTTTTTTCTGAGTGGGTGAAAATTTCCCCAAAACTGGTCATAATTGATCAGAATAAACAATGGATCGATGATACTGGTCTTATGCATTACTTCATGGAATTTTCTATTCCATGGATTTGGAGATGGACTCCTGAAGTGGGATATACCTCACAAAGAATTCCAGTCCTCAATAGATGCAGTTATACTCGATTTTGGGATAAACTTTTGCAAATTAACCAAAACACTGATAAGCTCCATGGTCAAGAATTATTAGATTTAATAGAATCCAAAATACAAGAATACCAACAGCTGAAAGTATCTAATGAAGAAAGGGAATTAAGTCCTTTTCAACAATTTGCAATGCGATTGAAGATGTAGAAGGGAAAGATTTCTCGGAGTGAAATTTTAGAATCATATATGCAAGCAATGAAGGCCGATTTAATAAAAAATCTACGTGATGATTCAAAATCAGATGCTTCAATGGCTTCCTCTTCAAATAAGAACCATTCCTTTGAAGAATCACAGGATCCTGATGAGGATGACGTTGATCTGGAAATGCTTTTTCAGAAGATTGATAAATTAGTTGCTGACATCAACATAAGGGATAAAAATGAAGGAAAATAGTCTCCAGAAATCATCAAAAGATATTGTCCACTTGATTAAAGTCGGTCAATAAGGTCAATCCGTCAATACACAGATTTAAAATAAAATTGTAGATCCGTTTTGTATTATTGTTGCGGATTTCAAATCTTATTTTGTAATAGGTTGGCATCCAACGCCTATTTAAGAAGAAGCCCTTCATTAGGAGAGGACACACTTCTTCTTACTCGTTTTTCTTTCTTTTTCATCCTCTTATATCATCTCATCCCCTCTCTTAGTTGTACAAGGCACGCAACCAGTTATATGCTTAATAAAAAGAGTCTTGAAAACTTCATTTGTAAGTATTTCTTTATTTTTATTTTAATTTTACTTTTATTTCAAGTTAGCCTAATAGCAGGCTAACTCATTAAGTGTTAAGCTATGTCTATGCTGTTAACTTAAATAAGATATGTGTTTTTGATTCTAGCTTTTAATAATGTTTATGTTATAAACTTAAACGTTAGTAATTAAGGGGGTAGAAAGGAATCTTCTGGCAACATTATTTAATAAGATTGAGTTATGGACCGTTTGTGTTTAGGGCGTTTTAAGTTGTCCACCATGACTCATTATTGTTATTTATTGTTCTAACAGAGTCTTCTATTTCATAATTCGATTTCCACACTTGATTACTGGCTTTATGTTTTATCATTAAACAAAGTTAAAAGTTTTATATATATATATATATATATATAAAGATTTTTGGCACTTACTTGAAATGCAATTATTAACAAAACAATTGTGAATAGATTTCTAGTAACAGCACAGAGGGGTTTACATTCACCCTATAGTAAAATTTAATATGAGAATAGTCAATATAAAAATTAAAATTAACCTTGACAACAGAAATTGAAATAATTACAACAAATCCTTTAATCTCATTTAAAAAGGCATTAACATATTTCATTAGTAATTTAGCATCAGACATAACGACCATCCATATTTTCATATAAAGGATCAAATAAAATTTTGGATCTCATGATCCAAAATATAGCGACCCAACATTTCTATGACGGCTTCTAAATATTTCTTGGATAAAGGTGTAATGTCTTGATTGAAAAACTATTACAAGGAAGAAGAAAAAAAAAAAAAGGCAGTTAATTGAGTTCATTTATAAAATATAATAAGATATGCAACACTAAATTAGCACATAAACACAAAATACACTACCTTCTCGAGTGCTAAATTTTCATATTGGGTTACAATTTTGTACATGTAGTACATGACATAGTATCTGTTGAAAGCAGAAAAGAAAAGAACACAACAGATTTTAACGTGGTTCGATCTCAACAGATCTACATCCACAAACTACTCACTTATTCACTTCACTGTGAGAAATCAATAATAGAAGAGTTTACACACTACAAGAAAACATGGCTTTTGAGACAATATTTTGAGACAGGATGAAAAAAATGGTCTCAAATACTGAAAATTTGAGACAATTTAAACAATTGTCTTAATTATTCTTTTGGGACATTTAAATTGAGACGGTTTTGAAATATCGTCTCAAATACAACTAATTGAGACACCTATTTACGACAGTAAAATTAGTTGTCTCAAGTAACTAATTAAGACGCTTAGTTAACACAAGTTCAATTATTTAAGATTTAAAAAATTGTTCCAAATATACAAGTAATTAAAACACTTATTTAAAATTATATAAAGGAATTGCCTTAGTGCACTAAGAATTAAACTTTGATACAATGACCACAAAATGTAAAAACATGTTTAAACAAAGGCATGCGTAAATAAATTATTATTTTTCAGTTTATAAATCACATTTCAATCAAAAACTATTTAAAATATAGTTACAAATATTAACATTGAAAGATCATAATTATTTTTATAATATTAGTACAAATTTGATTTTGTACATGGAATTGCTGTTTTCAGTATTATTCTATTTGAAATTTGTAATTGAACATATAAATATTATACGTTTACTTAAATTGTGAATGGTAAATAGCTATATTAATAAACTATCACTAGAAGAAAATATAAATTTAAAATAGTTGAAAAGAAACAACTATTGTTGCATTTAAAAATTTAGGGAATTATTAAATATTTAAATTCATGTCCAAAAACCATCAATTGAAAATCAGTTTTACATAATTGATTTACTTCGTTTATAATTTGTTCACTATCATATTCATTCACCTCAAAAATTTTCATTCTTCAAAATAAAAGTACTCAAGGGCTGAAAGCCTCGGACATAAATAAATAGTTTAAGGCTTTAAGCATTATTTTTCTTCTAAAATGTCTCTCAATCCCCAAATTCGAATGCAACCAATTTGTGAGGTCCTCGCCTCACCAAACTAATCGGAAAAGATTAAATGAGTAAAATGTTACTTGATCTGTTCTATAAGAATTAAAATTCAGGTTTTTAATTTTAAATTCTGAAAATTAAGATGATAATCTTGAAATTGCATTATAAGTATATATATATATATATATATATATGAGAAATAGGCAGGATAAATTTAGCTAAGCTTGAATCCCAAATTTTTAAAAAGAACTAGACTGAAAGGAAATTAAAGTCTTGGAATTATGCTATAATAATTATTAAAATGACTGGAAAAAGAAAATTAAAGAAAAGAAAGGCGGTTTAGCATAAGTGTAGAAGCGAGGAGAACCCTTCCCTCTCTGTTCGGCCATCATTCGAGCTGTGCCATCACCATCTTTCTCGTGTTCCCTGAACTAAGCCAGCACCATCACGAGGTTTTCTCCTCTTTTCATCTTTTCAGCCATCTTCTCCATCAATCTTCTTTCTTCTTTCAACCCTCCATCACCACAAAATAGTACAAACCCAAAACCTAAATCGCGCAACACAGTTTAGGAGAGAAAGGGAAGGGAAAATCGGCTGTGGAAAAGAAGGTGAGGGGACTGTAGACGGCAACTTTTAACGCGATTTAGAGCATCTTAAACAGGTAATCTTTTTCCAAACGTCATTATGAAATTAAAATTACCCATCTACATGTAAATAAAACTATAAAATTTTACAAGGGATGAAAAGTTAATATGATGATAGAACTATAACTGTTATATTGAGGTTAACTTAGTCCTGGGATGTGCTGGAAATGTAAATTGATTTGATTACTGTATTTGGGGCAAGAAAATATGTGTTGGTCTATGTATCCTTTTCATAAGTTGGTTGCCTATATAAGCTGTTTGAAAAAAGTCCTGCTTAAAACTTAAATTGGAATGGGACATCTCGACTGAATTAAATTAAATTGGAATGTTGATAGAGAGAGTGCCCTGCAGCTACCAACTTAGACTGAGTACATCAGGATCTTCAAGTCTTGATGAAGTTTAAATCGTGTATGTTTTCATGTTATTCTTTCCTTCTGTGTAAACTTTTGACTACAATGTAAGAGGATTTGTACTTTCCCCCGTGACTGAAAACTGATTTCTCTCTTCAGTTATAGAGCTTGTGCATTAAATTGGCATCCGGATAGCCACAATGTCTCTTTAAAGATATGTCTGTCTTAAACATTTTATGGTTGTTTATGTTCTTCTCCTTTCACACTGAGTCTTCCAAATTTTGCTCTTATTATTGGTTATGGCTGCAAATTCGGCCCCTTGAGAAGGATGAAGCCATTACTTTTATATGTTAAACTTGTTATGAAATCGCTTACTGCTATTGGATGATCCTGGTGTTTGAAAATTTTCTCAGATATTCAACCATTTTCTTGATAAGTCCTGCATTATATTCCCTAACCCCCTATGTTCTTTTATGGTTCTTCATTTCTTACCCTCTATCAATCTGCAAGCAGTGGTGGGCCCACTCATACTAACTCCTTTCTTTACTAAAAGTCCTGATCTTATAGTGACTTATACAAGAATGATTTGCATATTGATTACTAAGTTTTTAGCTAATCGACCTAATGAACTCTCATGCATTGACAGGCTGTAGCAGAGGAAACATTCAAGCATTGCAGCGCGGCACATCAGTCACTATGTGATAAGCTTGCTCTAAATTAAGTCTGATTCTGGTGCAGGCTGACATCTATTAAACATCTTTTATGAGGTCGGATTGATATTAGATTTTGATCAAATTAAGTAGGTTCTCACATTTGGTTAGGAATTAGTTTTAGGCAATATAAGGCTACTAGTACTAAGCAAAAGATGATGAAAATTGAGAAGAATCTTGTGTCCTTTATGGGACATTTGATAAAATGGGAACAATACAGAGAAGTTTAGCATGGCCTACCCAAGGATGACACGCACAAATCGATAAAATGGTTCTGTTGAAGCCAAAAAGAAAAAGAAAAAGAAAAAGAAAGAAATATGGAGAGAAGCCCGAGTTAATCTTTTGCAAATCCAAAAGGAGGTTGAAAGGTTCAAAATTAACTTTTGATTTATGTTTTTCCCTAGTGTTATGCTTGGCTATGGCTGCAGTGAATAGTGTTAGGTTCTCTAGACCTTGCTATATTTTTTTGATTGCAGAATATTAGTTTGAGGAATATTACATATAGTTTCAGAATGTGTTAGGAAAGTGCATTGAGGTTTATCCTCCTTGAAAATACATTTGTTGTGTAAATTTGAAAAGGAAAAACTTCTCTTCTCTTGTTAGAGACATCAATAGAATTCTTAATAACGAATGTTCTAAATTTTAATGCAGATCCAACTTAGGTTTAGAGGATGTTGACGACACATGTGAGTATTCTCACTGACTAAAGAGAACTGTTTTAATCGCAACCTTAAATTAAGAAAATATGTCTACTGCTGTCTTAATACACTTTCTCTCGAAGCTATGTTAATGGATAGGTCACCTAAACTTGTGTTTTGCCATATGTTATATGAGATCTATGCTTTAAAGTTTAGGTGAACCTCTTATATTATATATCATGTTCTTGCCTATGAGTATGCTTGAATTGCATTAATATGATATTAATTTATCTTGCAACATCCTGACAATATTGATGTGCATGATGTGAAAGGCTGGTTTCTTATGATTGTAGTATGATGAGAAGCTATATTTATGGTTTATTATTTCTTATTGTTTGTCAGTATTCGTTTTCTTTTGAAAAAATTTAATTCGTTTCATAACTGTTATTATTTATAGGCCCAAAAATCATAGAAGGTTTGCTGAAATTTTTTGATGGAGTATGAGAACAACAGAGATAAGGTAATTGTTTGTCAATTATGTTCTTTCAAAACTACATTTCGTTCTATTCACTTATATGCGAGTACATGATAAGCAAGTTTTGTTAGAAAGCAAAATGTCATTCCGATGTTGGTCCTTCAAGCAATGATTCAAATGGGTGTTCCCGTGCCTATTAGATATATGAGCTCTATCAGGTGAATTACTCCGTTATTTTTTCATAGGTTCTTTCATAACTGCTTGGTTAGGCGTTTCCTTATAGTATGTTTCAGGGATTCAATGTAGCTAAACTATGTTGAGATGTTTGTAAATGTCATTATAGAAGTTTGTAGACGATCTTATTGAAAACTCTTTATTGTTTTTCTCAGGACTCTGAAGATGAATTGATGGATGGAAGTTAGCTCCAGACTCGTGGAACTTTCGCATACATTATTTTATTGCTATACACTTTTTAGCTTTGTCCAAGATAGCAACCAATGTTTTCTTTATGAAACAATTAAACTATTTAGATATCATATTGATTAACTGTCTTTTCCTTAGCTTTTATCAAAGTAATGTCCCGCGCTTATAAAATACACATGAAATATAGATGTATAATGATTGTATCAAGTACGGTGCGCAGTTGTAAATATTTATTTATATTTTGGAGACTATTTTTGTTTATAAAATAGTAGCGTTTATTAGTTCTTAAATTAGCAAACTTGCGATATTTATTTTTTATTTGAGATGATTTATTTCCGTCTCGATTTAGTGTCTCCAGCCATTAACAAAATAAGACATGATATTTGGGACAAAATGACTATTGTCTTTAATTCTATTTGAGACGGCATAGAATTGTCTGAATTTAGTGTCACTAACATATAAATATTCAAGAAGCACTATTAAAGACAGGAAACTATTGTCTCTAATTCTATTTGAGACGGCATATTATTGTCTTAATTAAGTGTCTCAATTTTTAACAACTTGAGACAATATTTGAGATAGAAAAATAATTGTCTCAAATACTTTTGAGACAGATAAAAATCTGTCTCAAGTCTGTCTCAAAAATTATTTGAGACAGATTTACTGTCTCAAATTTCTTTTGCGACGGCCGCAAAGGAGATGCCGCATTTTCTGTCTCAAGACTGTCTCAAAAATCATTTTGGGACAGTAAATGCACTATTTGAGACAATTTTGGCAGTGTCTCTAAAGAGGCTTTTTCTTGTAGTGACAATGTACACCCTCTCAACATACAATGTCTCTCACCCTCTATTCTATTATCACTCCCCCTTCTTTCTCTCTAGTTGTCAACGGCATAAGCAGGAACACACATCTCTCATGACTTTAGGACGACTCCGCAACCCACAACGCAACGTCGGTTTCTATCTCGTCGTCAAAGGCATAAGTAGGAACACACATCTTTCATAACTTTAGGACGACTCCGCATCCCACAACGCAACGTCGGAGACATAAGCAGGAATCTTCATCGTCTCTTATGAACTCACGATGACACCCTATCTCTCACTTGTCTGAAGGCCTTTCCCACTACACCCTGCCTGTGTGGATGCTCTCTATCTAGCATGCCCTATTCTATTACATAACTCACATATTTATAATAGAAATAAGCAAACCCTAATGGGCCCAAATTAATTACGTGGTCCAATACAAATTGTATTTGGGGCCCAAATTAATTACATGCCCAATACAAATTGTATTAGAAATTTGAGGAGATCGATAACCCAACAGTATCCACATTCCCAATATGAAGTTTGCCTTTTATGCTATTAAAAATTACTATAGTAGTCAGAAGACAAAACTTGTATAAAACACATTGTTAAATATAATAGTCGAATAATTAGTTAATTAGTTTACCTTAATGACTTTCCAATCAACCCCTTTATGGTCTTGTTTGGGAATTCCTTGGATACTTTGATATCTCGTCATCACACTGTCAAAAACAAATGATCAAGTAATAAAAATAGTTAGCAAGAACTTTGATATTGTCATTACAAAATATTCGCCAAATTATCAATGAATACAACTCACTTGTTCATTAACATCCAATGCTCACCTAATTCACTACACAAAAATAAACATAAAATAAAAAATCAAGTACATGAATTATTGTAAGCATTCCGTGACTGCTAAACAAACACAAGAAAATAATAAAATACTAACTTATTAAAATATGGCGCAAGATAAATATTTTTATCGCGATTCTTCAAGTTATCTACGATGTATTGCTCCCTAACTTCATGCTCAACTCCAAATGGGTGGACATCATCCGCTGATAGAAATCCTATCCAATTGTGACCATTTTTTACAGTGATATCATGTAGAGCTCTAGTCAATTTACATTATCGCAATTGGTTAGTTATATCATATCGAAAGAAAAAATATATAAAATGAATATGAAAATATGTAAAATTTGATTGACTGGAACTCACTTGATGAATAATTGCATACAACCGCCTGTGAGCATCTTATTGTCCTATAAATCATGCAAGTCCTCTTTGGCTAACTGAAAATCCAAATCTAGCCCAACGATATCGGCTGTCATATGAAAAGTGTAAAGTTTCGATTTCGATGCTTTCTCAATCAAGAGGGCTAGACTGTGCAATGGTCCAGATCTGTGTTGTGAAGATTTTGTCCTTTTTGATGAACGTTTTGAAGAAGATCCTATCCGAGTTAGAGATTTTGAACGAGCATTCTTCATTTTCGAATCTTTCACCACCTAAGTGCATTTAAAAACTTGTAGATCATTACATAAAATAATAATAAATACTAAAATCTGAATAACACAGTTCAAAAATATTTAAACATATACCATTGTTAAATCCTAATGCATCATCATATATACATTAATTTATTTACCATTGGTAAGGAATTAATGTATGGAAATTAACCAATTAATGAACTTTACTTTTTTCTTATATATGTTTACACAGTTCTTTCATTTAGTTAACATTATAGGTAACCTATTATAACTTGGGTTATTCCGGTTCGACTATCTCATCGTTCTTACATTGACTCACCTGTAATAGTGTGCATGGTTATCACTAGATAAAGACTTTTATCAAATTTTTAGCGTACGTGTATTAAATTGTGAACAAAATTTATACCTATTTAGAACACGACAATGAATAATAAATTCATTTTGCATAATTTTAATTGTAAAATGAAAAAAAAAATGTAGAGATTTTCAGCACACACACACACACACATATATATATATATATATTCAAATAATTGTTAGACAAAATTTTATCTAGAATGATATCTATGTCCATATAATAAACGTCATTGAGGGCTGCTTCGTACTCTTTTTTTGGTTAATGGAGGTGCCATTGTAAATAAATGTAAAAGAAGAAAGAGAATACAAATTGGCATTGAACTTAAAACAAAATGCCACATTAATATTTGTGGATTATATCAAGTACGTGAAAGAACTAAACAATTAATGCAAATTCATAATTTAACTTTAAAATCTTGAATGTCGTAATTGAAAATTTTCAGAATTCATCTAGTTTTGGATTAGTCTTATACTCCGAATTAAGTGCAGGAAGAGCAAGAACAACTGAATATTTTACCTGACTTTCACCCGCACCTGCTTGATCCGCTTTGATGTTCTCGAATCCTCCGGCACCATCCCCTCCATAAACGTGTGGAAAAACAACATACAAGTTTGTTCTTGCTCGCCTTGCTGGTTTTGTCGACCTTCGTTTCTTGAATACTGGCCGAGAAAACAGGCCAACATGATGATTAACTGAAGATTGAGAGTGAGAGCCATTATTGGATGATTTTCCGAGTATTCATGATTTTCATGTAATATTATTCTGAGAGCTGTTGCAACATATATATATATATATATATATATATATGGGTGTGTGTATATGTCTGAAGAAAGAGCTTTAATACCTAAGATGCCAAATGCTTGACAGAAAGAGCCCATCTCCTTACGCTCCGATCCATACTTCGGTTGAATCTTGAGATCTTGACAGAGTAAACCTTCTCTCTTAATAAAAGCAAATAATTGACCAAAGGTTAAAGTAGTAAAATCAATTTGTTCTGTTCCCATTTCTTTTTGAAGATTAGACATTAATCTTGCTGAAAATAAATTAGGTAAACCAGTTATAAATTTTTCTTTCCAAAAGGAAGCATTACAATCTGGACGTCTTAATACCTGAGTTAAAAATATATCTTTATACCATTTAAAATCAATTAAAGTTGGACATTGCAAATCAGTAAAAGGAATACTTTTGAACTTGAATCAAATGGTGGAACAATTTTCCAGTTACTAATTGTAGTGCGGAGACAATTTTGAATTACTTACAAGAAACAAAGCAGATGAAGAAAATCCAAGGCACTCCTTCACTAATCAAGGATCCAATTTGATGAAGATTTTGTTAAAGTCTATCAAATGTACCAAAAACTAAATCCAATTCACTCAAGATGGCTATAAAAAGAAGACAAGGAAGAGGGACTAAGGCATCCGAAAATCATCCATCTCTAAGAGAAAAACATCTCTTTGTACACTTTTAAAGCTTTTTTCTCATCACCTTGTATCCATATTCCTCCACTCAATTTGTATTACTCTAAATTCATTTTCTATCAACTTCCACTCATTTAATCAAAGGTATTTATTATCAAGATTCATCAATTACACACACCCATATTGGATGATTTTCATGTAATATTATTCTGAGAGCTGTTGCAACATATATATATATGTATATATATATATATATATATATGGGTGTGTGTATATATATATACACACACATCTAAGCTAGGTTGATGCCGATTGGAAGAGATGCTAATGAAATGCATGTATATATCTTCATTCACTAGTACAACAATTTGGGAAACAAATTAATTTCTACAAATATCCATCCTCTGATTTTTTTTTCTCAAATGTTTGTAATATTTGAAATGGAGTGAGGTTATGTATTCTTTACCTCGGCCTCTATGAGATTTTCTAACAATGCAAATTAAAACTCAAATATTTAATTTCTCAACAAAAAAACAATTAGTATTAATGGTGTGCCTGGTTTGCCATGGCCCAAACCTAAGGCCCAACCATCTGCAACCCATATCATATCTTTTGTCCTATGCCCGAGGCCCAATCACGTTGAGCCTACACCCTTATTTAACCACCCTTAGGAAGTCACGTGACTTAACTCCCACATATGTGACATGACAGATGCCTCAGGGAAAGATAGAAGTGACTGTCACCATCAAAAGCTCGACTATACCCAGGTACAAGTAAGAATGAAGAGCAAGAAGCGAAAGATAATTATCTTATTTGCCTCCTGGGCTTTTGAACTCACATCAAGAAGATAGCTAACTTGGGGAACGGAGTTCTAACTGGAAATTTGTCGCATCACTTTTAGGCCCTCATCTTTTTAGGTCACGGCCCAACCCGCTCTAAGGACTCATCCAGCAGACCTGACTTCATCAATTAATAACAAAAAGTAATAAGACTATAGGAATTTTTTGAGGTTATATTAATAGAATTTTCATGCCAAAACCTCAATTCGATAAATTAAAAAAACTAAAATTTAGGAATTAATTAGAATAAATAAAATTTAGGTTTATTAAAAAAGAAACCCCTCAATTTTCTTTTTATCTCCTTATTAATTGTCACAGCACAAAATAAAATTAAAAAGGAAAACCACCTACAAATTAACTCAAAAAAGAAGCCGACAAAGTAACTTCATACAAAAAGTCATGAATTCCATGTTATCTTTCCTACGGCCTTAACATAGCAACGCAATACACTACTAAAACAGTTTTGCATAATAAAAGCCAACTGATCGATACGAGCTTTTCACATTATTTTAGTGAAAGATTAATCTAATCATGCACTTTCAGATTCCTTCCACTATTCATTCATCATAAATATACAAAATTCCACTATTCTTTTAAAAGAGTCGTTCAGAGGTAATTCACACATATTGAAAGGAGAATTATATCAAAATATTCAATATCTGAGAAATAATTAACCGTGAGAGATAATTAAAAAAATTTAACTAAATGAGTTATACTTAGATTTTAAATACATGATAAGTACTTGTGCTATTATGAAAAATATTCTTCCTTTCAAAAGTATAAGTGATGTGAGCAGTTGCAACTACTCGCAAGCGGAAGACTTTGAAGCGCGCCAAGGAATGTCGAACAGTTGCTGATCACAATTACTCTCTTTGAACTCTAAAAATAACCCCCTAGTGTAGGCAAGACTAGCTACAGTTATTCCTAACTAGGTTAATTTCAAGAGGGTGAATAAAAAAATTATAGGCGGAGCAATAACCTATAATACTTCTAAATTCAGAACTTAACTAATAAATCATACAAAATATTAACAAGCTCAATAATCAAAAAGATGGAGAATTAAAGTAAGAATATACCTATTACTCAATTCATTAACTCTCCCAAAACTTGGAAGTCTCAATAATCAAAAAGACGGAGAATTAAAGTAAGAATATACCTATTACTCAATTCATTAACTCTCCCAAAACTTGGAAGTCGAATCCCCTATTTATAGTTGGGAGGTGCGAATTATAGAACCCTAGGAGTTACAAAAGGAATAGAAAACTAGTTGGAAACTAACTTACAACTTGAATTCAAAAAGAACATGAACACAAGGAGAAGGAAATTCGGTTGTAACCTATAAGGGTCACACAAAATTCCCTTTATTATTTGAACAGAAAAGCTTGAATTTGGTAACTAGAAGTAAATCCAAATTCAGGTTGCAAAAGAAAAGGGAAATAGGAACAAAAAGGGAAACTACTAGTTTAAACCAAGTTGGAACCAAATTAGGTAACTTAATTTAAACTAGAATTATTATTGGAAAAGGAAACAGGTAACATGCAAACCAAATCCTTCTCTGACTCTGAGAATTACGCAATCTACATGGGAAGCCTGCGGATTGGGAATGCGATGCGCGCGGGTCCATGGAGCTTTACGGGCTGCGACCGCAGGCGTGGAAGCCTGCAGTTGTAGTCTTCTGATTCGCGGTTTGCGTACTTAATGATGTTGGGTCGACTTGTGTAGCCTGGATGCTGATGGGTCAGCCCATTATTGATGGAGCATGAGTTGGTGGATTGTAGGGGTCTCGTGAAGCTTGGCTTCAAGAGACAGGCCTCGATTCCTGGCACAGGACTAGGGGTTGCGCCTTTTCCTTTGCAAGGGCATGACCTTCTTGTCTTTTTTGTTTGATTGAAAGGCCTGGCTTTCCTGGGCTTTAGCAAGGCCGATGCTAGCGAGGACCCATAGGGCCTTGCTGACTATCTTCTGACGCCATCTGGTCATTGGCCCAATGACGTTAACTGAAGGATCCCTGTGATAGGGACTTAGTCCTTTGATCAACGTTGGGGCAGGATGTGAAACTGGAAGCCCCTTCTTAGCTACGATCGAGTTGTCCTCATCAATCCCTCTGGGTTGGCAAAGATTTGTCCTCGAATCTAGATCAGTAGTTTGATCAAAGGGTAGCTGTACGCGTCTTTCTCTGGCACTAATCCATCGCACTAGGTCGGCAGAGGTGTCCTTTGGAATGCTCTGTAGATTGCGTAACTTGTAATGGTAAGGTGCATAGGCTCCCTTTGCTGATGGCTTCTTCCTCAGGTGGGTCGAGTTCAGGTGCTGTCTCTCGGCCCGTGGGGAGGTTCGATCTGCATTCTATTGGATTATGAGCTCGATCCTGTTTGTGACACCTTGTCGCATGAGCTTGAGCTCTTCTAATTTTTATTCTAATAACCACTTTGTGAATACTCTCGACATTCTAAGGTGCTCACATTTCACCTCCACTTGAGTAAGGGATGTAATGAAAGTGACTTTGCCGTTGTGTAAAATTCAATAATTGTGGCCGATGTCATTATATGTCGCTTGGACATCTTCAATCCAGGGGTGGCCGAGCAGAATTTGGTTGTGTCGCAGGAAAGCCACGTCGCACATGACGCTTACCTGCAGTCTGCCTATCTAGAAGTCGCCTCTTGCTTGTTGGTGGACGTGGAAGTTTTCCATTCCGCGGAACTCATGGAGCTCATATGGCCCAGGGTGCTCGTTGACCTGGAGCTTCAGCTTCCATACCAGAAGGTTGCTAATGAGGTTCGAGCCATATGTCCCATCGACGGCTAAGAGGGCCCAGTCCTCAGTGATCTTGGTGTGAAAGTGGAAGTCAACCATTCCCTGTGTCACTACCATTAAGTTTTGACGGAGAACTACCTGCATCAGACAAGTTTAAGTTCTAGGTGATAATAATGTCACCCCCTGTCCCCTAAGTGTTTCAACTAAAGCTATGCACAACCCGTGTTTCACTTTAATTGGCTTTTCACACACACTCTCTTTGCCTTTTTCCCTTGCAATTAACCTTTGCAACTAAATCGCCTTTGAAAACTGAACAAGGTAATACAAGCAGATAAATATGTACAAGTAGCAAACTTAGGCAAAAAGCAAAATAATTCTCGAGATAAGGGCTGAATCTATTTCGGTTTTGAAACTGACTCCAAAAGAGTTTTGTGATTAATTCAGATATAGTAGGTCCACAAGGAAGAGATTCGGGGATAAGGCCTCAATCTCGAGCAAACAAGCTGTAATGCACACGATGATAAAATCTGAACTAATATTAAGATATGATGTCCAGGTAGCTCTAAAAGAAAATCTTAGGCTAGGCAATTTTCTGGGGAATTCGAATGAGTAGAAGCAAAGAACAAATCGCAGAGTTGAAAACAAATTAGGAAACTACCCAAGATGTGACTGCCCTTCTAATGGGAAGTCAAGAAACCAATCCCTACTATGCGAAAATTACTTCAAGCAATGAAGACCCAAATTGATGTTTAAGTTTCGGCCCACTTGTCCCTTTGTTTATACAAAAATCTCAACTTTGACCTTAAGGGCAAAATTGGAAATTCTCGACTAGGGTTTTAGGAGAAAAACCGAAACTTGCAGCTTTAAAAGAAAAATTCAGACCTTTGAAGTCAATATATTTTCAACACTTCAAAATCAAAAATTTTAAAACTTTTTCAAACAAAGAGCTGCTAAAAGGTACGGAAAGAAAACTAGTCCCTAACGACACAAAGTTGTCGCAAGAACTAGGTTCCTAGGGAAACCCGAAACCTTAATCCCAAAAGAAAATTTGCACAACTTGTAATCCAATAGGAGGAGTACTATCACAATCAACACTTGAAATCACAACTTAAGATTTAAGGGGAAGAATAAAAAATTTAGAAAAATTCTTAAAATCGACCTTGCGCTTGTCTGTCTCAGTAAGCAATTTCTTTTTCTTTAAAACAACCAATCTTTTTCAGAGTAAAATTTTCCCAGCAAGAAAATTATTTAAACGAATTTTTGGCTTTCAAATTAAATCAAATTTTAAAACCAAAAATCGAAAAATCTTTAAAAGCATGCGATTTTAGAAAAACTTAACATGCAAGATATCGTCTTTGATTTTCAACTAATTTTTCCCGGAACCAATGCAAGCAATCTACTTGATATGCATACAATTTTCATACAAGAAAAATGAAAGAGAAATAAAACACATTTTTAGAGTTAAACCCGTGTTATTACTGTAGCCCTCTAATCAACAAGTTCGCCTTGGGCTCTGATACCAAAATTGATGTGGGCATTCGCACCTACTCGCAAGCGGAAGACTTTTAAGTGCGCCAAGGAACGTCAAACAATTGCTGATCACAATTACTCTATTTAAACTCTAAAAATAACCCCCTAGTGTAGGCGAGACTAGCACGGTTATTCCTAACTAGGTTAATTTAAAGAGGGTGAATAACAGAATGTGGGCGGAGCAATAATCTATAATACTTCTAAATTTGGAACTTGACTAATAAATCATATAAAATATTAGCAAGCTCAATAATCAAAAAGACGGAGAATTAAAGCAAGGATATACCTATTACTCAATTCATTAACTCTCCCAGAACTTGGAAGTTGAACCCCTATTTATAGTTGGGAGGTGCGAATTCTAGAACCCTAGGAGTTACAAAAGGAATAGAAAACTAGCTGGAAACTAATGAGAGTTAGTTTCTTATTACAACTTGAATTTAAGAAGAACATGAACTCAAGGAGAAGGAAATTCGGTTGTAACCTATAAGGGTCACCCAAAATTCCCTTTATTATTTGAGGAGGAAAGCTTGAATTTGGTAACTAGAAGTAAATCCAAATTCAAGTTGAAAAAGAAAAAGAAAATAGGAACAAAAAGGGAAATTACTAGTTTAAACCAAGTTGGAACCAAATTAGGTAACTCAATTTGAACTAGAATTATTATTGGAAAAGGAAATAGGTAACATGCAATCCAAATCCTTCTCTGACTCTGAGAATTGTGCAATCCACAGGGGAAGCCTGTGGATTGGGCCTACGATGCGTGCGGGTCCATGGAGCTTTGCGGGTTGCGATCGTGGGCTGCGATCATTGAGTGGAAGCCCGCGGTTGTAGTCTTCTGATTCACGGCCTACGCACGTAATGATGTTGGGTCGACTTGTGTAGCCTGGATGCTGATCGGTCGGACCATTGTTGATGGAGCATGAGTTGGTGAATTGCAGGGGTCTCGTGAAGCCGGGCTTCACGAGACAGGCCTCGATTCCTGGCGCAGGATTAGGGTTGCGCCTTTTCCTTTGCAGGGGCGTGACCTTCTCGTCCTTTTTGTTCGATTGAGAGGCCTAGCTTTCCTGGGCTTGAGCAGGGCTGATGCTAGCGAGGGCCCATAGGGCCTTGCTGACTATCTTCTGACGCCGTCTGGTCATTGGCCCAATGACGTTAACTGAAGGATCCCTGTGATAGGGACTTAGTCCTTTGATCAACGTTGGGGCAGGATGTGAAACTAGAAGCCCCTTTTTAGCTACGATGGGGATATCCTCATCAATAAGTAGTGATATTAGTGTATATCAATTATAATTCCGAAGTAACATTCTTACTCACAAACCAACCAAAGTTCATATGCAAAAGTATAAGTTTTTTTCCTCCTGTCTCTCTCTCTCTCTCTCTCATTTTTACATTTTAGACATCATTCTCCATTTCAAATGTATTACTCTAATACTCTCAAATTTTAGTAATATTGCATCTAAAAGTATAAATTTTTAATTTTGATTGAGCTCAAACTCGAAAGATAAGAAATGGAATAAGATTTAGGTAAAAAGAAATGAAAATTAAAATGTGCGTTATATTACCGGTAAAAGAACTAAAATTGACAAAAATAATAAAAAATAATTAAAATTAAGGTCAAATATAGGAATTAATCGTATGATTTTTCCTAAGAACAACTTGCAATTATATATTAATACATTTTTTTTTCATTATACAACATTCTCTGTCATATTTTATTAAAGAAATGAAAAAAAATTTTCAACATGCAAAACTAAATTGGAATTTGACCCAACTAAGTTGAAGGACAAGTATAATAATTAACGGAAAAATTATATTTCTAGTCCATAATCTTTACCTAGGGGTCAAATGTAGTTTACATTCTTTAATAACTGTCAAATGTAGTCAATAATGTATCTATTTCTTTTCAATTTCAGTCTAAATAATGGAAATTTGACCCAAACTAACGGTTTCCTCATTCTGGCGTTAGTTAAAGAGGGGTTTGACCGACCCTAAACCATCTTTGGTGCTCCGTTTTCACCCGATTTGAAAGGTCTTGTATAATAAAAAGCTTTATAATGGATTCGAATGATTTGGAAGAAGGGAGGAAGATAGTTAGAGTCGGTCAAAACTGTTTTGACTAACGCCGGAATCAGGAAACCGCTAGTTTAGTTCAACTTTCTATTTTTTGGACTAAAATTGAAAAAATGGATACATTGTGGACTACATGTGATAATTATTAAAGAATATGGACTATATTTAATACTTAGGTAAAGATCGTGGACTAGAAATTCAATTTTTCCAACAATTAACTTCTTTTTTCTTTCTTTTTTTTTTTTTCTTTCCTTTTTTTCAGTTCATGTCCGGTGCATAAAGAGTGCAAACTATGTGCTTCCCAATAAATATTGTCTTCTTGTGCTATAAGAGTGCAAAGTATATGATAAATGTCTTTATCCCAAAACCAATTGAATACTAAAATTCAAATAATTTAAAATTAATTCTTGAAAATTACACTTTAATTAACAATTAAATTATTAGCAAGCACACTTTGGAAAAGTACACACATACCCTCCCAGGTTTGGAAAAACTACTAACACCCATTTGAATTAGTTTATGATTCTAAAAATAAATTAAAAGGACTAAAATTATAAAATAACAAAAAATAATAAAGCAAAAGTCAATTATTTCCTTATACAACACATACCGCATGCAGCATAAATATGGGTCCATTTTCATTTTTAAAACTTAAAACTAAGTGCATTGAAGAAGAAGGAAGAAAAAAATTAGTGAATTTTGAGTGTGTGAAGAGGAGTGCATTTCGCGGTCTGAGTCAGAATAAAGATGTTTTTGAACTTTCTCTTTAAAAGTCAAAGTCGATGTTCCCACCCGAATCTCAGCAATCACATGTTCCGATTCTACATATCGATCATTTTGAATTAATAGAAAACTCTTAGATGGAACATTCACATTAATCTGTTTCCATTTTAATATACTTGACTAACACAAAGCCTACCCCCAAAAGCTTCGAGTAGAGTATATAAAATTAAACAAGATGTAAATCATTTGTACTTTATTTTTGCAGTTAAGAAAATAGATAACAAACCCCACTAATAGTTATTAAAAAAAAATCCAAAGTCTCCGTCACTTTTTTTTTTTTTTTTTAAGCACTATAGTACACCTTTTTTTTTTTTTAAAGTAAAAGTGTGGTTGACTACGCTTTCCATTAAAAATCATGAAAAACAATCTAGCCGTAAAGGCTTACAAACTATACTTTGTATAATCTGTTGGAATTTAATTATTTCAAAAGATAAATAAACTTATTTACTGAGATAAGAGTATACCAAGTCAACAATTATTTCCTAAAACCTGGTCAGTTATGTACCGTTGAGAGATATAAATAGAAAAGAAAGAGTCAAACTCTCTGAACATTAGTGGAGAACTGTTCGCAGGATTTTCTGATTATACCAACAGTCTCCATCTATAAATACCTCACATGTTTTCTATGATGATACAACTGAGTTTCCCAAAAAATCAACTTTTCTCTATTAAAACTGTTTTCTCTCTTTCATTCAATCTTTTGGCTTTGCTGTCCCTGATCCCTCTATTCAGAGGAAGAACTCGTTTAATCCTGGAGAAATATTTCTACCCAGAAATAATTTCTTGAGCACAGTGCTTGCACGACTCGAGTTATCTATTGATTAATTGTTTAGGCCTACTTTCCCAACAATCTCAAGAAATTATTTCTTGTGGCCTCCAATTCAAACACTACCTCCAGCGATGTTGTTGTTGTTCCACAGTAGACCCAAAATCCACCGTAGACTCAAAATTCACCACAAACCCAAACTATGATTCCTAATATTGAATTATGGCAATTTGCCAACAAGGTTTGATGTCAATCAGTATATTCTCTATCAAAACTTTTCCTGGTTATAGGTACTCAAAATGGTTTTTCGATTCATAAAATTTGAAAAGTTTCTGAAAAATATTGTTTGTCTTCTCAAATAATCTAACCTTTTCAAAATTGAGAGTTTTGGAATTAGTTATGACAGAAAGATTTTACGCAGATGGTGTGATGGGAAGATGAGCACCAGTTGCTAACAATGATCCAAGCACCATTGTTGTGGTATTGAAATAAGTTATTTATTCAATTGTTGTAAATTGAGTTGCTCACGTATTAACTCATACAAAGGGTTTTACAAGCGTTGATAAACAGTGACAATGCCAAGAAGAAGACCTTCAAAATGTGCAAGAATGTATGAAAATAAAATGTCTATATTTAATGAGAAATTTAATGTATTGTATGGTTTATCAAAATTTATGTAGTTTTACTAAATTATGAGAGTTAAAGATAACAATGAAGGTGGGAATCCTCCTAAAGCTAATTTAGCTGAAGATAATTTGGTTGAAGGAGATGAAATTATTGTTGCTTGAATGTTGCAACGAATGTGGATGGTTGACTGTGGACTACTCGTTAGCTATTTCCTCCTACCTTCAGTAGGGGATGTAATGAGAAAGTTTGAGAAGTACTCCTGAAACCTTCAGAAATACTTAGCTCTTGGTGGGCTGCATAATATTCAGAGTAATTATATTAATTGTGATTTTAACCTTGTTTCATATAGATTGAAATAATGTAGTTATCTAAAATGATTATTGTAACCAGAAATTTTTTTGTACTGAATGAATCATAATGAATGCATTTGTTGTAAGAACCTATTGGTTTTAGATGTGTCCATTATGCCTATGCTCGTAATACTATTAAATTATTTGTGATATACTAATGAGTCATTAACTATATACAAAATATGCAATTAGATGTATTACTTGATTTGACTCGAATTCGAGTATGTACAAGAGAAAGAATTACTCCCCCTCAATAAGGCCTTTATGTTGAATTTGGTTTTATACTGAATATGGCATGCTGGTTGAAAATTATACTGAATATATTTGGTTGAAAATGGTTTATGTATTACACATGAATTTTAAATTATTGTATATGAATTATGTTGTACATGAATTTCATAATGTGGTTTGAAATATTGTGAAATATAATGTGGTTTGAATCCAAATTCAAAAATTATAAACATATTGATTTTATAAGAAATGTGGGGATGCACTGCATAATGTAGCATGAACCTAAAAATAATAGGTTAAATTGTGGTGATCTAATCACGAGCATTGGTCTACATTGATTAGATTAATGAAATATTTGAGAGGTACGTACCATGAATTATGGTATTCTATATAGTGGATTTCCCACTATACTAGAGGGGTACAGTGATACTAATTGGATCTCTGATTCAGATGAGACAAAATCCACTAGTGGTCATGTATTTACACTAGGACGTGGTGTGATAGCATGAAAATCAGCTAGACAGACTATTATTGCTAGATGAACCATGGAATTAGAGTTTGTAACTCTAGAACTAGCTGGTTGTGAGGCTGATTGGTTAAGAAATTTCTTGACTGATATTCTTGTGAACAAAGGATCATTACCTCCAATGTCTATAGATTGTGATTGTCAAGCGGCAAATGCTATTGAAAAAAAAATCCTACAACTGTAAAAGTCGAGATAAGAAATTGAGACATAGTGTCGTAAAGTAGCTGCTAGAAGATGAATAACTTCCATATATTGTGTGAAGTCAGAAGTAAATTTGGCAAAACTTTTGACTAAACTTACAGGAAAAAAATTAATTCTTCACACTTCAAAAGAAGTGGGACTTCAGCCAATATGATGTCAATATAGATGTCAACCCAACCTATGTGATTGGCGATCCCATGAAGTAAGTTCATATGGGTAACAATAAAATCTATATTGGCACTGATGCACTACAAGTGGTGAGTGCTTGACTGCAATATTTGTGAGGTTGAGATCAAAAAGCTCTTAATGAATTCATATTCCTTATGGATGGTGTATTTAAGTAGAATACACTTGATGAATTCACCTATATGAGAGTGGGGTGGGGCCGCTCCTATAAGATTTTGGCTAAATCTTTAGAGCTCTCATAAAAACCAGGCTCGCGTATGGCCTATTTGAGCAAAAACGCGTTGAACAGCAAATCTGGGGTGTACAACTGATTGGTAAAATTTCTGACATACAATAAGATTTATTGGTTCATAGAAATATTATATTTCACCAATAATTTTGTAAGTCAAGTTTGATCGGTCTAAGTTTGGTTCATAGTGCAAAAGACACCAAACTGATTGTTCTTGCACCACCCATACAAATCCAAAAAATTGTTTTGTCCTCAAATTTTATTTTATTCAAATCTTTTGAAATATGTGGGGAATTGTTGGAATTTAATTATTTCAAAGATAAATAAACTTATTTACTGAGATAAGAGTATACCAAGTCAACAATTATTCCCTAAAACCTGGTCAGTTATCTAACGTTGAGAGATATAGGCAAAAAAGAAAGAGTTAAACTCTCTGAACGTTAGTGGAGAACTGATCGCAGGATTTTCTGATTATACTAATAATCTCCATCTATATATACCTCATCTATTTTCTACGATGATACAACTGAGTTTCCCAGAAAATCAACTTTTCTCTGTTAAAACCTTTTTCTCTCTTTCCTTTCTCTATTTCGTTCAATCTTTTGGCTTTGCTATTCCTGATCCCTCTATTCAGAGGAAGAATTTGTTTAATCCTGGAGAAATATTTCTACCCAGAAATAATTTCTTGAGCACAGTGCTCTGCACGACTCGAGTTATCTATCAATTAATTGTTTAGGCCTACTTTCCCAACATAATCTTCTTTTGATTGTTGTCCAAGCTGATGTCCATGATACGTGCGAGGGTTGTTCTTCGTCTGAGGCCTCTTCTTCTCCATCATCGGTTTCCCAGTTGCCATAGTCATCCTCGTATTCTTCTCTGTTTTCAACACTTCGTTCCTTTGGGGAGTGAGACAATGATGTTGTGGTTGGTATATGTGGTTCATCAGGCATACTGTCTAAAAGCTAAGTGTCAGTGGGCATCCTGTGTGCAACAATCGTGCGAAGGTCTTCTTAAGGGGCTTCAAATTTGGTACTGGCGCAGAATTGTAAACTTTAGATGAATTCTGTTGATTCACTTGTAAAGCACTTTGGAATAAATTGGACCATAATGCTGCTGCAAGATTCTACAGTTGGGGAAACCTCCATTTCGTTGGAGGGGCTTGTGCATTTCATGGATGCCAATAAACTAGGCGATGGAGGTTGTTGGGAGTGCATTCTGGTCACTTCTTCCGAGAGCCGTTGTAGGGCTGCTTCAATTGATTTGGAGACGGGGGTGCAATTGGGGTGGGAACCTCAACTGGGATTACTTGATGCTTTATTTTAGATTGATTAGGCTCCCCTAAATGCTGCGGTGCAAAAGGTTCAAAACAGGGCTTGTCTGAAGCATTTTTCCGAACACGTTATGGGCAAGACGATGTTGTGCTGTTTTGGGTTCCCTCTGCGGCAATTTTCGTTACTTATGTAGATTGCTTCAAAAGTAACCGGCAACCATGAATCTCATTAGGAATTGATTCGTGCTTCATTAACTCCAATTCAAAACTAAATTAAGATTAACCAAGATATAAGATAAATCAATCAAACATACATGAAATAAGCACAAAGGTAGCACTATTCTTGCACTCATAAAGTGAAACCTCTTACACTTTGTATTCGTAATTGGTAAAACCTTGAACGGTATACAACATTTAGAAACCCCACAGAGATTTGTACAAAATAACCACCAAATAAATAAAAATTGAATTTATATCCCTATTCAGTTCCAGTTTTTTTGTCCACTAATGTCTAAGTCTAGTTCCAGTATATATGTGTGTATATATATACCTTTGCGAAAATCTGTTTTTGCCCTGTTACCTTCTACTTTCTACTTTCTTGTCAAATATATTTCCTCCCTAAACTGAGGAATTTAGTATATTAACAAACTAATCAACATGACATAAACTAAATTATATAATAGGCCAATTATATAGCATAATTTTCTATAATTGTAATTAATATTTCATTATTCGTTGTTAAAATATCACATAATTTACCATACCAATTGAAAACTAAATCATTTGATTCAGTGTATCTTAAAGGTATAAAATATAGGTTAATCCTCTAGCCTATTACTTTCAAATTGGAGAGGAAAAAAAAAAAAAACACCGAGAGTCATCTATTCTTTATTCAGTTAATGAGAGATGGGAACAAATGCATTGGTTTTTTTTTTTTTATTCTCTTATCTAAAATACTACATGATGTCATTCCTTTGTGTGTGTGAAAGTTACGCTTAGTGTTGTTGATCATTGATAGGATTCTCATCAAATCCCGATGTTAAATAGTTATGGATTCCTGGCATGACAAGATTAGCTACGGTGATGAGGCTTCTCCCCATGTAAGAAACACATGGAAGAATCATGACTGACTCTCTTCATAACAAATTCATTATTCAAAAATGTAAGATTTTAAATTTTGTGAATAAATTATTTAAACTTTTATTATATTTAATTTTTAACAATGTTGTAGAGAATCGTTAACTGAAACAAAACTTACACACAATTCACACAAAATTTGAACAATATTTTTCTCACTAAAGAAATCATAGTCACTCGAGCTTTAATGAATAATTTTATTTAATTTGAGTTAGGAATTAATAAATGGCCTGTGTGCCATCTAAAAATTAGATTGTTAGGCTACGATATTGGGACACTTAGTTGTAATTGTAAATTGTGCAATTACATTTCCAGCATTTGAATATAGATATTGTGTATTGTTCTAACATCATTACTGAGCCCTAGTGAGAATTAGGCAGATGTCTGACCGGTTCCCGTATTGATAGGGGGCCGGGTTGAGACGTTGCAGTTTTCCTGCAACATGTTATAAACAACACATAACATCTATGTGCCATAATCCTTTCATGAATGTTTCCAAGGTTTAACAAAAAAACCTTTTATGAGCATTATACATTCATATATGCAAGTCTCAAAATGCCCCCGCCATATGAGAATTTTTAGCATTTTATTGCTTTTTCATATTTGACATTATCTTGGACTTGTTAAGAACTTTAAGTTCACCCTGTACTCAATGGCGAGTAATAACTAAGATTAGTAGTGTTCAGAACTGATAGTTTAACTAGCAATTAATTAAGGTTTCCATTGTAAATGGTCTAGGACATGTTTCTTGATAGAAGATAATCTTCCTATCAGTCCTTAAATCATACTTTGGTTTGCCTAATTAGCTTAACAAAACTGTCTTTATTGAGTGTTCAAATCACTATTTCAAATGGTTACTTAATCTCATAAATTAAGACACCACCATTTAGTGATTTTAATCTAGACTTTAATCCATTTCTATTGATGTTTCTGTACAGCAATCAAGACAATTCCTTACCAAATTATCATCTCCTTAATGTGATATACAAGCAATAAAATTACATCATTTCATTTCATTAAACACTATTTAATGAACATGTCACAAAACTTATTGCATAAGTAAAGTTCTACACAATTTGTACTTTAATTTACAAATTAACATGGAACTTTAAGACTTCAATTCATGCATTATGATTTAATTGTAATCAAACAATTTTCCATTCATATACAACATATAAACGAAACATATTCATGTTACTTCTATAATCATGTAACTAACATGTTTCAAATTCCATATAATTAATCATGTTTTCATATGAAATTTCATATAATTCTATACAATGATGTTTGATCTTTATATCTTTTATTCTCACAAAGTATCGTATCAATCTACTATAGAGATGAATTATTTCCCTTATACATAATATAATATTATCCTTCAATTCTTGTTCCAAATTATAAGAAAATTGGATTATAAGAATCAAACACAAGGATTACTAACATTATATTTAAGTAAAAACCATGTATGCTTTCCACGCAAAATACTTTTACCATCCAAGTTTTTGCAACTCTACCATTCCAACTACATTTGAAATAATATGCATATGTAACACATAATTAAATCAAATTATGTACTAACAATTCACCATATGCATAAACACAATAAAAAATACCACATCAATTTCATGTTTAAAGCATAAATTTATTATTTCGTATAAGTTTTTCTTACATAAATTCCTCCCTCAAATTGAATACACACTTGTCAATTTTGCCAAAGACAAGCTTTGATCAAAATTTAATGTTTGACATCTTGGCCACAAGTGCTTCCATGTGAACGTCCCTAGAGGATTTTTCCTTTTTCTTTTACTTCTTTAGCAACTAACACTCATAATTGTGGTGTCTGACTTCATTGCAACTAATCAGGCATAATTTTGTAATGTAATTTGATGTGAATTTGGGTACTTTTAAGCTAAATTATGGACTAATTTTACTCAATTACTGTAGTCATTCAGATGGAGAAGCAGCAGAGCACGTGAGCAGAAGTTGAAGAGAAGTTGGTGTCTTTTAGGAGCAAAAATTGTGAAAAGAAGTTTTAGTGACACTCCACTTTGAATATTGAGTAAAGAAAAGGCTGCTTTTCTACTATAAAAACTGGAGCTATCCACTCTGAAAGAAGTTCATTCTCTAAAGAAGGGAGCTACCCAGAGATTGTAGAAAAAACTCCCATCGGTTCAAGGGAAGTTGATGTATGTAAGAAACAGCCCAACAATGTTCAAGAACTGCTAAATAGTTGAGATAAATGTTGGGGAGTGATGACTGAAGCAGTTCACTTTTTCTTCTGTTTGCTTATAAATATTAGAATAAGGGAGAGGAAAAGAGGGACTCGATGGGCTGGACGTCTCAAGCATTTGGTTTAGTCCATACCCGTAAATTAATTTTTCTAGATTTCATATATGTTCAAGGTGTAGTTTTTTGTTTATGTTTTATAGTTTTTGATAATAAAGTAATTAGATTTCTTTACTTTATATTAAATTCAATTCCTTCTCGTCATTTACGTTATTCACGTGTTCTCTGTTTTTAGTTCATAAAAATTGTCTTCATTTTGTTCATGCCTATTTATATTCCAATGCTTTAGCTTACTTATAGTAGGAGTTAGATTAGTAATAGGTTTTGTGGATGTTAATATATTTTAAGTATTTAATTCTCTCTCCCATTTCTTTTACTTTCGTGCACCATTGCCTCTTTAATTAAGTTAACATGCATATTTCTTTAATTTTGTTTTCTTTAATTAGGAGTTGTAATTAGATTAGTTTATCCAGCAATGACGTGATGTAGCGCTACTTAGTTCTTTCACGAGACCAAATTGTTCTTCCAGTTTAACAAGTGTAGGTATGTGTTAATTCTCTGAGACATAGGGTCTAGAGTTAGTTCTAGGTTAATTAGGTATTGATCACACTTAATTAATCTGAATTAATGTAAAGTCAATTAAATCATTCGAGGCATCCTTAATGGGTGATCAAATTAGTGGTAAATTTCACTACAAGAAAAGTGACCTATTGCGACATGGAAAATGTGTCGCTAAAAGTCGATTTAGTGTCGCAAATACTAATTTGCGACATATTTTGCGTCTCTTGTTATTGAGTCGCAAAAGGTGGTGTAGGAAATTTGTGGCGCTTTTTTCTCACTTGTGCCGCAAATGTATGGCACTTTCTGCATCACTAAATTAATTGTCACTTAAAATTTGCGACACATTATGCGTCAGTTGTCTTAGTGACGCATACTAATTTACGACACTGATTTGGGTCATTAAAAGGAATGTTGCAAGATTATTTGCGACAAATGTGGCGTCACATTTAAAACGCCAAAGGGTATTCGCGACATGTAAATTGTGTCGTTAAAAGTTGATTTAGTGTGGCAAATACTAATATGCGACACATTATGCGTCTCTTGTTTTTGAGTCGCAAAAGGTGGTGAAGCAAATTTGTGGCGCTTTTTTCCCACTTGTGCCGCAAATGTATGACACTTTTTGCATCACTAAATTAATTGTCGCTTAAAATTCGCGACACATTATCCGTCATTTGTCTTAGTGACGCATACTAATTTACGACACTGGTTTGCGTCATTGAAATGAGTGTTGCAAGAGTATGCACGACAAATGTGGCGTCACATTTAAAATGTCGAATGGTATTCGCGACAGGTAAATTGTGTCTCAAAGACAAATTAGAGACACAATTTTACGACACACTTTATCGTGTCACAAAAGGCTATGTAGCATTTTCGTAGCATTTTTTAGAGCCACAAAAGATACGACACATTTTGTTTCACTTAATTATTGTCGCATAAATCTTACGACACATTATGTGTCATTAGTTGCAATGACGCGTTATTTGTAACAGTAATTTGTGTCATTACAGTTAACGTCACATATTTATTTGCTGCACATGCGGCGTCATTATTTGAAATGTCGTAATGTTATTTTGCGACACAATATCACGTCTGTAAAATTTATGTCACATAAAATTTATGAAACCATCTGCAAGGTGCGCATTGGCAACCAGACCATCCGGTGCCCTTTCATTTTGGCAGGATATAACTGCAGCACCAACACTTAGAAAACGCCCTTTTGACCTCTTCCATCTTAAAACTTCTGGGTATGGTGCTGTGTTGGCAGATATTGGTGCTAAACAAACTGGCTTCTTATTACAAACTTTGCAATTGGCAACACAAGTTCCTTTGTCAGCTTGCCTTGATAGGCCCAGCACTGCTTTCACTTTACCAAACCAAGGACCTCTTTCAGGACCATAACTGGCTTTCTCTGATTCAACTTCAAGATAAGCGATTTCTGCCTCATACGACCTACAGAATTGCAATAAGAGAAAATTTATTGAATTTTCTTTTACAGGATAATTATTAGTTTTTTATCTTCATTGCCAATATACAGTAGTTTCTACGATACAAAAAGGCTTGATTGGAGGGCAGCACAATGACATTCCTTTGGAGGGAAGAGGAAGGGTGGATGGGGGAATGTGTGAATGTTCAGTAAAAAGGGCTAACGTACCAAAAGATTCTTACAAGCCAAAGTCAATTGTTCTATAGTATGAACAGAGTGAAAACAGCCTGCAGCTGGACAAACCTGTGTTGAAGAAACACCTTTGTTCCTGCGTAATCATATCTCTTTGGGCCCATCCAACGGTACTTCTCACTCTCTGTAATTACATCCCCATAAAATCCATATCTGAAAAAGACGCAAAAGAATTAGCATCGAAATATTTATGTTCATAAAAGATACAAGCTCAAAAAAGCATTAAAGTTGGCATGATAGATGGCCTGACTGACAAGATGCCTGTTTATTAAAGTCAAACCAAGCATGCCAGATGGAACTCTCTACTTCTTTCTGAAACATCTATATATAATCTTGATATGCACAAAAATATTGTGATACGAGCTATGGAATTTTATGTACCACACACACATGCTTTCACATTTTCATCAGGTTCTAACCGTTCAAGGCAGGGGCACAACGAACAAAATAATATCTTCTGAATTTTTTTGACAGAAGCAAAATATTTTGTAATAACATACTCTGGATATCATCAATGCCTACAGAGAGGATTAGTTTAGCTGATCAATTGAATTTTGAGAACCTACTAAATTGAAGTAGGATTACAACTAGAGAGTAAAACAATCTGAAGAGGTTATATATATAGACTGGAAAGACAACGCAGTTCAGAACTAACTTCTAAGTTGAAGGGTGTGATAAGCCAATCTGCAAGCTGTCCCATCTTGACATGCATACAAGTAAAAACCTTCACTCAATCAATTCTAAAATTAACACTCAACACTCTGCAGACTTGCTTGATGGGAAGAGAATTATGGTAGTATCCACTAAAAGATCAAACCCTGTGAATCAAAATATCACCAAGTCACTGTATACTCTAAGGAACACAATGCAGTGAAGCAAACTTAGTTCATCCAAACACAACCAGAACTGATCATTTCTTTAGGGAAAAGGTAGTGTATCTTTCAAACTAAATCCTCAAGTAAATTAGTAAAATATAAAACTGAAAAAGAAAAAAAAACACCAACAAATGCCACTTTTTAGAAGCTAATATTGCTAATGGCTGAGAAAAAATTTAGGGTCCATAACTCTGCAGGAAATTGATTCAATTTACACAAGGATGCCACTGCAGATAAATCCTGAAACAGCTAAACTAACCATAAACTAAAAGCAGAAAAAACATATACATACTCAAGGGAAAAGTGGTGTAGAAGAACAAGAATCCATATTATCATCAAAAGTAGAAGTAAAGAAAACTACCCAGCAAAATTGGCTGCATATCGTACATGAGGTTCATCCTTTGATGTAGATGTTGCTTTCCATCGTACAACTTGAGCTATATCAAGGAACAACCTTTTACCAAGGACAATTTGCAATGCAGATGTTACAGGATCTCGAGCCCCAGTTGTACTGCAAAAGCCACAAACAACTAAATCTTACGTTGAAGAAGATGGAAAACAAGGAAAATCTGTACGAATTCAGTTTTATAATAGGGTCTTTTTGAAATTCATTCCGTTGCAAAATCCCAAAAGCACCCCCTGGGGGGATTCTGTTTTTTTGGGCGGGGGAGTTCATGGTTACAGGGGTGGTTGGGGGAAGCAGAGTGTTAGAAAATACCAAATCACTGTAGCATCAGTTGATCCTGCAGGGATAATCCCAAATCTAAACCGCTTGTGTGGAAGAGAAAACTCGCTTTCCTGCTCTGCTCAAAGCAACACAGAGCATTAGTAAAACAAAATGCAATTACTCAAATAGCCTTTTCAGTCTAAGGCGTTTACCAGAAAGGTTGTAGGAGGAAAATGTACAAGTATAGTAATTAAAACTAACCTGTGAGGCAAGAATCATCTGCAGACCCTGCACCTTCGAAACATTCAGATCAAGAAACCTTCACAGTTATAAAAAAATTGACATATAGTAAGCGCTATGCGGAGATTTTGCTAGTTATCAACATACGAAAATTAGGAATTCGGGAAGCAATTACTCCTGAACTCATCAGAAGAGGTGAAAAATCTTCACAAGGATCCGGAGGCTCCATAATAATCCCACCTGCTTCACTAACTGGCAAATTGCCATCATTTTCGACATAATGTTCATAATCTGTAGGTTGTGAGGGATATGGAACTTTATGCCTAGACAGAAGAACTCCATTAAGGATTTCACTAAATAACCCATCACCACCCTGAGAAACACACAAAAAAAGCCATATATTAGGACCAGAAATTGTTGTTTTTTAAATTATTTTATCAAATTTTTACAACAATGGAAGTGCTCATTGAACTAAATTTTGTCATCTAACTAAATAAAGAATTTGTCATATAACACTAGGTTCACCAGTTCCATAAATTTCCAGAAATTAAGTTTATTGTCAGAAAGATTTTTAACTGAGAACAAAAGGCAGAAACTTAAACTACTTACAACAGCTATGACACCATCATATGAATTCAGATCCTTGTCTGCAGTTAAGGCCATTATATCGAAAGCGTGTCCCGGCCTCTCAGTCACAATAACCTGATCAAATTTTTTTTTTTTAAAGGTTAAAAGAAATCCATACTGTGAAAATCCCACAAAAAGCTGAAGAAACTGCATCACCAATCGCCACATCATTTTTCGAAATTGAGTCCAATTGTATGACAAAGAACTATTCACACATGCCAAGAGGGTGATGATGTGAATGAGCTATCTATGATCTTACATCGAACTCTGGTGGCATTTAACCATTTTTTGAAGGAAATTTATATCAAGGGACAGTGTATGACCAATTACAGGAAATTTTGTGTCTGTTTTATTCATTAGAACAGAGAGGATAGATAAATACACCCATTCTCTTTATACTTCCCCTAATTAATGCAATTTTACAGATCAGATCATAACAGAATGGCAATAAGAACAATAAGGAATGTCATCAATTGCCGCATCACTTCTCACACCAAGAGAACCCCACATCGTGGACACTAAAATTGAACCACTGGAACCAGGCACTTGTTGCCAGGATAATTTTTCGCAAACAACAATGGCATACAGGTTTTAAAGGTTGCCATTACTGTGACTCCAGATCCTCAACAACAACAACAACAATAATTAAGTATTTCAAGTATATCTCACCATTGACTACATGCCATCCTTTTTAAGTATTGTAAGTAGTAGTCATATCAACTATAAAAAAAATTTAATACAAAGAACAGAAAGTGGTATATTAGATATTAGGTCAATTGACACTACAAACATATAAAAGACACAATCTTCAAGGAATGCATGAAGTATGGAGGACCGAAGTGTAACTATATAACTACTTTACAAGCTTTAACTTTTTCTGCGAAGTTTTAGTCTGGAACAATCATTAATAACAAAAGGAGATAACAGCTCACCTTTGTCTTGACATTAGCTTGAAAAAATATAGGAGCCACAACATCCCAAGTTCTACATCCATTTCCTTTCCCACTTCTTGGATGAACAAAAACCTAGTCAATAACAAAAAGAAGGCATGACAGAAAAGTGGCCACCTGTTTTTTATCAGTATCTCCTGACAAGGAAATGATTAGCAGAAATAAACTAATGCATCAGTTAAACGTACCAAAAGGTTCTTAGGACGGTCTGCCTTAACCATTGTTTTCATACCTTGTAAATCCCTGCACGCCGCCATTGCCTGTGGTACAGGGGATGAGAACAGGGCCAGGAGGGGGTCTATCAACGGGGACACTGAAGCCTCAGCAAGGGGTGGTTCTGAGCAGATGCAGACCTAGAAACGCCTTCGTTGTGGTCATCTTTGTCTTTGAGTTCTTCAGCGTCATCTTTGTCGATCCCTAACAAGCCCGCTATTCTTCTCCTACCAATCCCAAACCATCAATCCCACACAAAAAATATTAACAAAAATGACCAAGGCACAAAGATGTTGCTTAAAAACAATCCTACCTAGATGAGGCTTTTCACTCGCTAGACATTTCTGACCAAAACAACTATTTGCTTGTCATCCGGATGCAAAGACTGCAGCTCCTGCTTGACAAACTCTATACTACCCTTATGCACTGCTGAAAGTTGAATGGCCAGTACTTCCCCTGTGGCCCTCATAAGTCTCCCTAAAACAGCTCTAGAGTCCCCAAGATTGGCAGTATGAAGGGCTCCATTGCAGATAACACCAACAAGACAGCAAGATCCCACAGCCGCTATGTGTGGTTTCATTGGCCAATTGCGAGCGACAACAGAGAGAAATCCTCTTCAATAGCTTATAACGCCTTCCGTATCACCTCAACAGATACAGACTGTTGCCCAGAAGTAAATCCTGTGCATTATGATTAGTTTAGATGAAAGCTTAAACAAAAGAAATTAAAAGAAACAGTTACACATGGCAAGATATAAAATTCTAATATTATCGCCCCCTTAACTCAAAAACTACGTACCTCTTCCCTGATTTCTATGTTTTGAAATACAAACTCCTAAATTTTATGTTGGGGATTATTAGAAAAGTATACAAAATATTCACATTTGTATGAAAATTTTAATTTTGTTTCACATCTCAACTCAATTCTACGTGGAAATCATCCAACTGCAAAACAACTCGGTCAATTAGTCCAACTGGCAAATTTTCAGCATAAAACCTAAGAGTAAAGAAAATAAACACCTCGGTTGACTTACTCATGAGATGCTGAAAGAGGTGCTCATTTATGAACCGCGCCGTCTCAGGGCCACCGTGGCCATCATAGATTCCCACAAACAAAAGTACCATAAGCTCCAGAATCATACAAGCTCAAAGTACCTGATTCGAGCTGACAATGATCCACTGAGAACCGTCCATTATAATGATGCCCGTCTTGACGACCCCCATAATCTGAACCAGAGTGAACACTTCGATCTGTTATCGGCCGAAAACAGGCCCTCAAAAGGTTCATTAACCCAGATAACATACCTCATCTCATCCAAAGCACCCTCCAAATTGCAATTAGATGAATAATTAATAGTTCCCAAAACAAATACTAAATCAAACAATAAACATACAATTAGAAATCTTAGTTTAATTACACTACAGTCTCCCCAAAACAAACAGGCGACCTCTGTTTTGTGTTCCTCTGAACAGAAAACAAATAAGCGACCTCTGTTTGGTGTGAAGATGAAGAATTTTGATAGTTTGGCTTCTATCGTGTGAAGAAGAAGAAGATGAAGAATTTTGATATGGAGGGTTTAGTAGATAGGGTTAGTTACCATCGAAAGTGGGGGGAGGGGGAATTTCTCCCAAAAAAATAAAATAAAATTAGGCGCAAATTTTTAGAGCCGAGAGGGCGGGAAATGAAAATGTTTCTTATAAGTCTATATGAAATGCATTTTTCTGTAATCAGCCTACTTGACGGCAGATTAAATTTTGACTATTTATTTGATTAAACCTATAAATTTAGAAATACTCCTTACTTATATTTGATTAAATTAAAAAAGTTGGAAAAAAATGGGATTAATATGGATACTAATAGTGTTATTTACATATATTCACACATGTTTAATTAGTATTTAAAACAATTATTATAAATATGAAAATTAATTATAGTATGTAATTTGATTATATTATAAGATTAACTCTCAAAAGTAACCATTTTAGTTTCAAAAGTATAAATGATAGTTTTTAAAAAAAACGTTTGTTCTCAAAAGTAATAATTTGGGTTCAAATAAATAAGTGATACTTTTAAAAATATATATATTTCATTTGAAAAGTATAAGTTTGATTCTCAATAGTAACTTTGTTAGGATCAAAGTTATAAGTGATACATTTTAAAATAAATTATTCAAAGCAAAAGTATAAAGTCAGGTCTCAAAAGTAACACTTTTAAATTCAAAAGTAACTTGTTTCGAATCAAAATTATAAGTGATAGTTTTAAAACTACACCACTCATTTCAAAAGTATAAGTTTTATTTTCAAAGTAACACTTTTGGGTTTAAAAGTATAAAATTTATTCTCAAAAGTAACTTGTTTACGATCAAAGTTATAAGTGAACTTTCAAAAAATAAACAGTTTATTTCAAAAGTATAAATTTAATTATCAAAGGTAACATTTTTAGTTTCAAAATTATAAGCTATACTTTTCCAAGGATAATAATAAGAATAATGATATACAACTCAATTAATTTACTCAACTTTCTCGTAGCAACTGAGGTGTTATGGATTCATTGGTCAATAATGTAGTATTAATAACTATTTTATAAAAGTGTAGCCAATGTATGCATAACACCTCATTTGCTATGAAAAATTGAGAAGATTAAGTTTTGTATCATTACTTTAATAATCATTTCAAAAGAATAAGTTTAATTGTCAAAAGTAACACTTTTAGCTCAAAAGTATACGTGACACATTTTAGAATAAACTCTTTAATTTCTAAAGTATAAATTTACTATCAAAATTAACTTGTTTACGATCAAAGTTATAAGTGATGCATTTTAAGTAAACTCTTTATATTTGAAAGTATAAGTTTAATTATCCAAAGTAACATTTTTTTGTTCAAAAGTATAAGTGATACTTTGGGTTCAAATAAATAAGTGATACTTTTTATAATTACAAAATTTTCATTTCAAAAGTATAAGTTTGATTCTTAATAGTAACTTTGTTAGAATCAAAGTTATAAGTGATACATTTTAAAATAGATTATTCAAAACAAAAGTATAAAGCTAGTTCTCAAAAGTAACACTTTTAGGTTCAAAAGTAATTTGTTTCGAATCAAAATTATAAGTGATACTTTTAAAACTACACTATTCATTTCAAAAGTATAAGTTTTATTATAGGGAACCTTTAAGTATGAATAAAATACATAAACTGGAATTTAAAAGGTATATGTCTGATAAGTTAGAATGAAAGCCTTACGAGTATATGTCTATCCAATATGAGTTAAATGATCAACAATACTCTGTCTAGATTTGAAATAACCTTAATAGTTAGGTTTGAATTTTTGAAAGTGACTTGAATAGTTCTACTCGAATTGAAAAATAATAGCTAGCATAATAGTATTGGTATTACTGATTGATTTGCGGTTGGAAATTATGGTTAATTCATTTGGGTCTGGCTAACCTAAAGTTGAATTGCTAAAATTTCTCTCACACGTGTTATATTGGTATAAAGGTTAAGTACAGTTATATGAATTAAACCACTTAATAAAAATATTCATTTATTTAGAGGAAAACTTTACATTTTTGAATACCTCAATTTTCATAATTTAGGTTAATGGTCAAGATTAACTTGAAAGTCAAAATTTGTCTATTAAGAATTTCGAGGACGAAATTCGCTAAGGGAAAAAGGATGTAAGACCCCGTACTTTTAAGTTATTTTTCTTAACCAAAATTATCACTAATTAGAATTACGATTTTGGATAACCGAATAGAGTTGAGATATTTTATTCAAATTTTAAACTATTAGGAAGATTAAAAATATTTCAAGGCTTCAAAATTTATAAATATAGAAAACTAGTTTAAACGTATCTTAGAAGAAAAAAAATTAATACGACTCATGTTGTAGAAATTTAAATAAATAAAATAATGATTATTTAAATAGATAAAATAATGATTAAAACGAATAAATTATAAATGTGTACATTATGGTGGTTTGTGGCAGTAATGACAATAGATAAAAACAAAAGAAGAAAAATGAGATAAGTACAAGAGAAGAAAATAAATTAAACATTAGTCACCATGATAAGAACACGTGGAAGAATGGTAATGTGGCAATTGTTGGGCTGCAAGAGAATTTAAATAAAATAAAAAAAAAAAGAAAGAAAAGGGAAAAGCGTAATAAATAAATAAAAAGAAAAGAGGGGATCTTTTTCTCCATTATGCAAAACCCATTCGTATAACCTGAAGCTCCCATCTCACTCTCTACCATTTTCGTGTTCTCCCTTCTGCGATCAATTGCCCATCATCACCACCACACCATCTATATTTTTAGGGTTTCAAAATAAATACCTTCATTCCTGTTCAGCAAAAAAAATACCCAAAAACTTATAAGCTCTATAGTTCCAAAATATAATCGGAGAAACAGGGGAGGCAAAGTCGAAGAGCAAAGGAGAGGGGTTTTGTGGCTTCGTGTTGAACGGAACCCAACTGGTAAGTTTAGTTTAGAAAGTAATTAAGTTTTAGTATGCGATCTGTTTTGAGTTTTTGGAATTGAAACTGAATAATGATTCACTGTACCACATGAAGATAATTGGTATTAATTTAGAGTCACTGGATGATATTTTTTTCATTTTGAGAATTGAATACAAAGGTAACAGGGACATTTTTTTGGCTGAGCTATCTTGATGAATCTGTTTTAAGAACTTATTGTAGTGTTGGAATTTCTGTTACTGTGTGTTTGAAATTTATATTTCAATTTTTATAAAACGGAAAAAGAAGAAAGAAAAATATGATGGACGCATTTTTAGGAAGGAGTAGATTATGTAACTTTACACATGTTTGGTTTAGCTTCAGGATGAGTTGTCTGATGATGCACTCAGTTGTGTTGATGCGCCTTTATTTTGTTTAAGTAATGAATCTACTGTTTCAGGAAACTAAATACAAACTTTATGTGATAATTAAATTAAAAGGGTTATGTAGACTGATAGCTCTGTTATTGAACTAACAGAGAGAAAAGTTTCTCTTTTTCAAATGAACACTGAAATTTTGAAACTTTTAAACCTTAAAGCTATTTAAATTGACTTATGAGCATATTAAAACTTCTTCTCATAAAATCCTTGTTAATGGAATCACTCAAACTCAACGCAGATTTTACTTAATTTTGAAGATGTTCATGACTTTAGGTGAGTGATCACTGAAAGAGTTAAATGTTTTAAATGAGTAACAAAATAAGTTAGCATTTTTACTTGCGATCGATACTGCTTATGTTATTCAAAGTCATGCTTTCAAATGCTTGTTAAACGTTGCCATGTTATATGATGCTCATGTTTATGACTTTTAAGCATGCCCAATGAAATGTTGTACATGTTTCCTGTATATGTAAATGTTTTACTGAGTTACATGTATACGTGAGATACCTGTTAAACCTTGTCTTGTGAATGAACTTGTCGTATACCACTGATTTAAGTGTCAAGCATAAAATGTTAGTGTCCCGTGCACTCCTGTATGTGCACCCTGTTATGCGCCACTTGCGTGTGCAAAATTTTACCTGTTACTTGTGATGAATACAAAGGTAGGCGGGTGCAAAAGTTTTTTGGCTGAGCTATCTTGATGAATCTGTTTTAAGAACTTATTGTAGTGTTGAAATTTCTGTTACTGTGTGTTTGAAATTTATATTTCAATTTTTCTAAAAAGGAAAAAGAAGAAAGAAAAGTATGATGGACGCATTTTTAGGAAGGAGTAGATTATGTAACTTTACACATGTTTGGTTTAGCTTCAGGATGAGTTGTCTGATGATGCACTCAGTTGTGTTGATGCTCCTTTATTTTGTTTAAGTAATGAATCTATTGTTTCAGGAAACTAAATACAAACTTTATGTGATAATTAAATTAAAAGGGTTATGTAGACTGATAGCTCTGTTATTGAACTGATAGAGAGAAAAGTTTCTCTTTTTCAAATGAACACTGAAATTTTGAAACTTTTAAACCTTAAAGCTATTTAAATTGACTTATGAGCATATTAAAACTTCTTCTCATAAAATCCTTGTTAATGGAATCACTCAAACTCAACGCAGACTTTCTAGATGAAGACTTTCTAGATGATAAATTTCATTAACTACAGACCAGCATTATGCTCATCCTCCCACACTACCTTCCCTTGCGCATGCAAATCTTCTGTTAAGAAATAATTACTTTCTGTTCTGTTGCTAACTTCTGTGGTTCCAATTTCATAGCTAACAATCACTTCCTCTGACTGCTTTATCTAGATGAGTGGAGTTGGTTGGTGTTAAATCAAAAGCTACGTTGCTAGTTTTATAAAAATACTAATAATAAAAATAAATAAAAGAAGCACAGGGGAGGGTATCAAAAATTACAACAGAGCTGACATGCACCACAGAATTTACACGATCAAGTATCTATGTAGCCATTTCTGATATAAGATTTGGATATTAAGTTACTTAAGTGGCAATTGGTCAATAACAGTGTTGATAATAGGGGGATAGTATTAGTATTACTTATTTAGCATGAGGTTTGAACTTCTTCTCAGCTTCGTCGGGGGATGTCTTGTAGCAGTTTCTGATGCTTTGGTGTTTCTATGAATCTAATGCAATGAATGCTTTGTCATTTACGAAATTCCTAGTCTCATCTAAAATTTCCATCTACCTGATGCCAAAATATCTGTGCTATTTACCAATTTCTTTCTTTCTGTTTGCTTTATTTTTTATGTTTGTGGAAATGGATAAGAGCATTAATGAAATTTCAGAATTGGAGTTTCTAGATTTCAGAAATTATTTACCTACTGCCAAGTGTAAGAGTTGAACAAATGATAGACATGGTTTTTGCTTTGAGGCAATTTCATATACTTCTTATTTGTACACTGATTTCAGGCAGATGCAATTACATTAACTCCTGCTGCTTCTGTTGCCAGATATATCTTTTTCGTGGCTAAGTTTCTGCCTGTTTATATCATTTGATGTGATTTGTAACAGGTTAACAAAGAAATTGTGAAAATTCAGAGAGTGGTGGCTCCTGTTGGCCAGATACAGCTTAAGAGTCTAATTGAGTCCCATGTTGTAAGTTACACGATCAACCTTGTGAATATGCTCAATTAAACCCTTGCACCTGAGAGCTCTTATTCCAAATGTCCATCGTACAACAAATGCCAGAATAGGTTTTATGACATAATGATCTTTGAAAGTTCATCATCATAAATGGTCTTCTTTAGTTTTGGAATAGTGCTGTTAAAGTGACTTTGTTGCTAAAACTTACAAGGTTACGATTACCTTCCCCTCGGCCTTCTCAGTGCATTTTATCATCTTACTACATTTATCTTTTACACTACATGTGGGCACTGTTTCTTTGTATATCCCAACAGCCAAGTTCAGTTTAGCCAAGAGCTTGTATCTTATGTTTGCTTCTAGTGCATTATGTCGATTTTAGCATCTGTTACTCTTTTCTGATGCACATAGTTCTCTTTAACTTCAGGAAAAAACTGGAAGTACGAAGGGCTCTGAAATTCTCAAGGAGTGGGACAAATATTTGTCGTTCTTCTGGCAGCTAGTTCCACCTAGTGAAGAAGACACTCCAGAGGCTTGTGCAGATTACGAGGAAACTACCGCTGAAGAGGTGAGTTTGCAATCTGCATAGTGAAGCATGGAAAAGCGGACTGCACAACTACTTGTAGGCTGGTGCAACCATGGTGGGATGGATGCACATAGGCATTCCTGTTCTTCTAGTTTCAGATTGTTGGAGATGAAAGATTGAGGATTGAAGGCCACTTCCATAAAGCGCGAACTTAAGGATCTCTCGCAGAGCAAATGATCTTTTACAACATGTCTCAGCTGCTGTTTAGTGATGCTGCCTGCACATAACGCAGAGCAACGCGTTTTTTGGAAACCTTAACCCTTAAGAAGGTGGTACGGTTCTGCAGTGCTTATCACTGGAAATCTGAGAAGTTGGTAGGATGAAATGTAAATAGAACTTCAAAAGATCTGTCTCTCCCTTTCATTTCTCCATTCAGGTATCATTTCCTCAAATAAGGTGTAAATTTTATATTGTATCATGTAAATTATGCTCAGGATTGAATTCAGTTCGCATCAGTAGTTATGCTAGTTTTTAAAGACTTTTGGGTCATTGACATCGTGTTGTGGGATCATAGGAGAATATAGTTTTGGTTTTTAATCCTCTTAATCTAAATGGCGATGCGTTGGACTCTGGTCGTGATAAGTGGTATCTAAATTGGTAACAATCTTTGCACAATCGAATTCGCATGCTTAATGTGTCAAATTGTTCGATGTACAATTGTGAACTTGTCTGTGGAACAGCAGTATATTAGACTTTCAATAGTTAGGAATATGGTGTGAAATTTACAACCATGTGCAAGTTGTTGGACTTTCTCGCATGGGGTTTACTGGTAGAGCGTGACAAATTGGAATGGAAAAGTATATATCCCATAAAGCTAGAGCGTGATAGATTGGTGTATGGAAAAGTATATATCCCATAAAGCAAGTATGAGATTCCTTAGTTTGATTTCATGTTTCTGCTTTCATGTTTGATTTTGTTAGTTTCTGTTTTGTTTGGCCGAGTGTAATATTTGCCCTTCCTTTTCCCAGGGTGGCCTTGGGGGCATACATGGCAATTATGTAATAATTTATATTATGTCACTGAAAATTCTGAAATAAAGATGGGTTACTTCTTGTCTCTGAGTTTTTTTCTACCTGTTGTAGTTTAGCCAGAGTGACGTATCAGCTTTGAAGGTCTTGGTGACAATATGAACACATTTCATGGGTTAGAGCAGATATTGAAGGTGCGACAATGGCAGGAATAGGCAATCCTATTGGTGGAGCTGATGTTCATGCATCAGATAATGACGATGAAGACTTTCTAGATGAAGATGACGGACTAGAATACTTTGCAAGCGATAATTCTGACGACTCCAGTGATGATGATGACTTATTTGAAGAAATGGTCCCAGTAAATGAGAATGAAGATGACTAGAGTAGTTTTCGTACTTTTATTTGTTTTCGGGGATCATATTCTTGTATTAGTTCGTTAATGGATTTTTTGCATTTGTTTTGACCTCCAACTTCATTTATGCTATTTTTTGGGCAAGCTAAGCTTAGTTGCATCTTATTTTTCAAGGTACTTGTTTTTGTTTTGAATGCATCTTGTTTATGAAGATCCTCGTTTGCTTTTTGTTCTAATTTTTCAAAGAACTAAAGTTAGTATTCATTGATGATGATGATATTTGCTCCGCTTTCATTTAGTTTTATTTTTACTAATTTTTCCCCTTTTTGGATTCAGATGTTGTTCTGTCATTAAATTAAAATGACGCAATTATGCCACAAATTTGTGGCATGCCAATAATATGACGTAATTGTGCCTTAATTTTACAACAAATTTATAATTGTACAGTATAATTTTGGCATTTTATGAAGTGTTGTGAAAAAACTATTATAATTATAAGGCACGTCTATTTAGTGTCACATCTATGTCACAAAATTATGATGCAATAATTAAATAACGCAATAATGTCAGAAATATATGTCACAAATGCATAAATGTGGTATATTTACGGCACTTAATGTAATGTCGCATAAGCAAATTGTCGCAATTTTGAGACAAACAAATAAGTGTTGAATCTATGTCACAAAAGTGTGATGCAATAATTAAAATGAGTCAAATTATGCCGCTAATTTGTGACATGCTAATAATATGACGCAATTAAGCCACGATTTTGCGGCACAATTATAATTGTCTTGTCTAACTGCGACATTTAATTCAAGTGTAGTAAATAAATTGTCACAATTTTGAGACAAACAAATAAGTGTTGAATCTATGTCACAAAAGTGTGATGCAATAATTAAAATGACTCCAATTATGCCGCTAATTTGTGACATGCTAATAATATGACGCAATTAAACCACGATTTTGCGGCACAATTATAATTGTGTTGTCTAACTGCGACATTTAATTCAAGTGTAGCAAATAAATTGTCACGATTTTGAGACAAAAAAAAGGATGTCGAATCTATGTCACAAAAGTGTGATGCAATAATTAAAATGACTCAAATTATGCCGCTAATTTGTGACATGCTAATAATATGACGCAATTAAGCCACGATTTTGCGGTACAATTATAATTGTGTTGTCTAACTGCGACATTTAATTCAAGTGTAGCAAATAAATTGTCACAATTTTGAGACAAAAAAAAGGATGTCGAATCTATGTCACAAAATTGCGATGCAATAATTAAATGACGCAAAGATGTCACAAATATAAGACACAAATGCGTAAGTGTTGTATATTCCCGACACCTACATGTAATGCCGTATGTAAATATGTCGCAATAGGTCAGTTTTCTTGTAGTGTTTACTGTTTGGTAAAGGGAAGAAGCGGGTTAGTTAAACATTACAACGTCAGAGTCTGGGTGGTTAAAACTAGATTCCCCTATGTCTTAATGTTGTTAGTTAGTTAAATCTAGTAGACCGTCTCTCTAGGTTGCTAGCTAATTAGGAAAATAGTTAGAGATGCGTCATCCTCAATATCGATAAGGTAAGAAGAATAAGCTTTGCAATGTATGATATCTTATATAGCACTTACCGATGAGTCCCTATCCATTACTATTGCACAAAAAATACAATTTATAAATAATAATACAGTAGATATGCCCTTTATAGACAAACTTGTGATTTTCGATCCCATGTAAGATCACTTCTAGATCATGGAAACCTTTTTTATCAGATACGAAGGGTTATAACACAAACTGTAATTCTAAGTAATTTCCCTAAGGATCCTTTATCTATCTATATGATGATGAAATAATGTAACGAGATAAATTCTTATTTGTACAAATGGTATTTCGCTTTTGGAACGAACATAAAGAAATTAGGGATTCCTCTTTATCTTTTGAATTCTTTTACTGGATCGGTCGATCAAGATCTTTGAGATCAGCCCAGACCCAATGAAAACTATGGGATCAATTCTTATTGACTCATTGAAAATTATTTGTACCTAACTCATGGCTCAAGCACAAATTGGAAAAGATAGAAACCCTAACCCAACAAAGAAACTATAAATCCAAATGTAAGTTCATTTCCACTGTTCCATAACTTTGCTACTAACTCATTAAATCTTTAACATTTTCTATGATTATATGATTCTATTTATGCCATAACCTTAATTTCTTAGGCATTCACCCAAGAGTGTTACATTTCTTGCTTTTTATATTCATCTTAAATTTCATTTTGTTGTTCAACTTCATGTTTTCTTTACATTTTTGGAAGATATTTATCAAAATAAAGAAATGGTACCATGTTTTTATTATTATAAAAGTTTCGTTTCGGAAAAGCGTTTAGGTGCTCTAATTTTATTTGGGAGTCCATTGCTTTCGGCTATGAATTCAATTCAATATTGTAGTCTCTCTTTGTTTTATTTTTAATAAAAAATAAAATATAGAAATTTATTTATGGTCCATTCTTTAAAAGAAATTTTTTTTGTGTTTTTCAAGTGGCGCTATGATTTCTTTAGTGAGAAACATATCTTACAAATTTTATGCAAATTGTGAGCACAATTTATGTGCTTAACAATTCTTCAGAACATTTCTAAAATGGAAAATAATAGATATAATGTATCAAAACAAAATATATAATAAAAAGGAATCAAAACCTAATTGATGAGGGCATCCCCAGTAACACAGGTTCATCCACAAGTCAGCCACACAGAGATGGATCAATAGCAACTCAAAGCTCATATCAGAGGGATCCATTAATTGATATCATTGGGCCCCTCACTAGAACACAGCAGAGGGAAGTAGAGAATGCACTCCGCACCCTCGTAATGTCAAGCCGTACCAAAGCCCAGAAGATATCAAGAGGCAGAGCCTTGGACAAGCCAAATCAAAAAGATAGGATGGTTTATCTCTTCGAGCTTACAAGAGATGTGCAGCCCATGTTTGTCCCGGAGTAAGGTTCAAGGTATTTCTTGAAGTTCTTGGAAGGTTTATTGAACTTCTTGAAATGGATCTTGATAAATCTTGAGGTTCTTGAACTTCTTGATTTATTAGGAGAACTACTATTGATGAATCTTAAAGAAATGCAAGGGATCTTGATTTTCTTAATTTTTGGCATTTCAGAAGGGTTTAGAAAGCTTCTCATTGCGTTCGGAACCATCCGAACTATTAGGTGAAGTTTTATTCCATCTCATTTCATTTCCAAAATGCTACATTCAACAGGCCGAATCCATCAGCACACGGGCTTCATCAATTCGGCCCAACTGCCACACACCTCTGGCCAAACCACAGTTCTACTGGAATTAGGTTTTAGGTGTTTGGATAGGATTAGGATTTGTGCATGTTTCCTAATTCCATTCCTAGTTTGTTAAGGGTTGTTAGAAGGTTGTTACAACTAACTAATTGCCTTATCTTTTTGTTTCCAAAAAGGTTTCACTTCTTGAATCCTTTTTGCACTAGGTTTCCTTTTGTTTTTTGCAGGAATTTTTGGATTTCTCTTTTCTTTAGGGTGGCCAAAAATTGCCAACCAAGTTGCCATGTTCTTTTTGGCAACTTCCTTTCTTGTAGGAATACCAACTCTAGTTGGGATAAAACTTCTTTTGTTTCTTAATTCTTTTTCTTTTACAACTCAAACCTTCTATTTAAAGGGAGCTAGCAGAAATTAATAGATAGACAATTTAGAATTCAGATAATTATATCTTGTGAGGTTTATTCCTTAACTTTAGAATTGTTATTTTGCACTTGTGTAATTTGCATGTTAATGTTTAGATAACACAAGCGAGACTATAGGGTAATTAGGTTTCTTGCTTCGCCTAATTTCTGCTGGTTTCAATTCATTTATTCTTGCTAGGTTATAGCTAAAGTAGTTTATCTCGCTATATGCCTTGTATGAATTGGGAAATCTAAGTAAGTCAAGGTGTGCCCTTCAACGATCCACTTTCCTAGGCAACATTCCGCATCTGTGAACTCTTCTTCGAATAACTCACATCACTAATGCTTCTAAGGAATGAACTTGTTCTACAGAGTATCGATCTTTATTTCTTTCATAGGAAGAAGTCTCGTCACTGTAGTTATTCTCGTCATGCCATGAATCCACTTAGAAGCGTAAGATTTTAGTTTTTCTAGTTTATTTTATTAAAATATTTACACTCTTATATTCCTTTTTAATAGTGTTGGAAAGAATCATTAATTGAAGAGATCATACACATAATTTGCACAAAAATTTGTAGGTTAAATTTCTCACTAAAGAAATCAGAGCGTCAGTTGAACAACACACAATTGTTTTCTTTTTCAGGCAATATGAGATTACAGTCCAAGCGTAAAAACACCATGGTTCAAGATTGTGAATTCCTACACAAATAATGAAATGAAAGACTCCTCCTCCACGCCTGCCCAAAATAATGTTTAAAAAAAAAAGTGTGCTGAGAAACTAATATTGATGAATTGTGCACTACGTCTACCAGCGCGAGACATTATTTGGTGTATTTGTTGTACCACGTAGAATAGTGCAACCACATACATTTAGGGGGGGAAGTGCTATTTTTGGGGAAATGTGATGTACATATAGGGGGCGATGAATTAATATAATCATAATTATCGATTTATGATTGGCTGGATGTGCTACTTTTAAGGATACATTCGATGCACTCAATAATTTATCCACCAGTGCACAAGCACAAACCAACAAAGATGGAAAACCTATCCAAATATTTTAAATTTAAAATTTAAAATTTTAAATGTTTTCCTATATAAATGATTGTATTTATTCATAGAAGAATCTTATGCATTGACCTACGAATCTTACATTTGTTGATATTTACATTCATCTTAGTTTGCATTCGTTGTAATTCAACTTCAAGTTTTCATTACATTTTTTGTATGATATTTATGGGAATAAACAATTGCAACCATATTTTCATTATCATGAAAGTTTATTTTTAGGGTAAGAGTTTGGTTTGGGGTAAGCTTATTCAAGAGTAAGCTACAGTCCGATGCAAATTCAATTTAATATTTTGGTCTCTCTTAGTTTTTTCTGAATAACGATAAAAAAGGAAAATTGTTTAGGTTCTATTCTTTCAAATTTGTTATATCCATTTTAATAGTAATACAAAGCCTACCCCAATAGCCTCGAGTAGATTATATGAAATTAAACTAGATATAAACCATTTATGGTTTGAGCTTAAACTTTAGTTTTGCATTTAAGAAAATGGTAACAAGCCACACTAATAATTATAAAAAAATTCCAAACTCGGTTACTTATGTAGATTGCTTTGAATTAATAAGCAACCATGAATCCCAATAGGGATTGATTCATACTTCATTGAATCCAATTCAAAACTAAATTAAGGTTAATGAATGTATACAATAATTCAATAAAACATACATGAAATGAGTACAAAGGTAGCACAACTCTTGCACTCATAAAGTGAAACCTCTTGAACTCTGTATTCTTAATCTGTAAGACCTTGAAGGAGAAATACAAAACATTTAGAAGCCCTACAGATATATTGTACAAATTAATCACCATATAAATAAAAATTGAATTTATATCCCTATTCAGTTCCAGTTTTTTTGTCCCCTAATATCTTAGTCCAGTTCCAGTATATATATATATATATTTATTTTTCCTCCCTTTGTAAAAATCTGTTTTTGCCCTATTACCTTCTACTTTCTACTTTCTTGTCAAATATATTTCCTCTCTAAAGGAATTTAGTAAATTAACAAACTAAGCAACATGACATAAAAAAAATTACATAATATGCCAATTATACATTATAATTTTCCACAATTGTAATTAATATTTCATTATTCTTTGTTTAAATATCACATAATTTACTATACCCATTGAAAACTAAATCATTTGATGCAGTGTATCTTAAAAGTATAAAATATAGGTTAATCCTTTACCCTGTTACTTTGAAATTGGAGCAGAAAAAAAACTAACACCGAGAGTCATCTACTCTTTATTCAGTAAATGAGAGGTGGGAACAAATGCATTGGTTTTTTTTATTCTTTTATCTAAAATACTACATGATATCACTCCTTTGTGTGTGTGAATGTTACTCTTAGTGTTGTTGATCACTCATAGGATTCTCATCAAATCCCAATGTAAATAGTAATGAATTCCTAGCATAACAAGATTAGCTACAGTGATGACGCTTATCCCCATGTAAGAAACACATCGAAGAATCATGACTGACTCTTTTCATAACTAGTTCATCATTCAGAAATGTAAGATTTTAAATTTTGTGAATAAATTATTTAAACTTTTATTATATTTAATTTTTGACAATGTTGTGGAGAATCGTTAACTAAAACAAAACTTACATACAATTCGCACAAAATTTGAACAATTTTTTCTCACTAAAGAAATCATAGAGTTGCTCGAACTACACACAATTGCTTGCTTTCTCATGGGAAATGAAATAGTAGTGCCAGGGAAAAACACCTTGCTCCAGGATTGTCAGATCTACACAAATGATGAGATAAAAATCCAGTCTTCCGTGCTTGCTCAAAGTGATCTAAAAAATAGTGTGCAGAGAAAATAATGTTCATGAATTTTGCACTGCCTCCAGCAATGATGATATCAACTGTGACCAGGAATTGAAGTTATAGTAGCTAACGCTGATGAATGCTCTAACTATGGATATGATGCCGAAAAAAGACTGATTTTATATCATCTTTCAATTTGAATTAGCTAAAACGGTATCTCCTAGCATACTCTGAATTCAAAACAATCACGAACTGGATGTGAATGAGTTGAATTACTTTTCCCACGATCTATTAGTGAACCATCTTCCCATGGATTGTAAAACATATTTAACTAGAAATATTCTTGCTTTTGCTTCGACTCATATTACCCCAAAAAATTATGCCTGAATAAATTAATATGTAAATTAAGATCAAGAGGCATCTTATCCAACAACAACGATAGCACTTTTCACTCTTCGGCACACTAGGGTATTTCACTTCTAATGAAAATGTTCGGTATTAATGGATTCAGGTCCATAACTATGTGTTGCAATGTATGATATCTTATAGCACTTATCAATGAGTCCCTATTCATTACTATTGCACAAAAAATACAATTTAAAAATAATAATACAGTAGAAATGCTCTTTATAGACAAACTTTTGATTTCCGATCCTATGTAAGATCAGTTCTAGATCATAGAAACCTTTTTTATCAGATACGAAGGGTTATAACACAAAATGTTCTTCTAAGTAATTTCCCTAAGGATCCTTTATCTATCTATATGACCATGAAATCATGTAACAAGAGTAATTATTATTTGTACAAATGGTATTTCGCTTTTTGAACGGGCATAAAGAAATTAGGGATCCTTCTTTATCTTTTGAATTCTTCTACGAGATTGGTCAATCAAGATCTTTGAGATCTACCCAGACCAATGAAAAATATGGGATCAATTCTTTTTTACTCATTAAAAATTATTTGTATCTAACTCATGGTTCAAGCACAAATTGGAATAGATAGAAACCCTAACCCAACAAAGAAACTATAAATCTAGAAGTTAGTTCATTTCCACTTTTCCATAACTTTGCTACTAACTCATTCTTTAATATCTTCTATGATTATATGATTCTATTTATGCCACAACCTTAATTTCTTAGGCATTCACTTGAGAGGGTTACATTTCTTGCTTTTTATATTCATCTAATTAATTTTCACTGGTTGTTGTTCAACTTCATGTTCTTTACATTTTCGGAAGATAATTATGAAAATAGAGAAATGGTACAATGTTTTTATTATTTAAAAAGTTTTGTTTCGGAAAAGAGTTTGGGTTGTCTAATTTTATTTGGGAGTCCGCTGCTTTCGGCTACAAATTCAATTCAATATTGTAGTTTCTCTCTGTTTTATTTTAATAAAACACTAAAATATAGAAATTTATTTATGTTCCATTCTTTAAAAGAGAAAAATTTTGTGTTTTTCAAGTGGCGCTATGATTTCTTTAGTGAGAAACATATCGTACAATCTTTGTGCATTGTGAGTACAATTTATTTGCTTAATGATTCTTCAGAACATTTCTAAAAATGGAAAAAACTAGTAGATTTAATATATAAAAATAAAATATATAACAAAAAAGAATCAAAACCTAATGCTTCTAAGGGATGAACTTGTTCTACAGAGTATCGATCTTTATTCTTCTACGTGTTTCTTTCATAGGGAGAAGTCTCGTCACTGTAGCTATTTTCGTTGTTCCAAGAATCCACTTAGAAGCGCAAGACTTTAGTTTTTCTAGTTTATTTCACTATAATATTTACATTCTTATATTCCTTTTTAATAGTGTTGGAAAGAATCATTAATTGAAAAGATCATACACATAATTCGCACAATACTTTGTATGATAAATTTCTCACTAAAGAAATCACAGCGTCAGTTGAATAACACATAATTGTTTTCTTTTTCAGGCAATATGAGATTACAGTTCAAGCGTAAAAACACCATGATTCAAGATTGTGAATGGCTACACAAATAATGAGATCAACGACTCCTCCTCCACACCTGCCCAACATAATGTAAAAAAATAGTGTGCTGAGAAATTAATGTTGATGAATTGTGCACTGCATCCCCCAGCTCGAGACATTATTCGATGCATCTGTTATACCATGTAGGATTGTGCAACCACATACACTTAGGGGGAATTTGCTATTTTTGGGGAAATGTGATGTACATATAGGGGGACCGATGAATTAATATAATCATAATTATCGATTTATGATTGGATGGATACACAACTTTTAAGGACACATCCGATGCACTCAATAATTTTTCCACCAGCGCACAAGCATAAACAAACAAATGTGGAAAACCTATCCAAATATTTTAAATGTTTTCCTATATAAATGATTGTATTTATTCATAGAAAAATCTTATGCATTGACCTACGAATCTTACATTTGTTGCTATTTATATTCATCTTAGTTTGCATTCGTTGTAATTCAACTTCAAGTTTCATTACATTTTTTGTATGATATTTACGGGAATAAACAAAGGCAACCATGTTTTCATTATTATGAAGTTTATTTTTAGGGTAAGAGTTTGGTTTGGGGTAAGCTTATTCGAGAGTAAGCTACAGTCCGATGCAAATTCAATTTAATATTTTGGTCTCTTTTATTTTTCTCTAAATAACGATAACAAAGGAAAATTGTTTAGGTTCTAGTATTTCAAATTTGTTATATCCATTTTAATATATCTATGTAATACAAAGCCTACCCCAATAGCCTCAAGTAGATTATATGAAATTAAACTAGATGCAAACCATTTATTTTTCAAGTTTAAACTTTATTTTTTTGCATTTAAGAAAAGGGGTACCAAACCCCACTAATAATTATAAAAATATTCCAAAGTAGGTTACTTATGTAGATTGCTTTGAATTTAACAAGCAACCATGAATCCCAAAAGGGATTGATTCGTACTTCATTAAATCCAATTCAAACTAAATTAAGGTTAACTAAGGTATGCGATAATTCAATAAAACATACATGAAATGAGTACAGAGGTAGCACAACTCTTGCACTCATAAAGTGAAACCTCTTAAACTCTGTATTCATAATCGGTAAGACCTTGAACGGAGAACTATACAACATTTAGAAACCCCACAGAGATATTGTACAAAATAACCACCATATAAATCAAAATTAAATTTGTATCCCTCTTCAGTTCCTGTATTTTTTTTTCCCCACTAAAGTCTCAGTTCAGTTCCACTATATATATATATATATATATATATATATGTATAGCTACCTTTGCAAAAATCCATGTACATTTTTGTCCTATTTCCACTTTATTTTCATAAAATTTGAAAGTTGTGTACCTTATAGGTTTGCGATATCATTTTTGATTTTGCAAATATATTTCCTCCCTAAACTAAGAAATTAAATAAATTAACAAACTAAGCAACATGACATAAATTAAAATACCTAATATGAAAATTATATATTACTAGTGGGATTAACACCACGCTATCCGCGGTGCTCTCATTAGATAGTTAGCTTGATAGTTCATATTTAATAATTAAAATAATAGATATTACAAATTTAACCACAATTCTCGTGTGGTACTATCTAATCCAAAAAATGAATTTTAGTCCTAAGATATTATTTTTGTTTTATTATATTATGTATATAAGTGTACATATATATGTGTGTGTGTGTGTGTGAGAAATAAACTCATGTAAAGAGGGAGATTTGACCTATTTAGGTCTTTCACAATAGGAAAACTTCATAAAAAATGAAAAGTTGCTTGCATTCCCAAGCATACAATCTTTTTCCCCTGCAGTAATGCGTAAGCCAAAAGTTGACGACATTGAGCAAGAGCAAGGTACCATGCTTCGATTGCTTTTTGAGGGCTTGCTCAGAACCCTTAAAATCTTTGTAGTGAGAATAATGCTTGAATACCAGATAGCTAGCATGTGAGCTCCATCAAGCAACCAGACTAGTTGCAAGTATACTTATAAAATTATGCGCATTTGAAAGCCTAATTTACATATAATAAGCGAGAATAAGACAACAACTTAGATTTATGCATACACTGACCTATATTCTCCAACCAAAAAAACTACCGGACAAAAAATGAAAGAAGTGAAATTTGTCAACAATAAGTATTGGCATCCTAGAAAAGAAAAATTCATAAGATAACACGCATTTCAACAATCAAATCACAAAAAATTTTATCACATTGCATTGGTAGATAAGGATTCTACATAGCAGAGGCTGAAAGTAAAAGCATAAACTTTTGTACCATAAACATAAGCCACCATAATGTGTCATGAAGGGTTTCTATGGACGATCACTAGCCAAACCATTACCCATTAAACAAATACAACTATCCAAAATATCAATAACTTTTATAGCAAAAATTATTTTAACCACATTGAAAAAAGAAAAATATTAGAAGATAGATTTAGACGAAAAAAGGACAACGTTAAGCATCGTTCCTAGCTATTTATTACATAGCCTAATGATGAGGACATCTAAGGCTAAAACAACACAAATTATGAGTCAAATCCACAAAGCTAACCGGAGGCAAAGCCCTTGAGAAGAATGTCGGGAGACGTAGAAAAGGTCATGCTATTCAAAGATCCTTGAAGGAAAGGCATCTTCAAACTCTCCACAATGAAGAAAGGGTTGTTTCTTAAAGTTCTTGAAGATACCGAAAGGTTCTTGGACTTTAAAGAGACAAATCTTGAAGTTCTTGATTTTCTTGAAAATATTGAATTTCATAAAATGGTGAATCATGAAGAATCTTGAAAATCTTGAAGTTCTTGATTTTGACTTTCTGAAATGATTTTGGGAGATTCCAGAAGCTCCCTATATCATCATCACCATGCGCGCCATCAAAATGGGTCGAAACCCCTTTCTTTCCACTTCATCAAGTTTTGGCCAGACCAAGCCCACAAGGTGGAGTATCCTACATGCCTAGGGTTAGGCTAGAGTAAGGGATAAGGATTTGTGCAAGTTTTCTAATCCTACTCCTAGTCTTTTAAAAGTTGGTTAGGTTGTTACAAGTTTGTTACAACTATATTAGCTTGGTAGTTTCCAAAAAGAGATCCCTTCTTGATCTCCATTTTTGGCTAGGATTTATATTTATTTCTTAATGGTTGTGAATTTTGTTCATAAGCCAATCCAAGTGGCAGAAGAATTTAGCAACTACCAAAACTAGTTCCTTTAGGTTTCGGGTTTGTAAGAAATCAATCTCTTGATTAGTTTTTAATTTTAATTCGTTTCTTAGCATAATAAGGGTAGAATTTCATTCCCTTAATACCATAAAGGTGAAAAAAATCATCTACCATTGTCCTTGCTCATTTAGGACTTGGCTTGTAATGAAAATCCAATTCTGATTGGTTTCCATTTTTGCTACTTTCAGTTATTATTTTCCTACTGTAATTTGGACACCCCCATACCTATAAATAGGGGTGCTAACCATGAAATTAGTTAGTTGATTTAATTTGAAGAAAGTATTAGTTTTATACTATATTAAATAACTCTCCTTTATTTTGGGCTTATGTAATTTGCATGCTAGTAAATTGCTATAGGGTACAGAAACTATAGGCTAATAGATAATTGCTCTGCCTATTACCAAGCTTTGTTTCAATTCTAACTTTCTCCACTTGGTTCGAATTGCGTATTTAATTTACTTGTTAAATTAGTAGTCTATCGAATCCAAGGGTAAGGATTCTAGGAGTTAATAGCTGCATCTTATAATCAGACTTTCCTTGGTAATTTTCCACATAGAGTTCTCATTTTCACAGCGTTGGAATTGGGAGTTCACATCAATTGGTACCTGAGGCAAGACTATTTGCTTGACAAGAGAAGACTGAAGTAACTCAGTTGAATCATCAGGTGTTTTGTATTCCTTTATTCTACTTTAATTAATGAATTTGTGGAATTAGAATGCTCCTTAAAGAAAGTAATTGTTTTTTAAAGAAAATAAAATTTTGGTAATTGGTACTATATTTTAATCATTAAAAACGAAATTTGTTATTTGAAAACTGAAAAGAGAAACGAAAAAGAAAGGTTTTGGAAAATTAGCTAAATGGTTTACTTCGGGTCTTGGGTTTTTAATTCTAGGGTTCGAGCTTAGGGCTGAAACATCAATCGTGACACTGGGGTTAGCTTTAGCGACACTCTAGGACAAATTGTGGCGGTTTTGTGCTTTTCTTTTAGTGACTTTTGGGGCTGTTTGTGCAACTATTTTTGGTGCTGAATTTTGCGGTTGTTTTTCCAAATAAATTGGTTGCTCTTTTTGTCACAATTAAAGGTGTTAATTCAGTCTTTTTGTAGCTGGAATTTGTGACTGATTTGGACTGTTTGCAATTGGTTTTTGCAACACTTATTCTCCCTTTGCGATTGTGTTAATTTGGTGAGTTTTGGGGCTAAAGTTAAGCAGCTCACCTTGTTTTGTAATTTGTGATTTGTCTGCACATATCTGGATACTTTTCTTGAAATCCTTGAGAATTATATTGGATTCTTGAATTGTGTCATTGTGCTGCTGGACTAAGTGTAGCCCTGGGATTTTTTCAAAATCAAAAGAATCAAAAGATTGAATTTTCAAAACCTTGGGGGTTATTGTTGTTAAAATCACATATGGTCTTTAGGAGGGGTGATATTTTCATATATCTTGCATCTATTAATATCTGAAGTTGGTTAATTAGTTGGGAATTGGTTTCTTGATTACTTGCTGGGCAGGGTGATCACATATTGGGTTAGATAGTATTTTTCTAATTTTTTTCAAACCTACTAATTATTCTCGCTTCTTTACTTGAATTGCCCTACTTCTTTAAACAGAATCCTTTTCATGCTACCTTGAATGTTTACTCTGAACTATAGCTTGAATTTTTTGTCTTTGTGTACATTACATTAATTTCTTGAACTTTGAGGGCTTATTCCTAAAAGTTCCTTTGTGTGCACTTCTTATTCAAGTTGTATTACAAATTTATTTTCGAAAAGGCTTTTACAAACTAAATTGAACCAAGTTCTTTTTTCAAAAATTTCTTTTGCTAGTTTCCTATATAGTTTTGTGCTTGTGTGTGGTTTTTTGCTTTCTTATTACCCTTGCCCTACTCTCTGTGACTTAATATAGTATACATGATCGTAAAAAGCTGAGTGAAATAGACAAAAGGGCCGCCAACCCTAACGAGCGATACACGGGTTGTGTGTAGTTGTTAGGGGAAACACATTCTAGGGGGATAAAGGAGTAAGGTTACTCTACTTACTTTTACTTATTCTTAGCAAAAAAATTTCTATTACTTTGAGAATCAGACAACCTTAATCAAATTGACCCCACCAGGGAGATTTGGTGCCTTGGTTACACGCGATTCTTTACTAGGGTTCTATTTTACGAGACCCCTACAAAAAGCATTATAAGGCTACGACTTTGTGCAAATTGACCCCTATAGGGAGATTTGGTGTCATTGTTGTTTCTCCTTACTTAGCCTTGAAAATCCAAATGGAGAAGTTCTTAGAACTCCATGAGATTTCCTCTCAACTACAGGAAGTCATGGCCACTAACATTGGAAGGCATGATCCTTGTACCATACAGGTTCCAAACTAGTTTCCTTGCTTATTTAGAGGGCGTGAATGGAGGTTTGATACGTGTGTAAAGTATACTCTTATACTTCATACCAGTGTTTTCAAAATCAGACCAGACCGGTTGAACCGGTCGGACCGCGAACTGGCCACTGCTCCTGTCCGATTTGAAGCTTAAAATCGGAATATCAAAAAACAGGTCAACGGCGGTCAAAACTCGGGTTTGACCCAGTTTGACCAGGTTTTGATCGGATTTTTTTTAATCAAATGGGCTCTTAATTTTTTTTCAAAATTTTTTCAGCCCACATTTTATTTTGGATTGCAATTTATTAATCTTTTAAACATAATTTCATCCCTATAATAAATTTATTATGGGGCCTTGAAATTTACTATGATAATTTAGGCCATTTGTATTAGTTTTATAGAGCTCTCACACTCTACTACTTTCTTATATAACCAATGTGGGACAATTTTATTTTACATGATCATTTATTTTTAATTCATTGATAGTTTTCTTTTTACATTTTATAATTATAGGTAATTTAAAAGTTAGATGAATAACATACTTTATAAATAACATTAGAAATATTATATTGTATAATTATTAATGTATTTATTATTTGAAGTATATTTATGACATCACCGGTTCAACCCCCGATTCAATCGGTCCGACCCATTGACTCCATAACCCATAGCTTTTCCAATTCGATGCCCGGTCCGATTTTTAAAACATTGCTTCATACGGCTTGCTAAAATTTTGGTCACAGATTTTTCGCTCATTAATCCGTTGGCCGGAATACCTCCGAGCAATACTATTCTGTTTATTTTGTAGGGATTCAACAATTTGGGATTGGTACTTCAAACGACGCTTAGCAATGTTGATTGCAATTCCATGTTATAGTCATGGGACTTAATGCGCCTAGGAATCGAGGTAAGCCACAATACAAGATACGCCTTTACTTTTACATTGATTCTCCTTCTATTAATAATTATCATGATAAGGATTTGACAATATCTTTAGTATTGTGAATCTTCAACATGTGCCTGGCCTCAAGGGATACATCTTTTGGTTTAATTTTGTAATTCAACTATTCCCTAAGATGTCTTTCTTTGAAATTGTCTCTGTACTCATTAATTGGTATGCCTATTAATTATACATGCAATTTCTGCTGTTCTAATCTTTATGCAATTGTGACAGTTTTATAGCTCACGTGCATAATGCTTTTTCGAAATAGAAGTTTGCCTAATCAATTATACATGCAATTTATGTTGTTCTAATCTTTATGAATGGATGTTTGATATGTGTGTGAAGTTCTTAATTTTTGACTTTCCGAAATGATTCCGGGAGATTCCAGAAGATCCCTACATCATCATCCCCATGCGCCATCAAAATGGGCCGAAACCCCTTGCTTTCCACTTCATCAAGTTTCGGCCAGCCTAAGCCCACAAGGTGGAGTATTCTACACACCTAGGCTTAGGGAAGAGTAAGGGATAAGGATTTGTGCCTGTTTTGCTATTCATACTCCTAATTTCTTACAAGTTGGTTAGGTTGTCACAAGTTTGTTACAACTAGATTAGCTTGGTAGTTTTCAAAAAGGGATCCCTTCTTGATCTCCCTTTTTGGCTAGGATTTATATTTATTTCTTAATGGTATTTAGTTGTGAATTCATAAGCCAATCCAAGTGGCAGACGAATTCAACAACTACCAAAACCTAGTTCCTTTAGGTTTCGGGTTTGTAAGAAATTAATCTCTTGATTGGTTTCTAATTTTAATTCTTTTCTTAGTATAATTAGGGTAGAATTTCGTTCCCCTATTACCATAAAGGTGAAAAAATTCATCTACCATTGTCCTTGCTCCTTTAGGACTTGGTTTGTAAGGAAAATCCAATTCTGATTCGATTCCACTCTTTTGCTGCTTTTAGTTATTATTTTCCTACTGTAATTTGGACAGCCCCATGCCTATAAATAGGGGTGCCAACCATGAAATTAGTTAGTAGATTTAATTTTAAGAAAGTATTAGTTTTATACTATATTAAATCACTTTCCTTCATTTTGGGCTTATGTAATTTGCATGCCAGTAAATTGCTATAGGTTACAGAAACTATAGGCTATAGATAATTGCTCTGCCTATTACCAAGCTTTGTTTTGATTCTAGTTTTCTCCACTTGGTTTGAATTGCGTGTTTAATTTACTTGTTAAATTAGTAGTCTGCTGAATCGAAGGGTAAGGATTCTAGGAGTTAAGAGCTCCGTCTTGCAATCAGACTTTCCTTGGCAATTTTCCTCATCGAGTTCTCGTTTTCACGGCGTTGGAATCGGGAGTTCACATCAGTAAACTTTCTGTAGACTGTAGTTCAATATAGGCTAAAACATAGAAAATGTGTTAGATCAACAAATTAGGTGTTTGCATGTAATTATTGCTAAACTATAACAGCCCAACAGAAACATTTTGCAATCAAAATTCCTTGTACTCCCTCATATGTACTCGAATTCATAAAAATTTCATAAATAAAAAATTGCAAGAAGATTTTAGAAAGACAATGTCAATGTACCTGTCCAAAAATCACCCCTATTAAAAAGTCATAAAATCAAAACAACAGAAAAAGTTTTTGAAAATCCCATATTAATAACGCCACCGTTCAAAAAGAACACAACCTAAAAAAATTCAAATCAATGAATTACAAGCTGAATAAATTCCCAATTCATATCACAAGGGGACTAAATAGAAATTTTGAGAAGGGTTATGAAACAAATAGAATTCAACATCTATGAAAAAAGTTGAGGACGAATGTTAGGAAAAAAGTTGGTTATTGATAGGATCCAACAGAAGCCACCCATGAGATAAGAGGACGAATGTTGTATATTTAACAAAAATTCAAGTCAAAACAATTTTGAAGTATATGTATCATCAACAGAAATTTGTAAGCAATTTTAAATGAAGATATTTTTTCAAACACAAACCATCGCTAACACCTTTGTGAAGTTCCTTATCCTCATATTCATCGAAACTTCACAAATAAAAAATGCGAAAAGAATTTTGAAAATCAAGATCAACGTACCAGTCCAGACTTTAGAGGTCTAGGAACTACTACCATTCAGAACCTGTCAAAACGGTTGGAGAGTTATGAAGCAAAGCCACCGATCGGCATTCTATTTGCTTAAACTCCAAGATTTGTCAAAAAATGTAGGGAAAAGAAAAAGTTTGCATTGGGTATTATCCCCTATTTGTGAAGAAATGACACAAGCAGACATAAGCATCAATGATGGGTGCATATGTGTAAACTGACAAGAGTGGAAAGTCTATAAACAAAACTGATAAACAAGAGGAGCGTAATCGATGTCTTCATTTACATCAATCCCTTCATTACACTTGAAAAGATGTCTCCCTTCATTACAGATGAAAAGATGTTTCTCTTCATTCCACACGGGAAAAATGTCCACATGTTTGTTTTGCAGGCCAGCCACAGTTAGAAGCAAGCACACCCGCTGGATGTGAAGGACGACCACCAAATGAATATGAACCCTTAGATTTCTTCACATGCCCCAATTATGTCATCATATAGAAAACATGTAGGGAAAAGAAAAAAATTTGCATTGGGTATTAGCCCCTATTTGTGAAGAAATGACATAAGCAGACATAAGCATCAATGTCAGGAGCATATGTGTAAATTGACAAGAGTGAAAACTATATAAACAAAACTGACAAACAAGAGGAGCATAATTGGTGTCTTCATTTACATCACCACTCATTACACTTGAAAAGATATCTCCCTTCATTACAAATGAAAAGATGTCTCTCTTCATTCCACACAGAAAAAATGGCTCCATTATGTTTGTTTTACAGGTCAGCCACAGTAGGAAGCAAGTATAACCGTTGGATGTGAAGGACGGCCACCAAATTAATATGAACTCTAAATTTTTTCACACTCCCAATTATGTCATCATATAGATAATTTTTCAAAATTATAATTAATATTTTATTAGTCATTGTAAGAATATCAAAGAATATCACATAATTTACTATACCAAATGAATACAAAATCATTCCATTCAGAGTATCTTTAAGCTATATAAAATATAGGTTAATGAGAGGTGGGAAAAATGCATTGGTTTTCTCTTTGTTTTATCTCAATACTACATGATGTCATTCCTTTGTGTGTTAATGTTATTCTTAGCATTGTTGGTCACTGCTAGAATTTTCATCGAATCCCCTTCTCTCTTTTCATCGATGTCAAATAGTAATGAATTCTTGGCATGATAAGATTAGCTACAGTGGCGAGGCTTCTCCCCATGGAAGAATTATGACTGACACTCGGCATAACAAGTTCATCATTTAGAAATGTAAGATTTTGTGATTTAAAGTATTTAAAATTGAGTGAATTCCTCAGTTCATCACAAACCTTTGGCCATGTTATCCGAATCGATACAAACCTTCACATTTTGGCTTTTTCAGCACAAACCTTTTGAAAATGTTTCAAAACATGACATTTCATCTACCCTCTCTGTTAACTCAGTAACATGTCTACTATTTCAGGGGTAAAATTGTTCGATTGTCAGTTCTTTTGTCTTACATTTCCCTTAAATTTATTGCGAAATAAAACCCCAAACTTTCACTTTTTTTTTTTTACCAATGCTTCCGAGAATTAATAAAAGGAAAAATGAATATAAATGAAATTTGATCCTTAATTTATTCATTTTAATATAAATTTACAATATAATAAAAATACTGAAATACTAATTATTCTTTTTTTTTTTTGAACATAAATCTTCAAATACTTAATCATAGGAATCCCCATATGAGATTACAACATTAATATATTGTAACGGAATGTTATTTGCAGGCAAAATTTTACTATTCACGGGCACATTTGCCTGTGAAATGTCCAAAATACCCTTGGATATTTAAAAAAAAAATACCCATATAAATAACAACTTTCTCAGCCACTTCCTTCAATCCACTCCCTCAGCCAAAAAAATCCTGTAATCCTCTCCCTAAAGCTGCTCCACAAAATTGGCCAAATCGGATAAAAGTCCAGACAAATCGGATCTGCAAAGGTGAGTGCCTAAAATTCATATTTGTTTCGTTGATATTTTGTTGGTTATTTTGACGAATTTAGTTATAATTTGGCCAGATTTTGCCTAGATCTCCCATTATTCGGGCTTTTTTGGATGGATATGATAAATTTTGGCAGAGGAGATAGCAGAAAATGGTCTCCTCGGCCAGATTTTCTGCCGAAATCTTGCCAGGGAGAGGCGAGACGACGATCGGCGGTATTTTATGCCACAATACCGCCGATCGTCGGAGGTATTTTGGGGAAAATACCGCTGGCAACCGGCGGTCGGGCGGTGTTTTGGCATTAGTTTTTAATTTTTATATCTTTAACTGTTTTATTTTTGTTTATATCCCTTTAATTGTTTTCCTTATGATAATTGCATCTTGATATTATTTCAGATGGGAGATACATTAAAGAAATTGAAATTAAGATTCTCCAGAAGCTAAAAGGATGGCAATTTGGAAGTTGTTAGAGACAATGAGGCAACACAATCCTCAAAAGGAATAGTTGGCCGAATACTGCCCACTGCATCCGAGCGCCAGAGAAGGGTGCTAGAAAGAGCGCAAGGTTCTTCTCGGTTTTCAAATGCGGAGGGGGCAAGCAATATTGATTACGGTGAAACTTAATTTGCACCGCCATACACCAGGAATGCGGAGGAGGACGAAGCACGGGAGAATGCTGAACGACTTGAGAGGGAACTATTTCTATCTTAGGCGTATATGGAATGGAATTCGGGGCAGTTGGACGATGAGAACGAATTTACAAATACAACCAACCAACCAAGGAGGAGAGGAAAAGGGAAAGAATTAATGGGATCCGAATGTAGGCGCGTGTCAGTGTCAGGGTCAGTGCCAGGGTCCGGGACGAATCCTAAGTGGCAGACCTACTGGATTCTACGTGGTCCGATTGACGGTGAACCTTCAAATGCAAAGTCATGTTGCCTACTACATATGGCATGGAAAGGTATCGAATAATGCTTTATTACTTATTGTGAAATATATTTTATTAGTTGTTTCGATTTATGCTTATTAACTTGGTGCCTAAAATGTGTTAGTATATTTACTAAATTTCGTAGGAACGTGAAATATTGAAGTGTCATAATAGGTATGAGCAGCTGCAAAAGTGGGAGTTAACCGAGGGGGAATGAAAAGGTTAGTGGATGAGTCCGGTTTGGCACATTTGAGACTGTGTGTGCATCCAGAGTTAGACACTTCACTCTTCAATGCCTTTGTTGAGTAATGGCATCCAAAAAATAATTCATTTCACATGCCTTTCGGAGAGATGAGCATCACTCTCCGCGATGTGGCCCATATATTGGGAATTCCAATTTCAGATATCCCATTGTTGAAAAAATTAGGCCTGCAGAAATGCTAGGGATAGAGGCAGCCCAGTATGGGGACCGAGATTTTGCCATTGTGAGAATGTCCCTACTGCAAGCCCGTAGTGTCAGTAGACAAGAGGAGGACCCTGTCAATTCTGCTGCAGGGTATTTGTTGTGGTTAATAGGAAAACCACGTTCGTGGATAAGAAAAAAACTCACGTTCCTGGCCATTTCCTGAAGTCCCTCAGAAATGTAGAGTGCATAGGGGCCAATGCTTGGGGGGCAGCTTGCTTGGCCAACTTATATCGTAATCTTGGTAGGGCCTCTAAGGCGGACGATGCTCAGCTAGGAAGGTGTCTGACATTATTGTAGATTCGTAGGAATCATTTATAAATTACTTCAATACTCTATAAAGGTTCATTAATTTTACTAAATCTGTTTATTTTCTTATGCTTAATAGAGTTGGATAAACGAGTATTTTCCAGCATTTAGTCCTCCAAAGATGAGATCTTGGGATTCCAACTCGCCTGCTGCAATGAAGTGGCACATCGGAACCGGCAAGAAGCGTGAGCCAAAACGGGACTTGCTGTCATACAGACGGGCACTTGATAGCTTGAAACCAAATGAGGTAATATTTCTATATCATTTAAATGTCTGATGGTTTTTCATTGTAATAGATGAAACTGAATTGTTTTCAACTGAACTAGGTAAACTGGCTTCCTTTTGGGCCAAATCCTACAATGTTACATCCGGTAACATTGTATAGGAGTCTTATTCCTTGCCTTGCGATTGTTTGGGTACACACAGCAGCCTATCCCTTATAGAGTTTTAGAGCCAAAAGATTGTTATAGAGGCCCTGAAATTCTTAAGTATAAGTGTCATTATGAGCCGGATGTTATTGTATGGAAAATGTACAATACGAAGGTATTATAAGGTACTACTTCCAGCGCGATCGCACGTTCGTGTTAGCCCAGATGACATGGAAGTGGAAGAGACACCGGACCTCAAACAGCTATCGGCGGTTGCAGTAAGTACAGGAGGTTTATGGTAATTTTGTACATTATTGATTTTTTTTTTGTTTCACTATTTATTTACTATATTTGGAATTCTCATTACAATGCAGCGTTTGCAATATTTAGCAAGTAAAGCGGTTCTAGCTCATCCCCGGACAAGACATGTCGTAACCAGAGAGGCGAGGGAGCAAGCCATAGTTGCGTTTGCTATCCATTTGGAGGATTTGATGCCGGGAGTAGAAGAATTTGCAGCAAGCTCACCTGTGAAAGATTATTGACTGATGTTTACAATAATATTATCTTCATTTATTATATTCGGTTTTTGATGCAATGTGTGGATTAATATATCATTCGTGATGCTTCTATGTATTGTACATGCGTTGAGTAATGTTAAAATTAATTACATTTGAAACTATAAAATAATAAACTTATATTGGAAACGTAAAATCAATAACAAATTTCATGGAACGTGAAACCAGTGGATAAGAAAAACATCTAATACTAACACTCAATAGTAGATTTATTCCTGTATTCATCAAAAGGGGGGTTCAAATGAGATTTTCAACTCTGCATTTGTTCAAAGGATCTTCTTCTCCACGTCGGATAGATGGGTGGTAACATGACGTCCGCTGTCGTTAGCAAAGCAATGAAATGATAAGATAAGCCCCATATTGATGAAACTGCTAGGATCATTATGGCCCCCGCTATGAAATTCTAATATAACAATGATCAGTTCTACAGTCGGATCATGACTTGGCCAAGAACGTGGCGCCACAAAGTAGCTTCATCGCGCAGTTCTTGTAACAATTGTCCGCATTGCCACCAAAGCTCCTTCGAAATAGGAAAGTACTCTAAAACCACAATGGTCATCAGGCTCTACATTGACGTGCTTGTAAATGTAATCGAACACAACTGCTTCAAAAATATGGGAAAGTCAAAAGGCCATTAGAAGTGTGGGGCTTCAACTCCTTTCTTCTCCTCTGTCCTCCTATGGATCTCCGATCAGTAATTGTAAATCATATTAAATTTAGCATATCGCTATGTAATTAAACACAATGATCAGTACATGAAAAGTAATAATTGTACCTCGTTGTATTGCATTCCTTTCGGCATGTTCATACCCTGATAGATCTCATTGGATCAGATTGTGTCTCAGTCGGCCCCTGTGTGGCCGACTTACCTGATCAGCTAGATCAACAGTTTCCGGATAAAGCGCTGCATGCACGTCACCTATCACCCGGTATATCTCAGTGTTTGGACGCGTAATTGTTTCAACAAATATTTCATGCAATCGCCCTTCAGCACTTTGCCTCGCCTCCTCTATTTCCAGAATATCATTATCTCCCAAATGCAGCGCCTTCCAGAAGGCGTCCACATCGACAGGATCAATAGGCATTGTGCTCACACCATCTGCAGCATCTCACAAGCACATGACAACCCGCAACTAGTTCGAGGTTCGCAACCGCACATCGCACCATCTTCCTCGATAAGTCCAAATCTTTTTGAATATTCGTCTACTAACATTGTAATACCAGCGAAAGATAATATACCGTTCAATCTATTATACAGTAAGTAGTTGCTCTTCTGGTATGTTTTGCTACGATTACACTCCATTGCAGTTCAAACTTTATCTAATTGCTCATTTATCATAAGGGTGAAATGCACCAAATACCACATAACTATCGGTTTTTGCAAAAAACACCACTTTCCTTTAAAAACTCCAATTACAAGCACTTTACTTTCAAAACGTACGCCTAGTACCACTCTGTTAGACAATTCTGTTAAGTGACTAACAGTCAAAAAAAGACATGGGCAAAACTGTTATTTTACACGTGCGTCACTGTTCATCGTCTTCTCCGATGAACAGTTTCGACACTGTTCATCGGCCGGAACTGTTCATCGGCATTTTATTTTATTTTATTTTATTTCTTCTTCCTATGAAGACCCAATTTGGGTTTTCATCGGAGGAGGAAAAAGAAAAAAAATTTTTTTGCAGATGAACAGTGCCGGAACTGTTCATCGGAGAAGACGTGAACAGTGCCTCATGTGCGAAATGATGATTTTGCCCCTGTCTTATTTTTTACTGTTAGTCACTTAACGGAATGACTAACAGAGTGGTACTGGGCGCACGTTTTAAAAGTAAACTGCTTGTAATTAGAGTTTTTAAAGGAAAGCGATATTTTTTGCAAAATCCGATAGTTATGTGGTATTTGATGCATTTCACCCTTATCATAATATTAATTCTTTGAAAAATACCTGGAAATGCCTTTCTATCAGTCTCAATCATTGTTTTCAAACTCGCTGCTGGACTCGTAGACTCGCCCGAGTCTACGAGTCCACTCGCCGGAATCGAGTTAAACTCGTTGGAATTTCGTAAAATGGCTTAACTCGGTCCAGACTCGGTCATCCAGACTCGGTAGACTCGGATGAGTCTACGAGGCTAGACGAGTTCAACAAAATGTGACTGTGCTGCATATTTTACAAGACTTAGTACTTCTTTTGGCTGTCCCTGTTTTGGCTTCAAATTGGGAGAATTGATGCAGCTGTTTTTTTCTGCTGTTTGGGTATTTTTTGGGTGAATTTATTTAGAGCTGATTGCTGATTGCTCTTAATGTTGCTGGATTTCTGTTCTGGATTTTGGTTGCTTGCTGAATTCTGGAATTTCGTGTTCTGTTTTTGGAAAATTTTGTGCTGGGCACTCAATTTTCTGGATGAACTGAATTTCTGGGCAAATTGGGCAAATTGGTTGGGGTTTATTCCTGGCTCTGGTAATTAAGTGCTGGGATGATGCTCTGATTTTTGGAAATTAAGGGGTGCTTTGCTCCTCTGTTTTGGGAAATGTTTCACTGAATTCAGTCATATGGATGTGCTACTATGAGCTTCGAAATTGATTGTTGCTGAACTCTTATGGTTCTCCTAGAGTTCATGGATTTTACTGGTTGGGATGACTGGAATTGAATCTGGTATACTGAATTTTAGTGCTGATTTTTTTCTGGAAATTTTGTGTGCTGAATTGTTATGTAATCTGGATTTGTGTGCTGGATTTCGAATTTCTGGTTCTGGTAATTTTCAGTTATTCGTTTAGTTGCTGAAAATTTCTGGAAACTTAATGTGCAATCTCTGTGTGCGTAAATCTGGATTGGATGTTGCTGGATTTGGGATTAAATGCAGAATGCAGGTTCTATTTTGGGTTCTTTAATGATGTAGAGATTAGATGTTTGCCCTGTTTTGAGTGCTGGAAACTAGTGTTTCAAATTGATGGATTTGGGTTGACTGAATTCTGAATTCTTGAAGACTGGTTTCATATCTTGCTTCTGGAAATTATTTTTGATTTCTGGAAATTATGAGTGCTGGATCTGTTGGAGTAGGCTGTGTGCTTTCCTTGGCTGATTCAGGATGTGGAAAGTTGAAGGAAGTGCTGAATTTTTGATAGCTGGTTGTGTCGGAGTGAGCTTTGCGCTTTCCTTGGCTGAACTAAGTGTAGAAAATTCAGGTAGTTTGTGTGGTTTTGAAGACATTAATTGCTACAAAAATTGAAGATTTGCAGGTTTGCTAGAGAATGATGGAAATTTGAGTGCAGTGCTGAATTTTTGATAGCTGGTTTTGTTGGAGTGAGCTTTGTGCTTTCCTTGGCTGAACTAGGTGGAGAAAATTCGGGTATTTTGTGTTGCTTTGAAGACATTAGATGGCTGGAAAATTTGAAACATAGCCTTTGTTAGCTCCTTTGTAGCTAGTGAGGCTAATTTTGAATGTAAAGCTTCTTATTAGGGGTATGCCCCTATTTTGATGTATTACTGAACTGTTGTATTGTTGATCTCGCGGGTTTGACCCGGTATTTTTCGGGAAATGAAATCACTTACCTTTCCTCAAAAAAAAAAAGTATAGTTAAATTTGTGTATGTAGTGTGATTGAGAAAACTATTAAAATTAATTATACACTTGAAACCTATTTTTCGAGTCTAGGTCCGATTCTACGATCCGATTCTACAATTCCGGTTCTAGACCCCAAACAAGTTTAGGCCAATATACGAGTTTCACAACCTTGGTCTCAATTGCCTTCTTCAACTCTGCATGTGCACTCTCAACCCTAAAAGTCAATTAACATTGAAAATAAAATTGTCATATTGGAACACTATTATCATGTAATTACACACCATACAAACTATAAATTAAAGCTAAAATTAACTTACATGTTCTTTGTGCGCCATCCGTAATGCTTTATATTTTTCGTCCAGGCAGATACAAACTTGTCCCTGTGGGGATCCAACCATGTATCCTTTAGGTATGGAAGCACGTCTCTAAATTTGGATTTACTTTCATATTTAGTATAAATAAATTCCACAGCTTCCGTGAACTGTTCATATGTCAAGGCTTCCGCAACTTGCCCCAACGATATAGAAACACATATATTATGGTTTTGTCGTTGCCTGACTGTAGTACATGTTTCTTCATATCCATTTCAATATGTCTCCTGCACAGTAGTTGTGTGGCATGTGGGAATACTTGATGCACAGCGTTCATTAAAGCAGTCTGTCTATCAATCATGACAACATGTGGATATTTGTCGCCATCGAATAACTTTCTCAACTGAATCATGGCCCACAAATAGCTCGGAATAGTCTCATCCTTCATGAAAATGAAAGCAATATGAATAAACTGAGCAGTGGGTACATGCGCCACTATCTGCAGTTGAGGCATGTCGTACCTGTTTTTCTTGTACGTCGTATCCATAAACAAAACGTAAGAAAACAAACCATGTAGAGAAGGCGCCTTCTTGTGGGCAAAGAACACGTGCCCAACTGCTTTACTCTCCTCTTCCACTGTGTGCGCATATACGTATTCGTGATCATGCAAAAGTTTGAAAAAATACTGCACGACAGTCAAATCTCCCCTCGCCACCCTTTTAACCTTTGCAAATTCATTGTACACATGTCTGATGTTGCTGACATTTTGAGGATCATCCGATCGCAACTGGGCCAAGATATGCTTCGGTTGGATGTTAATATTTGTCATTTCTACAATCTTCTGCTTCTCCCGTTCTGTTAGCCGTGAGTACACTGAATGCCAGTTCCGAATTCTTATAGTTCATGATTGTGCGTACAATTTTTGGCCTCTAACCTCCAATTTCCCCCGATAATTTCTCATCCCACCACCTGAAATGGACATTTTGTCAACTTGCTGCTTGTATTGTTCCGCCTACTTTTTCCTTCAGGTAGGGGTGGCTTATTTATAACTTGTCCTGGTCTGTCGCACCCTATTAGAACTTGCCCTTTTCTCCTCTTGTAAGAAAAAGTCCCAATATTTTGGAACTTGGAAGTAATTTCGTAGTTATATTGTTTTCGGCGGCTCTAGATTGAACCCAAACAAGCAAATCTTCCTTACTTCTGAACTATTAGTCCGTATATATCAGAGTGGTCAGCAAAATTTCATTCCTCTCCATACGGATATCTTGATAATACAAAAAGATGGGTGAGCATAATTAAACACTAAACTCTAAACTCGTTTACCCTACTATTTAGTACAAAATTATTTGTTACTTGAAGGACATCGTTTATTAAACGTAGGACACTTTTTAAAAATTTTAGACATGAATTTACATTTTTGCCCCTCATTCTCTTCTACCTTATGCAGTAAAATTGATTGAAATCAATTTTACTGCAATTCCATTTCTCATCCATCTCCATTGCGCGAAGCCGGCCGTTCGCTCCTCTCCATCGGCACGATTCCATCTCCTTCTCCATCGGCGGTTGTAAGCTCCAGCTCCCTCTCGTGATTCCGGTTTCCACCTCCATCGCTCTTCTTCATCGGTCGTCGGAGTTGGAATTTTTTTTTTATAGAGGAAATGAAAATTTGAATGTGTTGGGTGTTGTAAATTCTTAAGGGTACTATGGTTAGGAATGTACGTATTAGTAGTTATGATGCATTTTCTGGTTGTGTAGTGATAATTTTAAGTAAATTCAGTGGTCGTTCGCCGGAAAAATAATTTTCCGATGAACGACTCCCTAAAAAAAATGCTGCCCTAAAGCAATGTTTTTAGGGAAACGAGAAAAATAGCCATAGGACGGCGTTTTTTTAGTGGGAAAATTGCCTTTTCTGGAGGAATGTGTTGGTAAAAATGTGGGGTAAATTTTTTTTATGAAGTTAGAAACTATCAAGGGTAGATTAGTCTTTTTGCCACTTAAAATTTTAAAAAGTGTCCTGTGTTTAGTAAAACTGGTCCTGCAATTAACATGCCCCTTAAATTTTACTTAAATACGGATGGGCGTTATTTCACCAAAATACCGCCCATTCCAGGCGGTTTTTTCGTAAAATACAGCCCATGCAGAATACCGCCAATGCATGCCAAATACCGCCCCAGATTGGCGGTATTTTGAAACAATACCGCCCTCCATGGGGGGTATTTTCCTAAAATACCACCCATACGGGGCGGTATTTTGGAAAAAAAAATCAACGCAAAATTTTTCCAAAAAATATATGGAATTGTTTACTTATCATGTAATCTAGATCGTCCGCGTGACTATTGGCCATATTTAGATACACGTGTTAGTTAAAAATGAATGAGTGTAATTGGAAAGATGTAAAATGTGAGTGGGAGAGGTCTCCATACTGAAAAGGAATGCTTGATATAGTGTTAATTGGTTTTTTTTTTTTTTAACTTAAAGGGCAAAATAGACTATTCACAGAAAAATGTGCCTATGAATAGTAAAATTGTGCCTGCAAATAGTATGCCCCTTATGTAAATAAAAATGCCACTCATCAAATAAGAACAAACAGACAAAAAGTTTCCTAATTTCCTTTCGGGATTGTTACTTGCAGGACCGATTTTACTATACGAATGATACATTTTAAAAAATTGGCCCGCGAAATTACCTTTCTGCCCTTCCCTCTTATACAGTAATTGAAAAATTTTACTACCCCTTTTCCATTCAATCCATCTCCATTCCTTCTCCATTCGCGTGACTCCATTCCTCGCCGACTGCTCCTTCTCCAAGGCCGACCGCTTCAGCTTCCTCGCCGACAGCCGTCGACCGCTCCTTCTCCATCTCGGTTGGTGTGATTTTTTTGAGATTTTAAAATTTTTTTCCAAAACTTGAAATTCCATTGTGTTGGTTGTTGTGAAGTTTATGGGCTGCTTTATGAATGATTTCGGATGTTTGTTGCGTTTTTCGGCTGTTTTGTGCATAATTAATGTGTAATTTCCGTGCATTTATGAATGTTTAATGACTTCGGGCTGTTTTTAAAATTTTTAACTTTGTTGGGAATCTTGAAAGTGCATTTTCTTGGTTCTTTACTAATGTTATAGTGTTTATGTTGTGTTTTCTGGCTGTGTAGTGCAAATTGAAGGGTAAATTTCAGGGTCGTTCGTCGGAAAAACGATTTTCCGACAAACGACCAGGAAAATCGCTTCGGGTCCTAAAAAAAACACCGTCCTGTGGCGATTTTTCTAGAAGTGATTTTCCCATGGAAAATTGCCATAGGACGACGTTTTTTAAGGGAAAATCGCTTCTGAAAATTGCCTGAATCAGGCGATTTTTGCCCCGAAGTGATTTTTGCCCTAAAAAATCGCCTGATTCAGGCAATTTTCGCCTGGATTGGGCAATTTTCCCTAAAAAAATGCCTGGCCTAGGCAATTTTTTTTAGGGAAAATCGCCTAATCTGGGCGATTTTCCCAGATTTAGTCGCCCTGGCCAGGCAATTTTCCTTGGTATGTCGATTTTTAAAAAATTTTTTTCCCTTTAATCTGTCGTTTGATTTTTATTTTTTTAAAATATTAATTCCTGTGCAACCTTTTAATTTTAGATGAGAGATAGATATAAAGGTATTATGAATACATTCCGTAGGAGGGACAAAAAATCCAAATCCGGAGAGAGTAGTATTCCGGATAAATCCGGGGATACTATTATTCCAGATGCTGAAAATGCTCTTTTGCGATTGGGAATGTCAATGCTCCCATTACGGAACACTCAGTTGAACCTTCCGTCTCTTGAAATGAGTACATCGTTGCCTCTATTAGTGAACAACCTTTTGCACTGCCCTTTTCTGATGTTGAAATGTCCCATGACGATGGTGACGGCTAAAGGGCTTGTGGAAGAAGTGATGCTGAAAGGGCGAATACAAGCACCAAACCAACTAGGAGAGTAGGGAAATGATTAATAGGCAGTGAGGCTAGGGCAGTGATTGCAGGGCGGAAGGATTACAGGGAGCTAAACCATCCGCTCAAAGGTGGTCCTTTAATCCCTGAGTTGCTTTTGAGTTTCAAAGGACACACTGCTTACCACGTATGGCATGGAGAGGTAATTCTAGTGAATTGCGTACTTGTATTTGTGATGTATTTGGGTAATTAATTTTTTCCTAATTATATATGCTTCATTACTTGTGATCCAAAGTGCAATAATAAAGTTTTTCGCATAGTTAAATTTTTTTTTAAAAAAAAATGCTTTAGGAATTGTTACCGTCTGTTGTAATTCAATTTTTTACATTTGGTAGGAACGGGGGATATTGAAATGTCATAATGGGGCTTATCGTTTGAAAAATTGGCGAGGCGATGATGACATGAAAAAGCTTGTAGAGGGGTCCGGTTTGGCACATTTACCACAGTGCATGCATGATGAGTTCGACACCGCTTTGCTCTGTGCCTTTGTGGAGAGGTGGCATCCGGAGACCAACTCATTCCACTTGCCATTCGGGGAGATGACAATAACACTGCATGATGTTGCCTACATACTACGCATTCCGCTTGGGGGTAAGCCCATTTATAGAAAAACAAAGACTGCACAAATAGCGGCCGATGTTGCAGCTGTGTTGGGAAAAGATGAAGTGAAACTGGATAAGCCTGGATTTGTGAAGTTGGCAAGCATTGAGGCAAATTGTGTCGGTAGATTTGATCAAATGAATGCTACCTCAGGTTATTTATTGTGGGTTTTAGGTCTTTCCCTGTTTGTGGACAAGTCAAAAACCCACATCTCTGCGCATTTTTTAACTTTCCTTCGCGATATTGAGAAAGTAAGTGAGTACTCATGGGGCGCAGCTTGCTTGGCGTACTTATATCGCCAACTTGGGAAGGCATCCAGGGCACAAAATGCTCAATTTTCTGCTTGTTTGACTTTTCTGCAAGTTTGTCATTTTACATGTACCTTTCCTTATGAGATAGTGCTGTATTTTGGGAAACATATGTTTGAATTATTCTTCTGTTCATTCTTATTAGAGCTAGATATATGAATAGTTCCCAACATTCAGCCCATAAAAGAAGAGGTCGTGGAATACTGGATGGCATGCGACAATGAAATAGCACATTGGTGCCGGCAAGAAGCGTGTTGCTCTTTCTGTCCTCTCTTTGTTCATTCGTTTTACTGTCGAACAGGTTAATTGGATACCATTTGAGCCCAATCCGGCATTGGTCTATAAAAATTCATTGTATATGGGGCTTATCTATTCTGTTAACGTTGAAGAGCCCTATATACCGGATCGGGTGTTAAAACAGTTTGGGTACGCCCAACAAATTCCCTTTCAAGTCTTCAAACCGAAGAAGTACTACAGAGGCCCAGAGACAAAAAAGTATGTCTGCAAGTTCGTTGATGATATCAGTGGTTGGGAAATATATCATACAAGGCTTCTGCGGGATATGAAGAGGGCCGATTATACTGACGAAGCATGTGAGGGTTACCTTGATTACTTCCGGCCGCGGTCGTACGCTCGTGTTACTAGGGGTCCGGTCGAGGAATACATTCCTGAGCCAACACAATTGTCCCTCAATGCAGTGAGTTTAGGATGATTTTAGATTTTCTTTTTACCTATATTTGTATTACTAGTAGGATATTGTGTTAATAAGTTTAATTGTTGCAGCGAATTCAATACTTAGCATGTCGGGCTGTCTTTTTTCATCCAAGGGTTGAACATGTGGTCAACCTTGAGACACGTAGGCGAGCTATTGCAGAAGTGGCTTATCATTTGGAGGCCCAGATGCCGGGACTCAAAGAACTTGCGAGAAGACCGCCTTTTGAGCCGTAGTGCATTGTCTTATAAGATATGGATTCTGTATTTAGTGACTTAAATGTAATGGTGGCCCACTAGAAAATTTTTTTTTTTTCCATATACATTTGGATGTTGAATTAGTGCCTTAACTGAGTGTTGCTGTTGAATACTTTAGAAATGTTAATTTAGTGCTTCGTTTTGTGCTCTGTACAGGGATTGATTGCCCCATGTATAGGGGAGACTATGCCCAAATTTCGCTAGGCTAAATACACATTGAATAATACACTTAAACTTTGATGAAAAAAGTGCATAATTTTCTTCTTACAACCAAAATTTCTAGTTTCAATATAAACCAAAACACACACTAAAACTTTCCAAATGAAAAACTATAATTCCTAATCGATAACTATCGTGGGTTGTGTTCCTATATTACCTATGCAGTCGACGTACAGCCTTTGATAATTATCTAAGCGAGCTTGTAACCTGTCCTTCAACTCATCCATCATGTCTTCCTTATGGTGTCGCCACAACACACAGATTGGGGGCAACAAGATTTCACCCCTTGTCTCTAAACAAATGAAATGGTTGCCCCAGATATGACCCATAGTGATATACGTGTTTGGATCATTGATACGCAGGACTCCCTCAAGCGGAGTGGAAGGAAGGTACAACATTTTGCTCCGTAGAATGCGAATACCCTCTGGTACCTCGTGGCGACAAGTAGACCAAATAGACAAGTATCAAACCAAAACTCCTCTGTTGCAGGACTTAAATGGTAATCCAACACTGTATGAGCTCTATCGTACATTTCTTCACCCAGAACTTCAAACCAAAGTGAGGCATATGCGTCAAGTTCATGTAATAGCTCCCGCCGGACTTGGGACCGAAGTGACTGTTCACCATGTACGAATCTAGCTATCACCCTAAAACCACAATGTCTATCCCCCATTACATTTTTAAAATCCACCACATAATCGAACACAAACTGTTTTACCAAAGAAGGAAAGTTAAAATGCCAGTTGGAGTCGTTAGAATTCAGTCGATTCCTCCTGGTTGATGACCCAGTTGTCCTGCTGTGCCCTGCACATGTTATTCGTATGCATCAAACAATACATGCATGAAAATAAAAACTTGAACAACAAAAATTGGGTAACATGGCAAACTATATGTACCTCTGCCTCTTGGCCTGCCCCTACCTATGCCTGCAACCTTCTCGGCATGCTCGTAGCCCGATAGATCTTGTTGGATAGAGTTGTTTCTCGGCCTTCCCCTCTGTGGCCTTTGTATCGGATCAGCGAGGTCAACAATCTCTGGATGCAAAGTGCTATGCAGAACACCCTCTACTTTGTAAACGTCCACAGTAGGACATTGCGAGGCCTCAATATACATCTCATGCAATCGCCCTTATGTTGTTTGCCGCTCCTCATCACTAGGCATGTTTCTCGCATCCAAAGATAGGGTCCGCCAAAAGAGGTCCATATCCAAAGGATCAATAGGTCTGTAATTCCTGACCATTTCAACCATCTCATGCGCACACGGCAAGCCAAAGCTGGTTCGCATTTCACAACTACACAGCTCACTATTTGCCCCATAGACTGCACCTCTCTTTTTATATTCATTTAACAACAACAGTATGGCATCTTGCGAAACTTTGCCATTGATCTTACTATACAACAGGTAATTGGCTTCATGTAATGTTTTGCTACGAGATGCCTCCATTTTACTATGGATCTCATCCAAATGCTCATTTATCATCTTATTTATTCCCAAAAAAATTGTAGAAAATGATCCTCTGTTAGTTTTAATGGCACGCTTCAACATTGCGTGTGCACTCTCGGCCCTGCAGAGATAAAAAAACATACAAAATTAAGGCTTTAAATCAGAGAATAATTTATAATTGAGTCATATCTATAACTATATGTGATGAAAGTTAACAGATTCTCACATGTTGTTTGTGCGCCCTCCATAATGTTTTATTTCTTTAGTCCAGACTGAGACAAACTTGATCTTGTAGGGATCCAACCATGTATGGTGCATATAATTAACCACTGATATCCACCGGCCTCTATAGTTAGTCTCAATGATTTCCACAGCTTTCGTGAACTTTTCATCCGTTAAAGCATTCATCACTCTTCTCCACCGAGCTTCAAACTCATCTAATATCTTTGTGTCCGTACACACACTCAGTCCTTTCTTCCTTACATCCATAGCAATATGCCTTTTACACAGTAGCTGTTTAGAAATGGGAAAAACATTGTGCACAACTTTCAGTAAAGCCGACTCTCTATCAGTCATAACTACATGTGGATATTCCAGCCTTCTAAAAAGTTGCCTCAATCTAGTCATAGCCCAGAAAAAAGTTGCATAGGACTCATCCCTCAAGAAAGCAAAAGCAACATGAATGTATTGATCCGTCGAAACATGAGCGACTATCTGAAGCAGAGGCATGTCATACCGGTTGGTCTTGTATGTCGTACCCATATACAATACGTAGGGAAACATATGAAGTAGACCAGGAACATCCTCATGAGTGAAGAACACATTTTCAAGAGCATTACGCTCATCTTTCGCTGTGTACCAATAGTAGTACCTGTAATCCTACATTAGCTTCAAGAAGTACTGTATAGTACTTAAATCTCCCCTCTCGTCTCTTCTAACTTTTGCCGTTTCATTCTACACCTGTCTGATATGGGTGACATTAGCCGCATTATCAGATCACAGTTTTGCCAACATCTGCTTCGGAGCCAAATCTATCTTCATAATTTCTGAAATTTTCTCCTTTTCCGCTTCATTCAACTTGGAGTGCTTTTGATGCCAGTTTCTAACAAGGGGTAATTCATGATTGTGCTGGCATTTTATGGCACTCAGCTTCCAATTACCCCCACTAATTTCTTTTCCTACTAGTTGAAAGGGAGAATCAGTCAGCTTGCTACTTGTGTTGTTACCGCATATTTTCCCTTCACCTAAGGGTGCTTTGCTTCTAAGTTCCCCCGATCTATCACAACCTATATCAACTCTCCCTCTTCTCCCTTTTAGAGGCCCATTCCACTTTTTAGAAGAAGTTATTTTAGTATCAAAATGATGCTCGGTTGCTCTAGTTTCAACCCAACCAATCAACTCAGCTCTAGTCCTGAACTCTTCCTCAATCCAAAATACATCTATGAAATCTGGAAAGATGCGATCATCCGCTAAACGCAGAGCCTGGCAAGAAAATAAAATATTAGATATAACCGAAATCAGGGGCGAAAATTGAGGAAGGCGTAGAATCGCCCAGGAGGGGCGATTAAAGTTTTAATCACCCCTACCAAAAGAAAACGCCCCTTGTAGGTGATTAATGGGAAAATGTTCGCCACAGGACACAAATTTTTTCCAGAAAATTCGCTTAGATGAGGTGATTTTTTTTTCTATAAAATCGCCCCAGGTGGGCAATTTTTTACTATAAAATTGCCCCAATGTGGCAATTGTATTGGAGAAAATTGGTGTCCTTTGGTGATTTTAATAGATAAAATCGCCTTCTTTTTCGGGCGATTCTCTCCCAGTAAAAAAAAAATCCAAAAAAGGTGCCACCTTTTGTCCATAAACATAGTAATGTGATACGTACCGTGTAATATGGATCGTCATTTGCATTACCGTCCATGATACGCAAGCAAAATTCAAGTATTTTTGATGTAATGGTATAAATGTAGGGTCTAAGGGAGATGATTGAGTGGAAATGGGAGAGAGTATAGGTGAGGGATGAATGGAATTTGAGTTCTTGAAGAAGGATAAAAATGGAATGTGAGGGTAAAAAAGTTGGATAAATTTTTTTTATGAAGTTAGAAACTATCAAGGGCATTAATGTCTTTTTGCCAGTTAAAATTTTAAAAAGTGTCATGTGTTTAGTAAAATGGGTCCTGCAATTAACATGCCTCTTTCCTTCTAACATGATAAATATGGTAAAAAGACACAGCCGCAACTTAATCAAACAAGCTGAATCCCATGTCATCATCGCAATCTTCCTTGGGCTCTTCCTTCTTCTCCTCGGCAGCTGGAGCAGTAACAGCTACGGCGCATCCACCGCCGGCGCCAGCGGTGGGACCAAAAATACTTATTCTTGTTTTCCTTTTCTTCTAGAAACTTTAAAAAAAAAACAAAAAACAAAAATTGAAACTTGGCACTTGTTTTTCAGATTATTCGAAAAATATATCTGAGAAGCTAAAAGGAAAATGAAACTTGAGCCGTATAATCCGGCGCACCTCCATCTTTTCCAGACTAGATCAGAGAAGCTCCGACCATCTCTACCTTCACCTAGATCTGGAACCAACCGCGGCACCGCCGCCCTCCATTAGTTACATTCGCTCCACGAAAATTGATGGCCTCCTTCTAGACCAATGATGACCGCTGCCGTCTGAACCACCAACCGGCCGCACTTCTCCTTCTTTCCCCCATGTTCTGATTTTTAATTCAGTTAGTACATTTTTTTTTTCTTTTACTCTGTTCTAATTTTTCACAGCAGATCTCCATCTTCTTCGCGCAACCTCAATGGTTTCCTCCAATTGCAATGTCCTCTTCACGTCTTAAGAAAAACCGCAACGCCATCAATCTGGACTACAGTAGCGACCTTCGTTTATCTTTGTAGCGACCTCCGTTGTGATGAATAGATTGAGGGGGCGATGATAATGAATAGATGACGATGATGATTAATTTAAAAAGGAAAAAAAATAGAACTAAAAAGTAATTGAATAATTACTAAGGAAATATAATAATGATTTTGTCGTTAATTATGGAGATAAATATGAAAATAAAGAGAATAAGTAAAGTAATAATGATTAAAATATATATTAAGTATAATTTTTAAAGCATAATGAGATCAAAATTAAGAAATTAATAATAATTACAATAGAAATAATTTATTGAAAAATTAAATAAAGATTGCAGTGAATATGTAAGCACTATGAAAGAATGAGGGTTTATTTTGTTAAAAATGTTAAATAATAGAAAGGTAAGACAAAAGATAGACAATTGGACAATTTTACCCTAAGAAATTAACTGCCGCTTGTGGGTTAATGGAGGGACTTGATGGAATGTCAAATTTTGTAATATTTTCGAAAGATTTGGAATGAAAAAAATAATTTCTAAAGGATCATGTCCATTCGGGTAACATGACCAAAGGTTCGTAATGAACTGAGCAATTTACTCTTTAAGATTCTACTTAGTATTAAATTTTTTAACAATGTTGTGGAGAATCGTTAACTGAAAAAAAAAACAAAAAAAAAAAAAACTTACACGCAATTCGCACAAAATTTGTACGATATTTTTCTTACTAATGAAATCATAGCGTTGCTTGAACAACACACAATTGCTTTCTTTCTCATGCAAAATGAGATTACAGTACTAGGAAATAAACACCATGCTCTAGGATTTTAAAATATACACAAATGATGAGATCTACTACTAGTCCTCTGTGCTAGCTCAAAATGAAGTGAAAATTAATGTGCAGAGAAAATAATGTTAATGAATTGTGCACTACCTTCACCAATGATGATGTCGACGATGACCCTGAGATGAAGTTGTAGTTGCTAACTCTGATGAATGTACTAACTATGGATATGATGTCGGAAATAGACCGATTTTTTTTATGATCCTTCGACTTGAATTAGCTAAAGCAGTATCTACCCAGACCTAATGAAAAATATGGGATCAATTCTTCTTGAGTCATTGAAAATTATTCATATCTAGCTCATTGCTCAAGCATAAATTGAAAAAGATAGACACCTTGACCCAACCAAGAAACTATAAATCCAAAAGTAAGTTCATTTTCACTTTTTCATAACTTTGCTACTAACGCATTCTTTAACATTTTCTATGATTATATGATTTTATTTATGCCACCACCTTAATTTTCTAGGCATTCACCTAAGAATCTTACATTTCTTGCTTTTATATTCATCTTCGTTTTCATTTGACACTGTTCAACTTCATGTTTTCTTTACATTTTTTGGAAGATATTTATCGAAATAAACAAACGGTACAATATTTTTATTCTCATGAAAGTTTTTGTTTTGGAAAAGAGTTTAGGTTGTCTAATGTTGTTTGGGAGTCAGTTGTTTTGGATGCAAATTCAATTCAATATTGTGGTCTCTGTTTATTTTATTTTTAAAAAAGAACTAGAATACGAAAAATTATTGATGTCCCATTATTTGAAAGAGAACAATTTTGTGTTGTTCAATCAGCGCAATGATTTCTAAAGTGAGACACATATCGTACAAGTTTTGTGCAAATTATGAGAACAATTTATTCAATATATATATATGTATATAACCTTACACTTCTAAAGGATGAACTTGTTCTGCAAAGTGTCGATCTTGATTATTCCATGTGTTTCTTTCAAAGGGAGAATTCCTGTCAGTTTAGCTGTTTTCATCATGCTAAAAATCTACTTAGAAGCATAAGATTTTAATTTTTTTATAGTTTATTTTATTAAAATATTTACACTCTTATATTCCATTTTAATATTGTTGGAAGAATCATTAACTGAAGAGATCATATACATAATTTGCACAAAATTTATATGATAATTTTCTCACTGAAGAAATCATAGCGTAAGTTCAAAAACACACAATTGTTTTCTTTCTCAGGCAACATAAGATTACAGTCCAAGCAAAAAAAGTAAGAGTTTCATTTGTGTAAGATTATTCAGGAGTCAGCTACTACTAGATGCAAATTCAATTTAATATTTTGGTCTCAAATTTTTTTATTTTAATAACGGTGAAAAAGGAAAATTATTTAGGTTCTATTCTTTCAAATCTGTTGTATCCATTTTACTATATTTGTGTAATACAAAGCTTACCCCAACAACCTCGAGTAGATTATAGGAAATTATACAAAATGTGCACCGTTTATGGTTAGAGCTTATAGTTTATTTTTGAGTTTAAGAAAATAGGTAAAAAAATCCAAAGTCTCTATGACTTATGTAGATTGCTTTCAAATTAATAGACAACCATGAATCCCATTAGGGATTGATTCGGGTTTTATTATATAAGATAATTCAATAATATATATATAAATATAAATATATATGAAATGAGCGCAGAGGCAGCACAACTCTTGCACTCATAAAGTGAAACCTCTTCAACTTTGTATTCTCAAACCCTAAGATCTTGAATGGAGAAATATACAACATTTAGAAACCCCGCAGAGATATTGTACAAAATAACCACCATATAAATCAATAATGAATTTGTATCCCCACAAAATTCCATATTTTTTTCCACTAAAGTGTGTGTATATATATATTTATATATATATATACCTATATATACCTTTGCAAAAATCCATGTACGTTTTCATCCTAATACCTTCTACTTTCTTGTCATAAAATTTGGAAGTCGTGTGCCTCATAGGTTTGTGATCTCGTTTCTGATTTGTAAATATATTTCCTCCCTAAACTAAGCAATTAAATAAATTACCAAACATCGCAACTTGACATAAATTAAAATACATAATATACCAATTATATTTTATAATTTTTCATAATTGTAATTAATATTTCATTATTTATTGTTAAATTATCACATAATTTACTATACCAATTGAAAACAAAATCATTTCATTCAGTGTATCTTTAAGGTATACAAAATATAGGTTAATCCTCTATCCGATTACTTTGAAATTGGAGGGAGAAAAAGCTTCACATCAAGAGTCATCTATTTGTTACTCAATCAATGAGAGGTGGGAACAAATGGATTGGTTTTTCGTTCTATTATCTGAAATACTACATAATGTCATTTCTTTGTGTGTGTGAATGTTATTCCCAGCGTTGTTGATCACTGATTGGATATTCATCGAATCCCCCTCTCTTTATTCCTCGATGTGAAATAGTAATGATATATTGGCATGACGAGATTAGCTACAGTGATGAGGCCTCTCCCCATGTAAGAAACACATGGAACAATCATCATCGACACTCTGCATAAAAGGTTCATCATTCAGAAATAGGGGTGGGCACGAATTGGTTTCCTCGAATTGTGGTTTCCTCGAATTGGTTTCCTCGAATTTTAAATTTTTTTGGCCAATTCAAAAACCGAACCTAATTCGTTTTAAAACTGAAGAAACCAAATCGAATTCGTAATTCGAATTCAGTTCGAATTCGGTTTGGACCGTGGAAACCAAATTCATAAATTTGTTTCTAGAATTAATAGTTTAACACAGTAAGGCTTTGAAGAAAATAAAGAGAGATGGGAGAAGGAAATAGGAAGAGTAAAGAAAGAAAGATAATGAAGAGAAGAAAGAAAATAGATTAAGAAAAGAAGCACCGTCCAGTTCTAGATCCACTATTGCCGCCCCTTCCCAGATCCACAACCTCCACCATCCAACAAACAACAATCAACACCACCATAACCTTCTCCCAAAAACTTGATGGCTAATAGAAGAAAATGAAAGAAAGATGGAAGAAGGAAATAGGAAGAGTAAAATGAGAAGTATAAAATTAAAAAAATATAAATCATATATCCCAATTCGATTTTCGAATCAGTTTTCGAGTTGGATACCAAATTCGAAAACCAATTCTAAAACCGAATTCATAATTCGAATTCGGTTTCAAACCAAACCTAATTCGAATACTGAATTAAAATTGGGTTATTCGAATTCGGTTCGATTTTCGAATTGGACTAAACCATGCCCACTCCTATTCAGAAATGTAAGATTTTAAATTTTGTGATTTAAATTATTTGAAATTTTACTCTATTATATTCAATTTTTAACAATGCTGTGGAGAATCGTTAACTAAAAAAAAAAACTCACATACAATTCGCACAAAGCCACTTGAAAACTCACATACTCTATCATAAAGCCGCTTGAAAAATAGACAATTGCTTGTTTTCTCATTCAAAATAAGATTACAGTTCTAGGGGAAAAAACACCATGCTCTAGGATTGTCAAACCTTCACAAATGATAAGATGAACGACCAGTCCTCCGTGCATGCTCAAAATAAAGTAAAAATTAGTGTGCTGAGAAAATAATGTTAATGAATTGTGCACTACCTCCACGGATGATGATATCCCCGCAAACCCCGAGATGAAATTGTAGTTACTAACTCTGATAAATGCGCTAATTAGGGATATAATGCCAGAAATATACCAATTTTATATCACACTTCAATTTGAATGAGCTAAAGCAGTATCTCCTTACACACTCTGGATTCCACACATTTACGATTTGGATGTGAATGAGTCGAATTACTTATCCCTCGATCTATTAGTGAACCATACTTCCATGGATTGTGAAAGATGTTCCACTAGAAATATTCTTACTTTTGCTCCGACTCATATTTCCCAAAAAGAGAATCCCTCTCTAATAACTCTGAATAAATTAAATATGTACATTAAGATACAAAGGCATCTTATTCAATAACAACAAAAGCACTTTTCACTCTTCAGCATACTTGGAGATTTCATAGGGAAACGAAAATGTTTGATACTAATGGATTCAGGTTCATAACTATGTGTTTCAATGTATGAGATCTTATAGCACTTATCGATAACTCTATATCCATTACTATTGCACATAAAGTACAATTATAAATAATAATACAGTATATATGCTCTTTATAAACAAACATGTGATTTCTAATCCTATGTAAGATCGGTTCAAGATCATAAGAACATTTTTTTACCATATACAAAGGGTTATAGCACAAACTGTACTTCTAAGTAATTTCCCTGTAGATCCTCTATCTATCTATATGACGAAGAAATCATGTAACGAGAGTGATTCTAATTTGAACATCGCAATTCGAGCTTGATGAAATTAAGGATCCTTGTTTATTTTTTGAATTGTTCTACCAAATCATTCACTCAAGAAATGCACAACATTCTCCACGTGTTTCTTTCATAGGGAGAAGCCTCGTCACTGTAGCTATTCTCGTCATTCCGAGAATCCCTTAGAAGCACAAGGTTTTAATTTTTTTTCTAGTTTATTTCATTGATATATTTACACTATTATATTCCATGTAATAGTGTCAAGAAGAATCATTAACTGAAGAGATCGTACATATAATTACACAAAATTTGTACGATAATTTTCTCACTGAAGAATCATAGCATCAGTTGAACAACATGATATTACAGTCCAAGCAAAAAAAAAAAATACTATGCTTCAAGATTTTAAATGCCTAAACAAATAATGAGATCAAGGATGACTCCTCCTGATGTGGACCGAAGTACACATGTGGATGAATTGCCAAGGAAAGTCTGATTAGGCGGTGTAGCTCGTATAATTCTTACCCTTTACTCAAAACTCAAGAAAAAATGTAAACTAACCTAAGCTAATTTAACATGCAATTTCAAACCAAGTAAAGAATAAGATTGAAACATGCAAATTTAATTAGGTAGAGCAAATAACCTAATTAAGCTAAGTTTTATGCAATATATAAATCACAAGCATGTAAAATATATAAGGCAATAAAAGGAGAGTACTCAAACTAATAGTGTAAAGATATGAATACTGTATCATTATGGAGAATTTGAATGCCTATTTATAGAGAAGTAGGCAGCCAAAATCTTAACCTAAAAGAACTAGGAAAAGGAATTAGAATTGGAAACCAATCAAGAGATTGATTTCCTTTACAATACCAAAACCTGAAAGAAGTAGGTAATGGTAAAAGAAAAGGAAATTCAGTCACCTTAATGGAATGCGGCAGCCGAATTTGCAAGGAAAATAATTGGAAATCCTATTCCAAAAAGGAGATCAAAGAGGAATCCTTTTTGGAAACTACTAATAAGTAATCCTAGTTGGAATAGGAATGTAACAACTAAACCAACTTCTTACAAACTAAGGGCAGAATAGAAAAATGCACAAATCCTATCCTTTCCCCAAACCCTAGATTGATAGGGCCTTGCGCATGGGCAAGCTTTATGGGCTGGTGTCAGGATAAGTGATTCAAACGATGTCATTTAGTTGACTGTAAGAAATTTATATATGTTGAGTAAAACATTTAGGGAGATAGGTTTGATTATGAATGGAAATTCCTTTTCTCTGATTTCTCCCTTCCTCTTCGGGTCTTCTTCTTCCCCGTTCTTTGCTCTCCCTCCTTTCTTATGTGACTTCTCTCATTTCTTCTAATTTTCTCCCTCAATTCAATTCTGGTTTGGTAATTTGGGTCGAAGGGCATGACAAATGGTATCAGAGCAGTCTTTCCTCGGAATGTAATTTTCCTTCTGTTTTAAACCTTGTTGCTTTTTGTCGGACACGATAATGGAATTCCCATATTTCTATGGCCATAACCCTAGATTTGTCCTTTGAAATTTGACAAATTGTTCGTGATAAACTCAGTTCTAGAGGCTTGCAAAATTAGGTTGGTGAAACCATATTTGAAGGGTAGGGCGGAACTTTGGTTTGAAGCTGTACCATGGATGGATCAAATTGCTTGGGATGATTTCACAGAACTTCTAATCAATGAATTCAGCAACTTATTCGATCAATTTTGCAGTAAAAAGGAAGTGACAGTAAACTATGAGTTTTCAGAAGTTTGGACAATGGTAGATGAAGATCTAGAATTGGATCTATTTCAGGCATCATTAAATACTCATGGGGAGCAGATTGACGAGTTGGACGAACTTGAAATTTAGATGGCTGAGGGTGAGTCAAAATTTGAACCATTGACGAGTCCGAAAGAACTACCAGAGGCGGAGTCAATTTCAGTGGAGACTTCTAAGGTCAAGCATGACAATCTGGAATATAGAGATAATCCAGAAATGTTGATGGATTTCATGGGTGCTCGAGGAGTAGCATTTGATAGAATTTGTTTCGGATACAATAGAAATTAACCAGGGTGAGGGAAAAAGCGAATCCGCAATCTCAAAGAATAGTGGGAAAGGTAAGCTCAATCTAAACTCTAAACTGTCTTGAACAACTAATTGGTGATAGATATGATGTGTGGAAGGATAATGATGATAACAGGAACATACCTACGATGAATGCATTATTACATTCATTTGATTACAATTTTCATAAAGATGACAGCATCGAAACTTCTGAATTTGGCTACAAGTGTTCTATTATTCTATGTAAGGTTAATGAAGAAGCGTCGAGATTCATGGATAGAACGGTAGAATTTTGGGAAATTGAGATGCTTAAGAGTAGTGATAAATTTGATATTTCTGAGAAGAACACCTATCCAATAGAGATTGAGCCTGAATATAATTGTGAATGTAGGAGACATGAATCATGGGATAAAGTGATTACTGGTTTTAGAGGTGGAACAATTTTTTATGAAAATTTCACTAATGATGAAAGAATTATTGTTCAATGGGTAGTCTGCGATTAGGAACCTAATATTGGGATGTTTGTTGATAATTTGAATCAAGTGAATTTTATTGAATTTCTTATGGGGTCACAGAGGTTGTTGTGTTGTAGAAATTTGCACTGTTCGTGTTTACAGAGCCTGTCAAGACCTTGTGGGGGTCATATAAGTGAACGGAAAATTATGTTCAATGGATACCTTATACTGGAACATTTTCCTTTTGAAGAGGCATGTAATGTAGCTGGGGTTCCAGTGAGTAAGTGGTTGTTCATTCTTGGAAGAACAATATTCCTAAAGGGTTGTTACAGATTTGTTGGCCTGTTTTTATAAAGGTTGATGGGTGCCTTCTTGTGCTTTCTGCCTCTCAGTTGCAGGGTTGTTTGGATGAAACCTGGAAATATAAAGGATGTGAGATTTTATTGGTTGTATCCAGTAAGTTTAATTGTCAGTTTCAGATCAATGATTTGCTTTTAGTCATCAGTAATTGCCCTTGTGTGGTTTTGAATGGTGAAAGGGTAAGGTGGATTATTGAGATGGTTATTGTTAAACTCATGCTATTGAAGAAGAAGAAAAGAAAGGATTTAATGGTGGATTATTACTGGAAATTTGGGGTGGCTGAGAATATGCCTACTAATTTAGGGATGAAAACTGAGCTTATGATTTTGAGTGCTGAAAAATTAGAAGGGTCAAATTTTGACAAAGTTCTTACTGTTAGTTTTTTTTGTTTTCTCTTTAAATCTCTGTGCAATGGTGATTTTCATTAGCACTGATTTAGGCAATGATGAGAATTTCTTGGAAATAGTAGATGCTGATTATGATTTGAGGGAATATCTGGTTAGCAAGTTCATGAACTCAATCAGTTGCTCAATGGGAAGGACGGGAGAAACTTGCAAGAATTATTTGAAGGAGAAGGGTGATTGTTGAGAAAGTTTATGAGATACTTCTAGGCTAGAGGATGTTGTGTACATGTAACCAAGATGGAGGAAATAGTTACAGAGTTTTTGAATGAATCTCCTAGTAATGGTGTGGACTCTGGCGAGACAAAAGTTTTGAGAGTTGTGATTCAAGGGTGGAAAACAATGGGTTACAAGTTGCTAGCTGTATATGTTTCAGTAGTTAAATGGCTACATGTCATTATAATTGGATATTCTGCATTGAAATTATTAGTTATGGTGCAAGATTTTCTGAGTTTAAAGGAAAATAGTGCATACAAACATCTATTGAGAGTTGTTTTGAGACCCACTTTTGGTACTGTGTATGAAGAGCTACCCTTGAAGGATTTCAAAAACTCATTATTTCCTCTCTCATCAGAAAATTATGGAAAATGTGTTCTACAATTTTTGTTTTTGCAAGATAGAATTCAAGATCAAGGGATGTTGAGTTGGATAGACTTTATTGCTGGATTTGATAAACTTCGTGAGCTAAAAAGGTCAAGAGTTGTAACTTCGTTTGTTACAACAAGCCAAAGCTTCTGGAATCATGGAAAGGAATGCCTTTACACCTTGTTAGAAACTGATTGTGCAAAATTGCTTTGTCTCAAGTGCTTTGGTTCTACAGCAAAGGTGTTCTGTAAATTGTTGGATATGCATTTATTGGGTTCCTTAAGGCTGGATGGTGGGATCCTTAAAACATCACAAAATGCCAAAGAAATTGAGCTTGGTCTACTGTATATTGGTTGGGAAACTTTTTAAACCATGGGATAAAATTGTATCCATTTTCAAAGGAGGCACAATGAAGGGATTAGCATCAACAACTTTTTGACACCCTGGAGATCAAGATTTCACCATTTTGAAGGCTTGAGGACAAGCCTTATTTTAAGGGTGGGAATTATCAAGATAAGTGATTCAAACGATGTCGTTTAGTTGAGTGTAGGAAATTTATATATGTTGAATAAAACATTTAGGGAGATAGGTTTGATTATGAATGGAAATTCCTTTTCTCTGATTTCTCTCTTCCTCTTCGGGTTTTCTTCTTCCCCGTTCTTTGCTCTCCCTCCTTTCTTCTGTGACTTCTCTCATTTCTTTTGATTTTCTCCCTCAATTCAATTCTGGTTTGGTAATTTGGGTCGAAGGGCATGACATCTGGCCGAACCTTGATGTGGAATGGACTCCATAGATTGGGTCGGCCCAATTGGAATGGCGCATAGTGACTTTAATGTAAGGAGCTTTCGGAACCTTCTGGAATCTCCCGGAATCATTTCGGAATCAAGAATTTCAAGATTTTCAAGATTCTTCAAGATACTGCAAAATATGAAACTTAAGATTTTCAAGGAAATCAAGAACTTCAAGAAACGTCTCTTTAAAGTCAAAGAACCTTTCAGCTTCTTCAAGAACTTCAAGAAACAGCTTTCTCTTCATTTCGGAATGGTGATCTGCGCCTCTTCTTCAAGAATTGTAAGAAGAGTGACGATTTGAACCTTTCCGTCTTTATTCTCCAAGGCATTGGCTTCTGCTATCAATTGAGCATCCTGTGTGCAAGCTAGCACAAGATTATTGAGATCCTCTTGAACTTTTCTTGCTTTGCTCCGCGTCATTGGGCCAATTATATCTACAAGTAGATCCCTTTGATATGGACTTAGATCCTGAAGCATTCTAGGGCCTCTTGTAGAACTCGGACCTCCTCAGCTTCTCTGGATTCACTTGTCTGTGGGCTTGGACTTGTCAATGGACTAGGGATGCCCTCATCACCTCCACACCTGCCCAAAATTATGTAAAAAATATAGAGTCTGGATAAACTAAGGTTGATGAATTGTGCACTGCATCCACCAGTGGTCGCAATATAAAAAAGATGGAAACCCTAGCCAAATCAGTAAACTTCAAAGCCAAATGCAATGATATTTCCTCTTTTAAATTTCTTTACTGCTTTAGAATTTTAAATATTTTCACAATACAAATGATCGTATTTATTTCTTAACAAAAATTTTTTATGCATTCACCTTGGAATCTTACATTTGTTGCTATTTAGATTCACCTTAGTTGCATTCGTTGTAATTCAACTTCAAGTTTTCTTTACATTTTTTGGATGATATTTTCACGGATAAACAAATGCAACCATGTTTTCATTATTATGAAAGTTAGTTTTTTGGATAAGAGTGGGGTTTTTGTAAGACTATTCAAGAGTTAGCTACTATCGGATGTAAATTAAATTTAATATTTTGGTCTCTTTTATTTTTTATTTTAATAATGATAAAATAGGGAAAATTGCTTAGGTTGTATTCTTTCAAATTTGTTGTATCTATTTTAATGTATGAAGTGAAGAACTAGAGCATACCATAAATTCAGCAAATGCACTTATATTTCAATTCTCCATTGCTTCAGACAGAGACAGCACAGACACAAAACAGAACAAAACACAAGACTCTTTGGACTGACTCGAAAATAAGACTCACAAATCTGCCTTTTCTCTTTTATGGAACTTACTCACACCACAAATTCAGCACTTCAATTCATATGCATGTGTTCTATTTACTTCACAAAAACAGTCCTTCCATTAGCTAAATCCAAAAACATGCAATATTTCCCAAAACAGCACTCTATGGTCAGTAATGCACACAATCTCACATTTTTCAGAAAAAAAAAATCAGGATAATAATAAATCCTAATCTAGCCAGAATCATACATGCTTGATAGTCGACCATCGCCACAGTATAGAAGGAATAGATACACAGCAGTTAAGAAACAACCTTCTAATCAAGGGACGCAACGTAAGGCTTGGGTTCGAACCTTTGGACAGATCCTAAGGGTTCTAGGCCACCTATAAAAAAATTCAAACCCAGTGTGTTCTCAAAAATTAAACTTCAGTTGCTGTACCTTTCTTCAAAATTCTTTACAGCCCCCTTTTGTTTGGGCAAATTGGCGCCTGTTTCATTCAGCATTTTTGCACTTTGTGCGGATTATGGCTCACAAATTCAGCACATTAAATTTTTACCCAGCTCATCATATATCACAATTTCAGCACTTTGCAGAATTTCAAAACATCAACTTTTATTTTCATTCTTTCTTTTTCTCTGCTTTCCATGAGCTTTTTAACATTGGGCACACATATACATATAATCCACACATATTGTTTAAACATTGCACGATTTCACTTCATTCATAATTCAGCAACTCAACACACTGGGGGGGTAGAAAGGATTTATCACAAAAATTGGCCTTGGCTTATTTACTGACTAAAAAAAAAAATTTGTATACAAGGTTTCAACTTGGCTTCTAGGGATATAACAAGGTAGGTTTAGAAAGCAAGCCAAAAGTGGTTAATCCTAAGAAGGTTCCCCATCATCCCGCCATATACTATTCATACCATCTTGACAGTCTGACATGCAAGCAAATGATTCTCCCCGAACAATTCAGCATTTAGGCTCAGTACAATGGCTTAAGAAAAGGAAAAACATGCATATTTCCAGATTTAACTAATTCAGGACTTCTCAGATTAATTTTTCAAAACTACAGCATGCATACTTTATGTCACACTTCATCTATGATGCATATTTCAGATCCAAATCAGATTAAAGGCAGCAACATTTGACTCACAAACAGGACAAAAACAAAAATTTTAAAACAAATGTCCCTACATCCCCAAACTTAGACAATTGCTTGTCCCCAAGCAAAACACAATGAAATACAGGGGATATACCTTGACACAAAAATTATTAAAGACACTGAAATGGCCCTGCAACATCCCACACTTAAAGAAAACTTGTCCTCAAGCGCGAAGAAAAGAACAAAATGCAGGGCTAAACACAGACGAAGAAGAACAAACATAACACAAAATAAGAACTCAAAACAGCAAACAAGACAATCAAAAAAATGAGAAAACAGAAAAACTTACCTGAGACAAACAAGAACTGGGCGGTAGAGAGGAGGTCTGTGGGAGAGAAGCGGCGGCGGAAGGAAGGTGGGTGGAAAAAGGGGTGGGGGCGGCGGCTGAAACAGAGACAAAGGAAGAAGAAGAAATTCGTGGGTGAATGTTGCAGAGCTATTTGGGTTAATTAGGTTAGTTGGGTTGGTGGGTCGGGTAATTGGGTCGGTGGGTCGGGTAATTGGGTTGGGTTGGGGAGGGTAATTGGGTCGATGGGGCGGGTAATTGGGTTGAAGGTTTAATTGAAAGCGGGAATGGGTACTGGAAATGGTGAATTGGTGAAGTGTTTACCATGTTGCAATTAGGTCCCTGGAGTTTCATGAGTTCGCAATTGGGCCCATTAATTTGTCACTTGTGGCCCTTGCTCCTAAGAATTACAACTCCAGTCCCTGAACTTTGTAAAGCTTCATATTTGTACCCCCGAAATTACCAAATCACTGCTGGAAGTGCAGAAAATTGCACCATTGGCCCTTGGGCTTCCTCAATGTGCGATTGTGGCCCCAAAATTTGTATTGAGCCCTCTTGGCCTCAAAATTGCTCCTTCATTCCCTGTAAAAAAAATAATTAAATTGTGAAAAGACGAAAAGAAATAAAATAAAATAAATAAAAATAAGCAAATAACGTTTTTTTTTTTTTAGTTTTTTTTTTTTAACTAATCTGTTACAATAAACTAGCTTGCCTCCTAGTAGCGCTTTTCTTTAACATCTTGGCCAGACGCAACTTCAACTCTTGTTAATGATTAGGACAGTTCCATATGAAATTTGTTCCACTGTTCGGATATGGCCAGAATCTTTGAAATACTGCATGCCTTGCCCTCGCACTACTCCATTTGGGCAATCAGACCCCTCGCCCAGTAGCTTCACTTTATCAACTTTTATGGGGGTGCTAAGCCATGTCTTTGCATTCTTTCTTTTTCGCACCTTGGCTTTGACACACCATCTTGTAGGATTTCGGTTCTTCTGATAACCTGGAGGTTCCTCCAAGTCAAGTGTTAGGACTTTTCCTTGGCTCCTATTTTGGCTCTTGGAATCAATCAATCCCTGAGGGAGAATCTTCTCCTCCTTGTCCTGCAAAAAATTAGTCTCAAGAGATTCTTGGACAAGAGGGTTATTCAACTCAATACTATTCACATTCATAACTTCTTCTGAATTATTCATGGTATTATCGATACTAAAAGTATGCTTTTGACCACAATGATCCAAACGGATAGAACCATTATACACATCAATCACTGCCTTAGAAGTTTTCAAAAATGGGCGACCCAACAATACACCAGCAGATTCTTTGGCAGGATCATTATGCATCTTAATCACATAAAAGTCAGCAAGATAAACAAAGGAATTCACACGCACCAAAACATTCTCAAGTACACCTTCAGGGTGCACACATGATCTATCTGCTAGTTGTATTACTATCTTTGTATCCACCAACTTAACACCAAATAAGGTCTCATAAATTGACAACGGCATAACATTAATGGCGGCACCAAGGTCACACATAGCATGCTTTATTTTTTTATTTCCAACGATGCAAGGTAAAGAGAACATACCTGGATCCTTGCATTTGGGAGGAAGCTTCTTCTGAATCACTGCTGAGACATTCTCTCCTAACACCACCTTGCTCGCCTCTCTTGGCTTCCCTGCCATGAATTCCTTCAGAAACTTTCCAACTGGGGGAAGCTTAATTGCCTTTAGGAATGGAAGGTTGACCTCCATCTTTTCAAAAACCTCCAAGTAGTCAATCGGGTCTGTTATTTTCCTTGCCTTGGGCCGTAAGCTATTTGGGAATGGTGGCATAGGTTTATACACATCCTTGCTTACTGTAACTAGGGTAGGGCTCTTCTCAGGTTCAGATTCAAATCTGATAATGGTTGGCTCCTCAGGTTCGGGTTGCTCTGATTTTTCAGCTTCTGGATCACCCGTCGGTTTGGGCAAACGGCCCCCTGCTGACTGTGATTTTTGCACAGCTGGTCCCAGTACTTCTGCTCTTTTTATTGTACTTACATTCTCCCCGGGCAAAACCTGGACTTGAGCGAGCAGTTTACCATAGTCACCTTTTATCTCCTTGAGAGAAATGGCTAACTGTGACATCATGTTGGCTAATCAATCAATACTGGTCCTTTGTTCTTTCTGTTGTCTAACAAGTTCACCAATCACATCCTCTATTGATTTTCCATACTTTTGTTGTTGATTAGCATTCTGATTCTGAAAATACATCTGTTGGGGTGGCCTATAAGTTGCCCCTTGATTCTGCAATCTAGATACTGAATTTTCTAACTCTGGTTCAGTGACTATGGTTGGTTTGGGCAAATCTTCCCCTGCAGGTGGTAATTTTTGCACAGCTGGTTCTCGTTCCTTTATTCTCAGACTTATTGCACTTATATTCTCCACACGCGGAACCTGCACTTGAGAGGGTAAATGGCCTTGGTTCCCTCTTAATTCTTGCATGGAAGCAGATAACTGAGATAATACTCCGGCAATCCCGTCGATGGCTGTTCGCTGCTCCTTCTGCTGAGCAAATAGCTCTACCATGGCTTCTTCCATTGGTCTGCCTCCTCTTGGATTGTTCTGATTCGGATTGAAAAAATTCCTCTGATTCGGGGGCCTATACATTGGTCCATTACTCCGGTTATTGCTCCCCATATTTGGATTTGAAGCTTGTTGGTTGGGATTCCCCAAAATATGATTAGGAACTTGCTGATTTGCTTCTGAGGGGAAGGGAACTTGAACTCATTCTTCTGGATTTTTCCAACCAAATGCCGGATTGTCCTTCCATCCTGGATGATATGTATTTGAATATGAATCCCTCCTGGGTGCATTCCGCTGCCAATTCCCATTAGAATTATTGTGCCAATTCCCTGCAGTATTAGCTTGAGCAATTGTTTCTTCATGTGAAAGATTACAGTTTTGCGCAAAGTGCCCCGGATTGCCACAACATGCACACACCACCTCCTCTTTGTTACTGCTGTTCGAGGTTGCAAGTTTTGCCACCAGTGCAGTCAATTTCTCTACATTGGCAGTCAGTTGATTTAATAAACCGAACTTCAGCCTGCCGTTTGGCCAAACGGGAGGGTTCCCCAAACTGGCTTCTTGACTCGATCGTGTCTTCAATCATCTTCCTGGCCTTGGCTACTGTATTATTCTGGAACGCCCCATTGCTAGATGAATCCATGTGATTTCGATCATTGGTACACATCCCATGGTAGAAATATTGCAATAGTTGAGCCTCTGAATACTTATGATTTGGGCAGCTCTCCACCAATTCATTAAACCTCATCCAGTAATTGCTAAGGGACTCATCAACTTCTTGTTGAATGCTGCTGATCTCCTTCATAACCAAATTGGTTTTTGTCGGAGGAAAGTACTTCTTCAGGAATATCTCTTTCATCTGCTACCAGGTGGTGATAGAATTTGGTGGTAATGATGAAAACCACCTGTTTGTTGGGCATGTCAGGACATATGAGAAGGCTACCAATTTCAGCTGATCGAGGGTGGCCCCTGTAGGTAGGCGCCCCACCTTGCAATTCTTCACATACTCCAAGAGAAAGTTGTGTGGGTCATCCCTAGCACCCCCATGAAACTTTGGGATGCCATTCAACCAACCGTTCTTCAATGGAAATCCGTTGGGCAATGTTGGAGTGACTACTGCTGACGCTCTATCATCTGCATCATGGCTGCACAAATCCTTCAGTTTGGGCTCTTCTTATGGGCCCTCTACACATTCTCTATCACCCATTGGATCTGATTCAGAGTGAGGATGTGAAAAATCTGTTTCAGAGCTACCGGCCGTTTGGGCAAACGGTCGACTGACAGATTCTGTTTCTGCGAGTTTTCTTAATCGTGTCTCCTTGGCTAAGCGTTTGCAGGTCTTCTCGATCTCTGGATCACTAAGTAATTCAGCACCTGAAGATCTGGTCATACACAACACAAGAAAACACCAGTGCACATTAAAAAGGAAAAAGAATAAAAAATTGTAACCGTCCCCGGCAACGGCGCCAATTTGATAGGACTTGTCGTGAGTCTACCAAATACAGTAAAAATACTGCTTAAAACCTGCAATTAAGATGCTAATAAAATATAGCACAGTAGTAGACAGGGTCGATCCACAGAGACGGCAATTTAATTCAAATTCCAATTAACGTGCAAATAAAACCAAACTATGACTAGTAGTCACCTTTGTGTCTCTTAAGAGACCTTAGAGTTGTCACTTAAATATAGCAAAATAATAATTAAACGAATATTAAATAAAAGACTTAAACAATTATTAATTAATGAGAGAAAATTCCGGTATTATGTAAATCCACCTTAATCTCATGCATGCAATCATAAACCTCTTAACTTCTCTAATTACTTATGCCGTTTCAGTTATAGTATTACTGCGAGTCCCCGCAAATAATCCCAATTCTTCCATAGATTCTTGATAATCCCTCGCAAGTCCCCGCAAAGGAATTATTCCCTAACTACGTTAACTAATAGACCGCGAGTCCACGCAAACCTTATTAATTAACAAATAGAAGCATTAAGAACTAGAAGAACCCGAAACTAATAATTCCTACTGACGATGCATTAGAAATTATTACCCAATTAATCCTGTACTACTCGGCCGGTAGTTGTGCCACTCACTGACTCTACCAGATTAAACTAAGTTGATCAGGCTTAATAGAATCTTAGTAATTAGACATATAAACACAGGCAATTTAGAAACATAATTCATTAGACCTTAGATTAATTCATGGGTTTCATACATGCATGGATTATGGCTTCTTACATAATACCAGAACTAATAAATTAGCTACTCATGATAAAATACGAAAAACACATGATTATAAAAGAAGACATTAAAAGAGAAAAGAGAATACTGTACTGGAATTTAAGAATTCGCGATCTGACAACTGCCGGTTTGGCCAAACGGTAGATTGCCCGTCGGGAAAATCCAAAGTTGCGATCGAAACAGAACAAAACAGAACAGAACAGAGGAAAACTACACTGCGCGAAACTGTATCCTGCGCGAAAATTATTTTTAAACTAAGAAACTATTCTATATAAAATTTATCTGAAAACTTCTATAAAAGCTTGTCTCTCAAAAGCTGTCCTCTAAAAAGCTATCTATGAATTAATCTCTCCTCCAAGTGCAGGAATAATCCCATATATATAGGGATACAAATCAGCAATTAACCAATCTTCTAATTGAATAAGGAAACCTTCTTCTACTTGGAAAGAGAATTAATTAAGCACATGGAATCTTTTCACTTTTTGGTAACTCCCAACTTCTCTTTTTAATTCCTTCTTGGATTGGTAAATTGCTCAAAACTTCATTGCTTCCCTTTTTACTTTCTCCGCATTACTCTGCGCATGCCCACGGATCATCCCACTGATTGGATTCAATTCCAATTGGATTAAATTCCAATTGGAATCAATTAATTGGAATCGGCCCATGCATTGAATTTTAAATTGGATTGAACTCCTAATTGCAGCAAGGCCCATAGATTTGTTGTTGGATTAAATTCCAATTGGAATTGGATTAAATTCCAATTGGAATTGGCCCACTAGAATCTGATTTATTTTTTTGCTTCTTCTTCTTCAACCGTGCACAGCTCTGCTTACGGGTCTCCTTCTTGATTTAGCCCACCAATCGTGTGGGCTTTTTAGGCGTGACTCATCTGCTCCAATTCTTTCACTTTTTTGCACACTCTTTTCTTCTTAGGCCCGATCTCTAAAACTGCAAATAAACATTAAAACCTTGGGCAAAAGCCCGTGAGAACTGCCATAACAAGTCCTAAAATAATACACCTAAAACGTGCAGATCAATGTACTTGCCTAATACAAAGCCTACCCCAACAGCCTCGAATATATTATAAGAAATTAAACAAGATGTACCATTTATGGTTAGAACTAATGCTTTATTTTGGCATTTAAGAAAATGGGTAACAAACCCCACTAATAATTTATAAAGAAAAAATCCAAAGCCTCTGTTACTTATGCAGATTACTTTCAAATTAATGAGCAACTATAAATCCCATCAGGGATTGATTCATGCTTCATTAACTCCAATTCAAAACTAAATTAAGGTTAACTATTATATAAGATAATTCAATAAAATATACATGAAATGAGAACAAAGGTAGCACAACTCTTGCACTCATAAAGTGAAACCTCTTCAACTTTATATTCGTAATTGGTAAGACATTGAATGGACAAATATATAACATTTAGAAACTCCACAGAGATATTGTACAATATAACCACCATATAAATAAAAATTGAATTTGTATCCTTGTTCAGTTCAAGTATTTTTTTTTCCACTAATGTCTCAGTTCATTTCCAGTATACATATATATATATATATATAACTAACTTTGAGAAAATCCAAGTACTTTGTCATAATACCTTCTACTTTCTTGTGATAAAATTTGGAAGTCGTGTGCCTCGTAGGGTTGCCATCTCGTTTCTGATTTGGAAATATATTCCCTCCCTAAACTAAGTAATTAAATAAATTAACGAACTAAGCAACATGACATAAATTAAAATACATAATATTCCAATTATATACTATAATTTTTCATAATTGTAATTCATATTTCATTATTCATTCTTAAAATATCACATAACTTTCTTTACCAATCGAAAACAAAATCATTCCATCCAGTGTGTCTTTAAGGTATATAATATATAAGTTAATCCTCTACCCTATTACTTTGAAATTAGAGGGAAAAATCCTAACACCAAGAGTCATCTACTTGTTATTCCTCTACCCTATTACTTTGAAATTGGAGGAAAAAAACCTAACCCCAAGAGTCATCTACTTGTTATTCAATTAATGAGAGGAGGGAACAAATGCATTGGTCTTTTCTTGCTTTTATCTTAACTACTACATGATGTCAATCCTTTGTGGGTTATTCTTTGCGTTGTTATCACTAATAGGATTTTCATCGAGTCGTCCTCTCCTTTTTTCCTCGATGTCAAATAGTAATGAATTTTTGGCATGATGAGATTAGCTACAGTGAAGAGCCTTCTCCTCATGTAAGAAACACATAGAAGAATCAGGTCTGACACTCTGCATAACTATTTTACACTTTTTGATTTATATTATTAAGACTTTTACTCTATTATATTCAATTTTTAACAATTTTGTGGAGAATTGATAACTAAAAAATAAAAAACTTACACTACAGTGACAAGGCTTTTCCTCATGTAAGAAACACATAGTCGAATTATGACTGGCATTCTACATAACAAGTTCATCATTCAGATATGTAATATTTTAAATTTTGTGATTTAAATTTTTTAAACTCTTACTCTATTATATTAATTAAATTTTTAACAATGTTGGGGAGAATCATTACCTGAAAAATACTTACACACAATTTGCACAAACTTTGCACGATATTTTTCTTACTAAAGAAATCATAGAGTCGCTTGAACAACACACAATATCTTGCTTTCTCATGAAAAATGGGATTACAGTACTAGGGAAAAAACACCATGCCCTAGGATTGTAAAATCTTAACAAATAAGGAGATCAACAACCAATCCTCCGTGTTGCTCAAAATGAAGTAACAAATAGTGTGCATAGAAAATAATGTTAATGAATTGTGTACTGCCTTCGCTGATATTGATATCACTAGTGACCCTGAGATGAAGTTGTAGTTGCTAACTCTGATGAATGCGATAACTATGGATATATATGATGCCGAAAATAGACCGATTTTATATCATCTTCAATTTGAATTACCTAAAGCAGTATCTCCTTGCATACTCTTGATTCCAAACATTCACGATCTAGATGTGAATAAGTCAAGTTACTTATCACTAGATCTATTAGTGAACAATCTTTCCATGGATTGTGAAAGATATTCCACTAGAAAATATTCTTGCTTTTGCTTTGACTCATATTCCCCAAATAGAGGATCCCTCTATAATAGCTCTGAATCAATTGATTATGTACATTAAGAAATAGAGGCATCTTATTCAATGACAGCGAAAGCACTTTTCACTGTTCGGCATACTAGGTGATTTCACTAGGAAACGAAAATGTTCGATACTAATGGATTCAGGTACATAACTATGTGTTTCAATGTATGAGATCTTATAGAACTTACCTATGAGTCCCTATCCTTCACTTTTGCCCACAAAATACAATTATAAATAATAATAGAGTAGATATGCTCTTTATAGACAAACTTGTGATTCCTATCCCATGTAAGATCGGTACTATATCATTGGAACCTTTTTACTCATATACAAACGGTTATAGCGCAAAAAGTATTTCTAAGTAATTTCCCTATAGACCCTTTCTCTATCTATATGACAAACAAATCATGTAACAAGAGAAATTCTTATTTGTACGAATGGTACTTTACAATTGGAACGAGTATGAAGAAATTAAGGATCCTTCTTTATCTTTTGAGTTTTCCTATGAGATCAGACGCTCAAAATCTTTGATCTCTACCCAGACCCAATGAAAAATATAGGATCAATTCTTATTGACTCGTTGAAAATTATTCGTAATCTAGTTCATGGCTTAAGCATAAATTGAAAAAGATAGAAACCCTAACCCAACAAACAAACTATAAATCCAAAAGTAAGTTCATTTTCATTTTTCCATAACTTTGCTTCTAACGCAGTTTTTAATATTTTCCATGATTATATGATTCTATTTATGTCACGGTCTTAATATGTAAGGCATCACCTAAGAATCTTACATTCCTTGTTTTTTATATTCATCTTAGTTTTCATTTGTTGCTGTCCAACTTCATAATTTCTTTACATTTTCTGGATGCTATTTATGGAAATAAACAAATGGTACCATGTTTTTATTGCTATGAAATTGTTTGTTTCAAAAAAGATTTTCGATTGTCTAATGTTATTTGGGAGTCACTTGATGTCAGATGCAAATTCAATTTAATATTATGGTCTCTTTGTTTTATTTTTAATAGAAAAAACTAAAATGTGGAAAATTATTTGTGTTCCATTCTTTGAAAGAGAACAATTTTGTGTTGTTCAAGCAGTGCTATGATTTCTACAATGAGAAACATATCGTACAATTTTTGTGCAAATTATGAGTACAATTTATTTTCTTAACGATTCTTCAGAACATTTCTAAAAAATAAAATAATAGATTTAAAATTTCAAAAAAGGTATATCACAAAAAAAAAAAAAAAATCAAAATCCTATGCTTCTAAAGATGAACTTGTTCTACAAAGTGTTGATCTTGATTCTTCCACGTGTTTATCTCATAATGAGAAGCCTCGTTACTGTAACTATTCTCGTCGTGCCAAGAATCCACTTAGAAGAATAAGATTTTAATTTTTTCTAGTTTATTTTATTGAAATGTTTACACTATTATATTCCATTTTAATAGTGTTGGGAAGAATTACTAAATGAAGAGATCATACACATAATTCACACAAAATTTGTACGATAGTTTTCTCACTGAAATAATCATAGCATCGGTTCAACAACATAACTATTTTCTTTTTCAGGTAATATAAGATTGCAGTCCAAGCAAAAAAAACACCATGTTTCAAGATTGTCAAAGATTACACAAATAATGAGATCTGCGACGACTCCTCCACGCCTGCCCAAAATGGTGTAAGAAAATAGTGTGTGGAGAAGCTAATGTTGATGAATAGTACAACGTATGTGAGAACCAGAATTTCAGACTAGGATTCGAAATGAATAAAAGGTAAAATTGACATTTTCTTACTTTTAATTGCATAACATGAATGGTGGAAAATGTATTGATTGAATGCTTGATTGATTGATTGAATACTTGATTGATTGAATAATTGAGTGTTAAGGTGGGTGTAGGATTAATCCTAAAATTGAACAAGGAAAGTAGAAAAAAAAGAACGAAAGCAAATAGAACATCCTAGAAGGCGTACGAGTCTCATAGCTACTCGCAAGCCTTATAATTTGAAAAGGAAAGAATCTAAAAAATTGCTTCGTGCGAGTTACCACACAAGTTGGAAGTGAACTCGCACGTAGTAAATCAGGAAACAATCTCTAATTAAGGAATTGGAAATTAAGAACAATCCAATAGAAGGAAACTACACGATTTAAACATACCTTAATTAAGGAAGATTCTGATTGAACTCTAACTTAATGAGTGCCTATAAATACAACATTAATTCATGAAGTAGGTCTTTAAACACTTTAATTAAAAAGTTAGAAAAATTAGAAGGAGTAGTGAGAAGAACTTGAAGCCGCTGCACCATTACCTTCGTTGAAGTCCTTTAAGTTCATGGTAATTATAGGACCTCACAGTAAGTATTAATTTGATGTTATAATTGAAATTAGAAAACAAAACCATGAATGTTTAAGAAAACTTAAAGCAGAAGTAATCCAATTTTTGCATGAAAGAATTCGTAAAAAACATGTTTTAGGTGTTAATGTATTCCTCGTATGTTAAACTACGTAGGATTGTTGCCTCCAGAGTTAAAGATTCATAATATATTTAATTGGAAAATCAAAATCTAGAAAATATGCATGTTAAGAAACTGTGTTCCGAGCTTAGTTCAGAGCGAGATTTAATCTAGTTAAAGTAATCATTTCTGCGAAATAAAAGCTTCTAGGTATTGTATGTATGCTATACTTTGATTCATGTCTTTAGAATGGATTAAATCAAACAAGAATCATGTTAGAAAATAGCCCAAAAGTAGTAGCTTGAACCAGAGGTTTATGGAAAAATATACCTGTCATGCGAGTTCATGTGCAAGCAGCACGACTTATCGCACAAGACCCTGAAATCGATTTTTTTTGAATTTTTAAAACTTGAAGCCCAGAGAACATGAAGAACATAAAGAACACAAAGTTCCCAGGTCTAAGGAACCATACGAGTCATACTCCTCATAGTATAGAGCCAAGAAATCTAATTTTGCCTTAATTTCAGAAATTATTTTTATACCCAAAAGTTTACCTTATTTCTAAAAGTGACCCAAGAAGTATTTAGACTGATCGTTTTATGGAACTTGACTATATGTTGGAGAGTGACCTTATTTCCAAAAGTGCCTTAAATCTTAACCTTGACCTTGACCTATGACCTATAGTTGACCTAAAGTCAAAGTTAAACATAGTTTACCTATAGTCAAAGTCCAACATAGTTTACCTAAAGTCAAAGTCAAACCTAGATGACTGAAAAATCAAACATGAAAGTAAAATGTGAAGTCAACATTCAAAGTTAAATGTAGTGACTTATGTTAGAACACTCATCTTGCATGAGTTGATCGTTGACTGAGAAGTGAACCAGTCAACCGTTGACATATACACGTTTAAGAAAGGTGAGGGATTTACTCGCTATGTTCATAAAGGTCTTAAATGAACTATTATATATAGTATGAGTGTAACTATATAATTGATTGATGAATTAAAGTAATAGGTTGCCCACACCTCAACAACATGGATTGAATTGATATGATTGAATTGCTACATATGAAATGTATACTTTGAACTGCTTACTTGCTTAATATGAGTCCAAGCATATATTTTATATTGACCGATGAATGCTAAGTGATCGCATGACCTATATGCCAATTGAACGCATGATTGTTTATGCACTATATAGAAACATGATGTACTTCTAGATGTAATATGAGATGCATGATTCATATATCATGAGTAGGTTATTGAATTGCATAGGAATGTTTAGGATTCATGAAACCATGCTAGAAATGCCACGCTTGCATGATAAGAGATAAGGTATGACACATTTAAACCAGATAAAAGACTGTGTGCAATCGTGTCGTAGTTAGTCGACACATCCCTAAAGGGAAAACTAATGGTTGCATGTATACAACTGGGATCCAAAACCCCTTGCCGTCGAGCACTCCGGCTAATGCTGATACTGTTGCCGCTTAGGTACCAAGGTGTTTGCAAACTACCTACTACCGATATATTGTCTAGAATTGGTTATCGCCTTAGTTTTAGATGAGAAAGCTATATAGAAACCAAATTGATTGAAACCCTACGGGGTAACCGATAGATTGATTATTGCATATGGTTAATAGGATTCCATGTATATCTTTGCTATGTGATTTTAATGATGCCTGGTTGATTGATTGCTTCTGTATTGACGTATGATTTGGATATGCTATGAATAGTATGAGTATTGATGCATAAACTGTAATGTCATATCTATATGATTGTCGATATCGAGACCATTTTACAAAATTCCACGGTGGGTAATTTTCTATAAAAACTGAGGTCTCCCACTAAGCTTGTGAAGCTCACCCATTTCATTAACCTATTTTTGCAGGTGCTTAAGTAGATATGATTTCTTGTTCACTAGATGTGAGGCCGACATTCGCTATAGCAATGTTGAGCACTTATCTTGTAATAGATAGGCCTAGATAAGGGTTTTTGGATTAAGGGATAATTTGGTCGATGACCGTCCCCTATAATGTTTTAAGCTTCCGCACTAGACAAGTTCACTTTTAATAAGTATCATTGAACGTTTTTCAGATAAAGTCAACTTATATTTTTACTATTATCTGTATCGACTTGTTGGGCGTGTGCCCTGAATAACGCTACCCCCTAAACCGACCCAGACTCCTTTGCAGGAATGACTCTCGGGAGATAGGGTCAGGGTGGGAGTGTCACACTGTATCCACTAGCGCTCAAGAAGAAATCGACAATAATGGAAACCCTAGCCAAACCAAGAAACTCCAAAGCCAACTGTAAGGACATTTTCCTCTTTTCAATTGCTTTACTACTTTTGCATTTTTAGATATTTTCCCTATATGGTATTTATTTCATAGCAAAAAATTTTATGTATACATCTCGGAATCTTACATTTGTTGCCTTTTACATTAATCTTAGTTTTCTTTTGTTGTGATTCACCTTCAAGTTTTCTTTAATTTTCTTAGATGATAGTTACCAGAATAAACAAATGCAATCATGTTTTAAATATTATGGAAGTTTGTGTTTTGGATAAGAGTTTGGTTTGTGTAACATTACGCGAGAGAAAACTACTGTCGGATGCATATTCAATTTAATTTTTTTTTTCCTTTCAGTTTTCTTTTTAGTTTGAATTGCACAGTTGGTAATGAACATTTGGCCATGTTATTGAAATTGACATTATCCTTTGAAAACTGATTTGCTTAATACAAACATTTCAAAAACGTAACAAATATTGACATTTCGTCAAACCCATCTGTTAAAGACCTAAAAGAAGCCTTTTTTGAGAGCAAAATTGTCCAATATTATTTTTCTTTGTCTTATCCATCCATTATTTTACTATTTTTACAAAAAAAAAAAAAAAAAACCCTAGATCTTTAATATTGTTTACATTATCACCACAATCTTTCATTAGTTTTACATATTTTCCCAATACAGGGCCTGTTCTTTTTGTTTCGTTTTGAAAACAGTTTTGGTTTCAACAGTAAATTTAATATATTTTAATCATATTTCATCATTTCCAATACAACCTTTTACTATTCAGCATCTACTTTTTACATTTTCAATACACTTTTTACATTATAAAACTATTTTCCAAAACTTGTTTTCAAAATTGTTTTCAAAATGCCCAAAAAGAACAGGCCCACAGTAAATTTATTTCTATTTTAATTATTATATTTTCCTTATTTTTATTTCTTTCCAGGATTATCATCTTTATTAATTTTTAACAATTATTACTAACCTTTTAATTACAATATTTATTTCTATTAAAAATACAGATTATTATGCTTATCACTTTTTCATAATTATTAGCTTTTCTTTAATTATAATATATCTTTTTACAATTATCATCGCCATCATCTCCAATATCCACCATGACCACAGCCATGCTCATCTCACCATCGATGACATGAACACAATCATGGTTGCAAAACCGAAAGCAAATAAACAAGGCAAGACACAACAATTTATCGTGGTTTGGATTCCCCTTGAATCCTAGTCCACTCCCAATGTTCTACAACTTGAGATTTTCTAATCCACTATGAAACACTTAAAGGAGTGTTTCAATCCCTTATACTTGCTTAACTCTTTCTCAAGAACTTAAGACTTTTCCCTTGCCTAATCTAGCTCTAAACTAGGACTTCCTTGCCTAATACTAGCAATGGGTCTTTTTCCTAAACCTTCTCAAACTTTAGAACTTACTCAAGACTCTCCTTGACTAGCAATTAGGACTTTTGCTTAATCAATCTCTTGATCAACAATTTTCTCCCCTTTGCCAAACTTAGTTCTAAGCTAGGACGTTACCTTTTACCTAATCTCAACTTCTTGAGACAGGTATTTGACAATTGCCTACACCAACCCCTTGGTTAGGACTTTTACAATTGCCTAAACTCAACGCCTTTAGGACTTCTCCTTCTCTTCTTGATCCCTATTTTTTCTTGCGTTACTCTTAAACAAGAGTTTAGAACTTCTTCCTCACTTACAAATTTGCCTACAACACTTCTTAAATGTTTAGTACTTTTTCTTCTTTTACAATGTGAAGGTTACCTCTTGTAATGATGTTTTACACTATGACACAAATGGGTATAAAAGCCTCTTTCTTGACAAATGGGCACAAATGCCTCTTAGCTTCAATCTTATCTCTATTAGCTAAACTAATGAGTAGATGAATGAGCTCTTGAAATGTATCTTGAGAGTAGAAGGCTTAGTGGGGATGCTTATCCTTCAATTTTGAGCTAGGGGAATTTGTAGAAGTGAAGAAATGACTTCCAATGGTTAAAAATGGCTAGTTGAAAAATTTGCCTGTTGGAACCTTAGACTGCAACTTTGAGTTCGAACCCCCTTCGAGGCCCGGGTTTGTGGATCCTAAAATTTTACTTTTGGTTATAACGATTAGCACTTCTTTTGTCATTTCTTTTGTATTTAGTAACCTCGACTTCAAGGGGGTCTCGAGGGTCGACTTCAAGGATTTCTAGGCAGCTAGCTTTGAGTTCGAGGTGCCTTGAGGCCAGGTTCGTGGCTTCATATTTTTTTCTTTTCTTTTTGGCCAGTAGCCTAAAAGGCCGTCGATATGGTATCGAGGAGGGTTCGTGGCTCACCTTCATGGATTTGCCTTAGAATAATTTCTACATTTTCACTTGAGGCAGAGATTAAACCTTTTCACATATTGTTTACGCATCAATCAAAACAAAGATTGAGACCAAATCTCTAACACTTCTTCTCTTAATTCTTTCCATTTAATAATGTGCATAGTTGCAATTAGAAAAGGAAACTAATCAATCTCCTAATTATACTAGGAAAGTGATTTAAAAAAAGGAACAAGAGTTGTAAAAGGAAAATAACAAGGCTATGAAGACCCAGAATTTCAAAGCACAAAACCTAGGATTAGAAATGGGTAAAAATAAAAAAAAATATGTCTATATGTGCTTTATGCTTGTACTTGAATGTGACATAACGTGTTTGAATCTCTTTGTTATTAACTTTACATGTTTATGTAGTTATGACAAGCCACAAATAGCTAGGAACGTGCATAGCAAGGTTAGACGTAAAAGAGTGATGAACGGACTAAGGAAAATAAGAAGAAGAAGCGAGCTCGATAGCGGGCACGAAGCCAGCTCAACGTCGAACCATGTTCTTCAGGTTCAAGTGCTTTGATGTCGAGCCTGACCTAGAAGCTGTCTCCAGAATTGTGCGCCAAAGACGAGTTTGAAAAGGACTGAAACTCTTCTCAATCCTATGGTGAATTTGAAAACTACCTGATCCTAATATGATAATGAACGACCTAACCCTAATCCCAAACCTAATAGACACTTATAAAAACATCCTTAACTCGAACCTAATAACCTTTAAACACCAACTAGAGTCAACAAAAGAAAAAGGGATAAAGAGGGGGGGAATTGTAGAAGCTAGCAGCGCCACCACTACTAAGGATCTTCAAGTCCTACTCCTTCACATTTATGATCTTGTGTGTTTATATGTTATAAAATGCCGTGAATAGTTAGGAACATACGTATGAAAGTTATACCTAAGAGGATGATGGGCTTGTTGAGGAAAACAAGAAATATTGGCACGTTCGATAGTGGGCTCAATAAGGCGCCACGATGTCAAAACACTACAGGAAACGCGCGCCTGAAGACAAGTTTGAGAAGGATTCAAACTCTTCGTAATTCTATCAAGAATTTGAAAACCATTTAAATTTAATCAAACTCAGAATTATCTAACCTTAAACCTAGACCTAACAGATGCTATAAAAGCATCCTTAACTCCTACACTCCACCTTTAATCCCCAAAATTAATCAGTAAAAGAGAGAGAATGAAAAGAAGAATAAAATAAGGAAAGAAGATCCAAGAACCCTAGTTGCTGCCGATCGCCGCCGTGTGTGTTGCTGGGTTATTTTGCACATTCTGGTATTTGTAAGACTTCACAGTAAGTTCTAGATCTAGTCATAATATAGAATCTAAAACCATGAAAAAATAGTTCTCAGAAACTTGTTTTGGAAGTAAATGAGTTTGTATGTTAGATGCGTAAAAAAGACATGTTCTGATGATAAAAAAAAGGTGTTCTTTGCACAAATATACCTGGGGACAGAATTTATCTAGTTTTACATTATTAGAATCATGAGATCGAGAAGTGAGAAAAATCAAGAAATTAAAACAGTGTATGTTTTAAACGTTGTGTTTTGAACCTTGTTCATAGTCAATTTCAATGTTGTAAAAGAAGTTGTTTTTTCATGTTAGAAGCTACTGGGTTTAGTATGCATGTTGGGGTAGTAATTATTGCTTTTAGAATGGAATAAATGATTTGGAAACACATTAAAAATAGCCCTGAAATTAGCATCCCAAAATAGAAGAGGTTTGACCCCGAGGACGAAGGGTGATCGACGTCGAAGCATGTTCTTGAGGAAGGCCAGAAAGCTTTGACCTCGAAGCGTCCTCAAACCCAACCTCAAACTAACCTAGCTGTCATGAACCATTTTCCTCTAGACCATGGACTCGAACCACGTGACTAAACCACTTGACCTGAACAACTTGACCAGAACAGCTTGACCTAAACCACTTGACTTTAACCTAATCCTGAACCTTTAATCAATAACCCAAACCCAAGTTAAACCATGTTGACCAAAAAGTCAAAGTCAACCCTAGTTGACAAAAAAGTCCAAGTTAACCCTAATTCAAGAACGTGATTTAAATCAAAGACATCAAGCTAATCTCCGACTTAGCAGATTTTTGGATTCTGCAAAGCGATTCAATTGAGAATCCGCATCAGCATGCCTACTTGAAATTACTGTGCTTTTAAATGTTTGAAAGCATATCGCAACTGCCACAGACAATGATGCATGATTCTCAGACATTAATTGTATGACATCTAAGATTGCATATGAAGTTTAGAAATGTATGAAACATGCCAGGGTTGTCATGATCACCTTAACATGAAAAAGTCAAAAGTTCTACCAAACGAGACTCGGGCTTCGAGTCTTTAGCACGACTAAACAGTAGCTTCTTGCACGCGATGTATACGAAAGTGCATGTTGCAGTCAATTGACACTCCTTCTAAAAAGAAGAACACTAGTGGCCTGAAAGTTAAAAGGCCTGACTCAAAAACCCTCGCCGTCGAGTATACCCGCTGTATACCAATACGGCTTCTGTAGGGGTGGTGAGTTTTAATTAGTTTTAATATGAGAAACTTAGATAGAGAAATCTACTTACTAGAGAGTCTAGTGGCTCAAACGTGAATTGCATATAGATGATTGTACCTATACTGCCATGCTTGTCTCATTATATTATATACTGTCATTCTTGTTCCAGTACTTGTACTGTACTTGTCTGTCTTGCTTGGCTCACCTGACTTGCTTGACTTGAATGCTTATGCTTCCGCTTATATATTATGGATAAATGGATTAATTTTATTTTTTTTTTTATCTATTTTGATCATCCTTTATCTAAAAGAGTTATTGTGGGAGTTTTGCTAAACCCCGAGGTCTCTCACTGAACTTGTTTAAATTCACCCCTTTGCCCTCTTAATATTTTGTTACAAGGGTTTGACGCTAGTGGTAAGACCGATTGACGTAACTGTGAGAAGACAAAATAATCATGATGTAATAAACAGTTTAACACATTTTAGGAGGATAACTTGGCCAATGGCAGTCCTCAAACAGTTGTTTTCTTTTCCGCCATAACATTTTGGATTTTAACTTGCTTGTTTGGTAATAAGGATGAATCATGTTTTTATGATTATTATCTATATTGATTGTTGAACGAGATCCATTTATAACATTCAATCGTAAACCGGTTCATACTTCTTTCTAGGAATGCTCCTTAGAAGGGGGATCGGACCAGGTCGGGACATCACATTTTGTAGAGTTGATTAGGAAATCTCAAGTTATGGGACTTGAGGAATGTACTAGGATTCAAGAGGAATCTGAACCACTACAATCCGCTATGTTTTATCTTCCTACAATTGCTTTACAATTGCTTTGACAATCACACACTTCACCATTACACTTGCTTTGATAGATCATTTGAAAAAGAAATTTTCAAATATTTTCAAAGGAATTTTTATTTGACCTAGAACCTACTTCATCCCCTCCCCTTCTCAGGTTCCTATTGGGATTTCAAAACTATACATTTTTACATTAAAAACTATTTTCTACTTTTACTATTTAACTATACATTTTAAAATTAAAAATCTATTTTTCAAAAACGTGTTTTCAAAATCATGAACAAAAACATGAAAGAATTAGTGATGTGAAACGGAGTTCACAATGAGGAAAATTGCCAATGAAAATCTGATCAAGTGGATTTAGTAGACTACTAAACTAATCTCAATTAATTTAATCACGTAATTCGAATCAAGTAAAGAATTAAAGAGTTGAAACAACCACAATTAGGTAGAGCAATTACCTAATTGATAAAGTTTCGAACTTAAATGTAAATTACAACATTACAAATACATAAGCTCAATAATATGGAGGAATTCAACAAGTATAAAGCCATAAAAACCTATACTCTCTGTTTATTAATCTGAATTCACTAATTAAGTGAAGGTTCGACCATTTCCTTTTATAGGGGAAGAAGTGGACGAAAATTGATCCTAAAGCTAGTAGGAAAAAGAGTTAAAATTGGAAACCAATCAAGAGATTGATTTCTTACAAACCAAAACCTAAAAGAACTAGGTTTTGGCAACTGACGATTTTGGCTACCATTTGTGCTAGTTGTAACCAAAATTTGCAACAACAAAAAAATAAAAAGGAAATGCAAATACTATTACAAAAAGGAGATCAAGAAGGGATCACTTTCTAAAAATTAGCAAACTAATCTAGTTGTAACTAACTTATAACTAACTGAGAGTAGGATTAGGAAATATGTACAAATCCAATCCATACTCAACTCCTGAAACCTATTGGCCGTTGGAGTGTTTGTTGTAGGTGGCCGAAGTCTCTATGCCATGTGTGATATGGTTTAGGCCATCTTGCACATGTTTTCTTGATGGAATCCTTTTGGTACCTCTTAAAACCTTCTGAAACCTTTCAAAAATTTTTAGAAATATTGAAAGTCAAGATTTTCAAGATTCTTCAAAATATGAAATTCAAAATTTCAAGATAATCAAGAAGTTCTTGAAATGTCTTTTTAAGTTCGGGAACCTATCGGTATCTTCAAAGAACTTTAAGAAACAGCTCTTTTTTTAAAGGGGCATGTTATTTACAGGACTCATTTTACTATTCATAGGACACTTTTTTAAAATTTTGAGTATTGAAAAGACAAAAATATCCTTACCTTTATTTTGGAGGAAAAACTACCAACATAAATTTTCACCTACCTATTTTCACTCTCTACACTTTTACACTTTCACTCTATAATTTTCACTCAAAACACTTTACACTTTACCACTCCACACTTTTACTCATTTTCACTCCAATCACTTTACCACAAGATTATCAAATTTTCTAACTACGTATTATGGACGATAGCCACAAGAAAGATCCATATTTCACCGTAAGTAAACAATTTACAAATGTTTTTGCTTAAAGTTGAGATTTGTTTTCTAAAAATTGCTGTATGATACACAATCTCGCCCGGGGTGGGAAAATCTCACCTAAACTGGGCGAGATTTTGCCTTAAAGCCGCCTACACCAACAGAATTTTGTCAAAAATCCGCCTGGGGGAGGCGATATTTCCAAAAAATCTTGATGCACTATGGTGGCATTTTTTAAAAAACCCATCACAGGACACCAAAATTTTCTAAAAATCTCAATGGTCCTAGCCTCCTAGGCGAGATTTTGCAAAAATGCCACCCAGGATAGGCAGCATTTTAGAAAAATCTCGCCAGCTTCTTGCGACATATTTGTAAAATCTCGCCAGAACCTAGCTGTATTTTGGAAAAAATCAGTCACAGGACGCCAAGATTTTTTGAAAATCTTGATTGTTCTAGGCAAGATTTTGCAAAAATCCTGCCCAGGATGAGTGGCATTTTATCAAAATGCCGCCTGAAGCTTACTACATTTTTCTAAAATGCTGCTCATCCTGGGCGGCATTTTGGCAAAATCTCTCCAAAAACTGACAGGATTTTTTAAATTGCAATGTTGACTCAAAAAATTTGTTTAAGTATGCTCACCAATCTTTTTGTATTAACAGGATGTACGTATTGGGCGGGATGAAATATTTTCTAACTAGCGAACGGACGAAGAGTTCACCACTAGGGAAGAATTGCTTGTTTAGGTGAGAACTTGAGCCGCCGAGAACAATATGACTACCAAAATTACTTCATATACAAAATGGAAAGGGCTTCTTACAAAATGGCGAGTGGATATCGGTTACGAGAGATCGGGAGAAGTTAGAGAAAAGCCACCACTAGCTAAAGGGAAAATCAAGTGGAATAATACCAGCAGCAAGCTAAAAAGTTATCCATTTAAACTTGTGGAAAGAGAAATTACTGGGGGGGAATTGGAAGTTGGAGGCCATAAACTGTCAATACAATTATGAATTACACAAATTTAAGAATGGCATTCAGTGAACTCACGGTTCTGAACCGGAGAAGAAGAAGATTGCAGAAATGACGAAGATTAACATCATGCCGAAGCATATGTTGTCACAATTGTGAGCTGATGATCTGGAGATTGTCAACTGATGAGGTCATCATCGGCTTCATTAAACTTGGAGACACGATTCCTGCCAAGGCATGGCACCCCGTACCTAGCTCAAAGTCAAAGGCCAAGTTCCGTGACCATCACCGAACTCAATGGAAAGAAGACTTGAAAGCTAGAAGGTTTTCTTGAAGTTCTTGAAGTGTTTCTTGAACTTCTTGAAGAAGGTTCCTGAAGAATCTTGAAGAAATGGAAGAATCTTGACGAATCTTAAAGAATCTTGATTTTCTTGAATTTTGGCATTTCTGATGGATTTTACAATTTCACAATGCACCGCCAAATGGCTTGAACCCATCAGCAACCACGCTTCACCAATTCGCCCTACCTACTACACATCTCTACCGAAACCACTATTCTACTGGAGTTAGGTTTTAGGTGTTTGAATAGAATGGATTTGTGCATGTTTCCTAATTCTATTCCTAGTTTGTTAAGGTTGTTAGGAGGTTGTTACAAGTTTGTTACAACTAACTAATTTCCTCATTTCTTTGTTTCCAAAAAGGTTTTCACTTCTTGAATCCTTTTTGACCTAAGTGTCCTTTTTTATTTTCTAATTGGTTTTCAGTTTTCTCCTTTCTTTGGGGTAGTCGAATTTCCTCTCCAAGTTGCCATGCTTCTTTTGGAAACTTGATTTCTTGTAGGAATATCAACTCTAGTTGGTTTCCAATTTCTTTTGTTTTACAATTTTGGCCTTTTTGATTTTGTAAAAGGCGCGCAACTCCTTCTATTTAAATGAGGGGTAGCCGAAAATAATAAGGCATCAAATATAGAATTCAGATTGTTATATCTTGTGAGGTTTAATCCTTAGTTTTAGAGTTCTTATTTTGTACTTGTGTAATTTGCATGTTTATGTTTTGATAACATAAGCGAAACTATAGGGTAATTAGGTTTCTTGCTTCACCTAATTTCTGATGGTTTCAATTCATTTATTCTTACTAGGTTATAGCTAAAGTAGTTTATCTCACTATATACCTTGTTTATAATTCTTGAAATCTGAGTAATTAATATTGTGCCCTTTAACGATCCACTTTCCTTGGCAACTTTCCACACCGTGAGGACTTCTTCTAATAACTCACATCATCAGCCATTTTAGACAGGTGTACAATAAAACAGCAAAGGTTAGAAGGGAGGCGAGAAGAGATTTGAGTCTCATTCAGTATTTTTTCAAACTTATACGTGATCACGAATATTACTATTGGCACACAGTGGAAGAGCTGCGTATGCAATTAGGAACGTGCTCTTCGCTCACAAGCAGGTGCCTCGTCTACTTCATTTGTTTTCGTATGTATTGTTTAGAATACGACATATAAGACAAACATGTATAACATGCCTCTATTATAGATCGTGGCTCATGTCCCCAGATCTCAGTTTATTCATGTTGGTTTTGTTTTCATGAGGGATGAAACTTACCCGAGTTATTTTTGGGCCATGAGTCGGTTGAGACAGTTATTTGATCACGAAAAATACCCACACTTTGTAATAACTGATAGAGAGCTGCCTTGCTGAAAGTTGTGTATGAAGTCTTCCCATAAGTTAGAAAACTACTGTGCAGGAGATATGTTGAAATGGATGTAAATAAATAAATAAATAAAAAGGTACTAGATGCTGGCAATGACATAGAGACAATGATATGTTTCTATAACGGTGGGGGCAAGTGGTGAGAGCCTTGACAGAGGAATCGTTCAAGAAAGCTGTGGAATTTATTGATACGACCTATGAAAGGCAAGTTAAATTTAGATTCGTGGTTCCATACTTGCATAATACATGGTTGGATCCCCACAAGGCCAAGTTTGTATCTTATTGGAATAAAAATATAAAGCATTACGGAGGGCGCACCACGAACATGTAAGTTCTTATAGCTTTCATTTATTGCTTTTTTACTAAAGAATTACATTATAATAGTGTTCCAGTTTCAATGCTTACTTTTCAATGTTAATTGGCTTTCAGAGTTGAGAGTGCATATGCAATGTTGAAGAAAGAAATTGGTACTGATAGAGGGGTATTTCTAACTATTTTTCAGGAATTAATAGGAAGATAGAGGAGCATTTTGATAAAATTTGGACAAAAATGGAGGCTTCTCGTAGCAAAACATTCCATAAGAGCAACTACTTACTGTATAGTAGGTTGAACTGTAAAATGTTACACGATGGTATTGCAAGGTTAGAAGATGAATACACAAAAAGAGTTGGCAACATTGGGGTAGATGGTGAGCTATGTGGTTGCGAACTGAGAACTAGTTGCGGCCTGCAACACATTTTGTACATGCTATAGTTGGTGCGAAGCTACCGCCCAATTGATTCTCTCGATGTGGACGACTTCTGGAAGATGTTGCATTTGATAGATAAGAATATTCCCAACTATGAGGATGAGAGGGAAACTGCAGAAGGGCAACTGCATGAAATGTTTGTTGATTTGTTAACATGTTCATCAGATGAGATATATAGGGTGATAGGTGTCGTGCAGGCGACGCTTTATCCGAAGACTGTTGATCTAGCTTATCTGATGAGTAGGCCACGCAAGGGCAGACCGAGACACAATCCGACAAGCGAGATTTATCAGGTTATGAGCTTGCAGAAATGAATCCAAAAGGAGGTACAAATTACCATTTATGTACCGTTAATGATGTCTGCTTTTATATCGATATACTAAATTGAATATGATTTACATATGCATGTCGTAGATCCACAGGAATACCAAAAAAAAAAAAAAAAAAAGCTGTTGAAGCCTCACGATTTTGAATGGCCTTTCGACCTTCCGAAATTTCTGAAACAATTTGTGTTCGACTATGTTGACGATCACGTCATTGTAAAGCCGGATGACCATTGCAGTTTCAGGGTAATTGCCTATTTTGTTTATGAACATGAGCGGCATTGGTCGTATGTGCGGATAGAACTGTTACTAGAACTCCACGATCATGCTTCTTTGTGGCACCACGTTCTTGGCCCAGTTGATTACGAATTAGCATGTAAGGTGGTAGATTGTCATATAACTCTTACCATATTGGAATTTTGGTTTGATAGTTATCTATTTGGATTACTCATCGCTACGAAGTACTAGAGAATATTTCCATTTTATGCACGACAGAGTAATACTTTTCTTCCACTTGAGTGGCAGGAGTCCGGCGTCTCTACTAATCCGATTAGTTACATCACAATGGGTCATATCAACAACAATCATTTCATTTGTTTGTTAATGACAGGCGATGTCATGTTACCCCATAGTTATCCGACATGGCGAAATACTCATTCAGAGGTGATGAAAATGTGGAGCTCTCATTTAAAACCCCGACTTGATAAGTATCAGGAGAAATGTATGGAGTGTTTGTCTCAGATGTTGTGTAATGACAAATTGTTTTCACGTTGAAGGAAGTTTGTCGACAGTCTATGTTATTACGTTGACAATCTAAGTTTGATATTTCTTCCTGTTATTATGTTGACAATCTAAGTTTCATACTTTATTTTCATATGTCATTAATTTTGAAAAAAAAATGACAATCCCCTATATAAAAGGCCAACAATCCCTGTGAAACAAATAAAAAAAAAGAGTCAAATTCATACAAACGAAATCAACATTACTCAGCACATCGACAATACATAGATAGCATTACGAATGTAAGTTTAGTTCATCAACTACTTCAAACAGCGAATATAATAAATCTCAATAACCCAGGATTTTGAAGTAAGCAAATGTTGTTAATGATATTGAAAACAACGATCAATAATATTCAACAGGGGGTTTTGCTGCAAGTTCTTCTAGTCTAGGCATCCAATCCTCCATCTGGATATCTATCTCATCGAGGGCTTTCTAATGCACCTCACTGTGTACATCATTCCTTGTCCTTGGATGAAGTAGATCAAGTCGAGATGCTAAAAATTGCATACGTTGCAACGTAAAAAAAAAAAAGACAAAAAAAGTAAAAAAACCTACAGAAAAAACAGAAATAATAACAAAAACTAAACTAAAAGCTTCAGTACTTACCGCAACCAAGGATTACTGTTTGGGAACAGATGGCTCATCATCTTCCACTGCGTCTGTACTGACGCGAACGTGAAATCAAGATTGGAAGTACTCGAGGTACTCATGGCACGCCTCATTGGCAGACTCTGCCCTCTTCATCCCTTGAAATACCTTATATAGACTTGCCAACCCATGAGATCAAGATCGTATCTCAAAATTTCAGGGCCTCTATAAAAAATCTTGAGCAAAAAAAACTTGATAAGAAATCATCTGCGTGTACCTAAACTGTCTTAAGAACCGATCCGGCATATAGGGCTCTACAATACTGCAGCAATAGATAAGGCCCCTATGCAATGATATTGTATGGACTAGTGCAGGATTTGGCTCAAAAGGAAGCCAATTTACCTGATTCATATTAAACGAGTCAGTTGTTAATCGACCAAAATCAGACATTACCCTAGAGAACTAACGTACAATGAAATGATATAAAAATATTACCTCATCTGCCCTCAATACATCCAGTGCACACCTGTATGAGAGTAAGTCCCTATCTGGAACACGCTTCTTGCCGGTGCCGATGTGCCACTTGAGTGCGGCAGACATATTGTTAGTCCAGGATCTCATCTTTGGAGGACTGAATGTAGAAAAGTACTCATATATCCAACTCTATTAAAATGGGAACAGAAGAAAACAAAACAAAAAAATGAGTGAAATTAATGGACCATTAGGGATTTAAATATTGAACTAATTTATAAATGATTCATACAAACCTACAGTAATGTCAAACACCCTCCCAGCTGAGCACAATCCGCTCTAGATGCCCTCCCAAGATGGCGATACAAGTTTTCCAAGCAAGCCGCACCCCAAACATATCCGCTTACGCCCTCCATATTACGGAGGAAAGGTAGAAAATACCCAGACACGTGGGTTTTTGTCTTATCCACGAATAGGGTATTTCCTAACAACCACAATAAATACTATGCGGCAGCATTCATAGGTTCTCTCGGTCTATTGGCACAATAAACTTGAAGTGTGGACATTTTCACACTTCCAAAATCTTTTCCCAACTCAGCTAGCTCTATCCCCAGCATAACTGTAAGCTCTGCCTGTAATTGTGCCGGTTTCATTTCCCACAAATGGGATTTTTGACAATAGGAATACACAATATATATGCCACATCATGAAATGATGCTCATATCTCCGAAGTGGGCGAGTGCGGAACTCGCATAATACAAGAAAAAAAGAAATTACGAAATGAAATTCGAAGTGAAAACCAAAGAATTGGTGTGAATAGATTCCACGTTGAAGAAAGAATCACGGCATGTGGAATGAATTGGTTTCCGGATGCCATCTCTCCACAAAGGCACAAAGCACTACAGAGTCTAACTCAGTATGTATTCAACATGCCAAATGTGACAAACCAGACTGCCTCACTAGGCATTTCATTTGCCACTAAGCTAATATCCACTTTATCAGACAATCGTACCCATTATAACACTTCAACATATCACGTTCCTACGTAATGTAATAAATATATTAAAACATTCTTAGATACAAGTTATAAAGCATATTTCAAAACAAGTAATAAAGCATAATATGATACATGTCCATGCCATATGTAGTAGGCAATATGACCCTTAAAACTCTACAACAACTCTGGATTTGAAGGTCCACTGTCAATCGGATGATCTAGAATCTTGTGTGTCTTCCACCCATCATCCATCCTTGGCCTGGCCTCGGAGCCCATTAATGCTTTACCTTTTCCAATCCCCCTTGGTTGGATGCTTGAATTTGGCCATTTAGTTTTATCGTCCACTTGACTGATCCGAATTCCATTCTATGTCCCCCTGTGCCAATTCCCTCTCAACCCGTTCAGCATTTTCTCTTTCTGCATCATCAGCAGCATTTCCAATATAGGGCGGTGCAAATTCATTTTGAATGGCATCATCGTTACTTGCCCCCTCCACATTTACAGTCTTGGAAAAAGCACGCGATCTTCCTACCACCCTTCTCTGACACTTGGATGCCATGGGCGGGATACTGCCATCTATTTCCACAGTGGCTTGTATTTCCTCAGTAGCTTATTTTTTTCTTCTGTCGAATTTCAACTTCAATCCTTTCAATCTATCTGCCATCTAAAAAAAAAAAAACATGACGCCATGAGAAATTATAAAAAATGATTAAAACAAATAGTAAATAATGTATCCTACCAAAATAGTTTAGAAAAAATTTATATAAAAAAAAACTCAATAAAATCCCGCCAGTGACTGGCGCGATTTCCAGAAAATCCCGCCGGTCACAAGTGGAATTTCACTCAAAATCTCGCTAGTCTCCTGCAGGATTTTCAGAAAAAATCCCGTTAGTCTTCGGCGGAATTTGCAGGAAAAAAAAAACCGCCAGTCACCGGCTGGATTTCCAAAAAATCCTGGTGTGCTGTGACGTGATTTTTTGAAAATCCCGCTTTAGCTGAGCGGGATTTCTCAAAAAATCCCGCCTGTTACTAGCGTCATTTTTGTGTAAATACCGCTCAGCTCAAGCGGGAAATCCCGTCTCAGTGCACCAAGATTTTTTAAAAATCCCGCTTGAGCTGAGCAGGATTTCAGGAGAAAAAAAAAGGAAATTCCTCTGTTTTTCCCAGAAACTCAGCCGCAACCTTTCGAAAAATTCATTTTTTGGGCCAAACAATCCAGCAAAACATCAACCCACAGTAAACCTATGATAATTCTGGCCAAATTCACAAAAAAAAAGTAAAAAAAAACATTAACCAATTTTTAAGAATTTCTAAAATTTAACATACTACCGGTGGAACTTGAAACGAACTAATCCAAAGCACTAATCTTTGCCGATTCGCTGTAAGATTCACAAGATTTGCTATATCGGAAGCACTAACCGCCAACGATTGCTACTGATTTACTCCAACGAGTAACCGCTGGCCAATTTGCTATATTGGCTCCTTCCTTCTTCGCCAATTCGCTCAAAGAAGAAGAAAGGAAAGGTCTTCCAACAATTTTACTATTCACAATTACTGAAGGGCATTATAGTAATTTCACATGAAAATATTCTTGTGAACAGTAAAATTGTTCCTTTAAATAAAAATTTTCTTTTTTAAAAGGAAAAGTTTTTAGAAGCATTCTTTTCAAGAATCTCGAACATAATGACTCTTTTACCCTTTCCAGCATTCTTCTTAATGGCTTTGCCTTCATATTGGTTCCGTCGATTTTGACTTGTGACTTATGTTGTCAATGTTTGGAAACGTGATCCAAATCATGATTTAGATCTCATTTTCATTTTATAATAATTTTTCATCATTCTCAATACACTTTTTTACATTTTTAGTACATCTTTTTACATTTCTAATACAACTTTTTGCATTCCCTATGCAATTTTAGGGGGTGTTCTTTAAGTTTTTGTTTTGCTTTTGATTTCAATAGTAAATTTAATGTATTATTATCAATTTTTATCATTTTCAATACAACTTTTCACTATTCAACTATATTTTTTTACAGTTTCAATACATTTTTTACATCGAAATTGTTATTTTCAGGAACCAAATTACTATTCACTTGAACATTTTCCTGTGAAAAATCTATAATACCCCTTAGTTATAAATATTTTTTTAAAAAAATCATATTCAAGCAATAAAAATCCCGCCCGGGATAGGCGGGATTTTATCCAATCAAAATCCCGCCTATGAAGAAGACAAATCATGCCCACAGGGAGCGTGATTTTCCAATGGGCGGGATTTGGAATTTGTTTTGGCAATGGCAAGATTTCTAGCATAATCTCGTCTATTTTGGGGTTTTTTTTTTTTTGGCAATATCTTGGGCCATACAGGGTTTTTTTTTTTTTAACAAACGAACTTTACGTAAAAAAATGTATAGATTGTTTACTTACTGTGTAATATGAATCGTCCTCGTGACTACCGACCATATTTGGATACACGTGTGAGTGAAAAATGAATGAGTGTAAATGGGCAAAATATACTATTCACGAGAAAATGTTCCTGTGAATAATAACAAATAGTATGCCCCTTTTACATTATAAAACTATTTTTCAAAACCTGTTTTCAAAATTATTTTTCAACCCATCAAAAAGAACATTCCCTTAATATTTTAATAAGAAAATAGGATCAAATGATTTGGATCACGTTTCCAAACAGGGCCTAGCTTTGGATATCCACATCAATAAGGGTCTCAAATCTTATATCCCCAATTACAGTGTGCTACTGTGTCCTCCTTACATATATGAGGGTGCCATTAGTGGATCCATTAGTGAGCTCATCATATATGTGAGGGGGGACATAATAGGAACACTGTATTTGGGGACAATAAATCTGAACCCATCCATAAGGCTGTGAATGTATTATGAAAACTGGGTCCCCCAACTCCATTATTGAACTGAAGTGCATGTCCAGCTTACAATGAACTTTCCATTGTCTGCTGTAAATGTTGGCTTCCTTTGTCTTTTTCAATTCTCATTGAGGCATACTATTTGCAGAACCCATTTTACTAAACACAGGACACTTTTTAAAATTTTAAGTGGTGAAAAGACATTAATGCCCTTGATTCTAACTTTATAAAAAAAAATTTACCCAACCTTTTTTACCCTAACTTTTTTTATCCTTCTTCATCTTCATGAATAAAAACACAAAGGGAGGATCCTCATCCATACTCCCTCCCATTTCCACTCAATCTTCTCCCTTAAACAGTACAATCATTCCATTAAAATACTTGAATTTTGCTTGCATTTCATGGACGAAAATGCAAATGAAGATTCATATTACACGATACATATCACATTACAATGTTTATGGACAAAAGGTAGCACATTTTTTAGGATTTTTTTGTTCACTGGGGCAGAATCGCCCACCGTGGGTGATTCTCCAGATTTTAATCACCCCTCCTGGGCGATTCTACCCCTACTCAGTTTCCGCCCCCGATTTTGGTGATTTCTAATGTCATATTTGTTTTCTTGACAGGCTCTGCATGTTTCGGATGTCGAATCTTTCCATATTACACAGATGTATTTCGAACTGAGGAAGAGTTAATGACTTGAGCTGATTTGATTGGTTGGGTTGAAACCGGAGCGGCGGAGCATCATTTTGATACTAAAAAACTTATTCTAAAAAGTGGAAGGGCCTCTAAAAGGGAGAAGAGGGAGAGTTGACATATGCTGTGATAGATCGGGGGAAGTTAGAAGCAAAGCACCCTTAGACGAAGGGAAAATATCCCATAACAACACTAGTAGCAAGCTGACTGGTTGTCCCTTTCAATTATTAGAGAAAGATATTAGTGGGGGTAACCGGAAGCTGAGTGTCATTAAATGGTAGCACAATCATGAATTACCCCTTGTTAGAAACTGGCATCCAAAGCACTCCAAGTTGAATGAAGAGGAAAAGGAGAAAATTTCAGAAATGATGAAGATAAATTTGGCCCCGAAGCAGATGTTGGCAAAACTGCGATATGACAATGCGACTAATGTCACATGTATCAGACAGGTGTACAATGAAACAACAAAAGTTAGAAGAGATGAGAGGGGAGATTTAAGTACTATACAATACTTCTTGAAACTGATGCAGGATTACAGGTACTACTATTGGTACACAGCGGAAGATGAGCGTAATGCTCTTGAAAAAGTGTTCTTCGTATGTTTCCTTACGTATTGTATATGGATACGACATACAAGACCAACCGGTATGACATGCCTCTGCTTTAGATAGTCGCTCATGTTCGAACAGATCAATACGTTCATGTTGCTTTTTCTTTCTTGAGGAATGAGACCTATGCAACTTATTTTTGGCCTATGACTAGGTTGAGGCAACTTTTTGATCCAGTGAAATATCCACATGTTGTTATGACAAACAGAGAGTCGGCTCTACTAAAAGCTGTGCACCTTGTTTTCCCTGATGCTAAACAACTATTGTGCAGAAGGCATATTGCCATGGATGTAAAGATGAAAGCACTGACTGTGTGTACGGACAAAGAGATATTAGATGAGTTTGAAGGTCGGTGGAGAAGAGTGATGAGTGCTCTAACGAATGAAAAGTTCACGAAAACTGTGGAAATCATTGAGACTAAATATAGAAGCCGGTGGATATCTGTGGTTAATTATATGCACCATACATGTTTGGATCCCCACAAGACCAAGTTTGTCTCATTCTGAACTAAAGAAATAAAATATTATGGAGGGCGCACAAACAACATGTGAGACTCTATTAACTTTCGTCGCATATAGTTATAGATATGACTCCATTATACATTATTCTCCGATTTAAAGCATTAATTTTGTATTTTTTTTATCTCTGCAAGGCTGAGAGTGCACAAGCAATGTTGAAGCGTGCTTTAAAACTGACAGAGGATCATTTCCTATAATTTTTCTGGGCATAAATAAGATGATAAAGTTGCATTTTGGTGAGATCCGTAGTAAAATGGAGGCATCTCGGAGCAAAACATTGCGTGAAGCCAATTACCTATTGTATCGTAGGATCAATGACAGAGTTTCGCAAGATGTCATACTGTTGTTGTTAAATGAATACAAAAAGAGAGGTGCAGTCTATAGGGCAAATAGTGAGCTGTGTGGTTGTGAACTGCGAACCCGCTATGGCTTGCCGTGTGCGCATCAGATGGTTGAAATGGTCAGGAATTACAGACCTATTGATCCTTTAGATGTGGACCTCTTCTGGAGGACCCTATCTTTGGATGAGGGAAACATGCCTAGCGATGAGGAATGGCAAACAGCACAAGGGCGCTGCATGAGAAGTATGTTGAGGCCTCGCAACGTCCGACTGCAGACATTTATAGAGTAGTGGGTGTCATACATAGCACTTTGCATCCAGAGATTATTGACCTCGCTGATCCGATACAAAGGCCACATAGGGGAAGGCCAAGGAACAACTCTATGCAGTGAGATCTATAGGGCTACGAGCATGCCTAGAGGGATGCCAGCATAGGCAGAGGTAAATATAGTTGCCATATCCATTTCAATTGCTTTTTTTTTTTGGTCACTTTTTTATTATGATGCATCTATTGTTTCATGCATACAAATAACATGTGCAGGGCGCAGTAGGTCAAGTGGGTTGTCAACCAGGAGGAATCGAATGACTTCCAACGAATCCAACTGGCCTTTCAACCTGTCGTCTTTGGTAAAACAGTTAGTGTTCGATTATGTTGAGGATTATAAAAATGTAATGGGGGATGGACCCTGTGGTTTTAGGGTAATAGCTAAATTCGTACATGGTGACAAGTCACTTTGGTCGCAAGTCCGGCGGGAGCTGTTACATGAACTTCGCACGTATGCCTCATTATGGTTTGGAGTTCTCGGTGAAGCAATGTACGATAAAGCTCATACAGTGTTGGATTACCATATAAGTCCTGCAACAGAGGAGTTTTTGTTTGATACTTATCTATTTGGCCTACTTGTCGCCACGAGGTACCAGAGGGTATTCGCATTCTACAGAGAAGAATGTTGCACCTTCCTTCCACTTCGCTTGCGGGATTCCGGCGTATGTGATGATCCAAACACGTATATCACTATGGGTCATATCCGGGGCAACTATTTCATTTGTGTGGGGACGAGGGCTGAAATCTTGATGCCCCCAATCTGTGTGTTGTGGCAACATCATAAGGAAGACATGATAGATGAGTTGAAGGACATGTTACAATCTCGCTTAGATAATTATCAAAGGCTGTACGTCGATAGCATAGGTAATATAGACACCCAACCCACGATAGTTATCGATTAGGGTTTAGGGATTTTATGATTTCAAAAGTTTTAGGGTGTGTTTTGGTTTGTATTGGGGGATTAGACTAAATTTGTTTACTTTTTCATCAAATTTGAAGTGTATTATTGTATACTAGTTTGTTTAGTCTCGCGAAATTTGGGCATAGTCTCCCCTGTACATGATCAACTGAATCCCCGTTCAGACCACAAAATGAATCACTAAATTAACATTTCTAAATCATTCACCAGCAACACTCAGTTAAGGCACTAATTCAACATCCAAATTGTATAAGGGGAAAAAAAAAATTTCACTTGGCCACCATTACATTTAATTCACTAAATACATAATCCAAATCTTGTAAGACAATGCACTACGGCTCAAAAGGAGGTCTTCTCGCAAGTTCTTCGAGTCCCAGCATCTGGGCCTCCAAATGATAAGCAAATTCCGCAATAGCCTGCCTACGTGTCTTAGAGTTGACGGCATGTTCAACCTTTGGATGAAAAAAGACAGCCTGAGATGCTAAGTATTGAATTCGCTACAACAAGTAAAATTATAATCCCAATCAGCAACTAGTAAGACAATATATAGGTAAAAAGAAAATCTAAAATCATTATAAACTCACTGCATTGAAGGACAACGGTGTTGGATCAGGAGTGTATTCCTCGACCGGACCCCTACTGACACGAACGTGCGACCGCGATCGGAAGTACTCAAGGTAAACCTAGCATGCTTCGTCAGTATAATCGGCCATCTTCATATCCCGCAGAAGCCTTGTATGAGATATTTCCCAGCCACTAATGTCAGCAACGAACTTGCAAACATACTTTTTTGTCTCTGGGCCTCTGTAGCACCCCTTCGGTTTTAAGACTTGAAAGGAATGTATTAGGCGTACCCGAACTGTCTTAACACCTGATCTGGCATATAGGGCTCTTCAATGTTAACGCAATATATAAGCCCCCTATACAAGGAAATTTTATGGGCCAATGCCGGATTGGGCTCAAATGGTATCCAATTAACCTGTCCGACAGTAAAACAAATCAACAAAGATAGGACAGAAAGAGAAAAAAACTGTTTACAAACACACAGAACGGACATATTACCTCGTTCGGCTGCAATGCATCTAGCGCCCTCCTGTAAGCCTCCAAATCATATTTTGCAACACGCTTCTTCCCAGTACCAACTTGCCATTTCATTGCCGTAAGCCATCCAGTATTCCACGACCTCTTCTTTGGTGGGCTGAATGTTAGGAAGTATTCATATATCCAGCTCTAATAAGAATGAACAGAAGAATAATTAAAACATATGTTCGCCCAAAATATAGCACTGTCTAATAAGGAAAGCAACATGTACAATGACAAACTTGTAGTAAAGTCAAACAAGCAAAAAATTGAGCACTTTGTGCCCTAGATGCCTTCCCAAGTTGGCGATTTAAGAACGCCAAGCAAGTTGCGCCCCATGAGTACACACTTACTTTCTCAATATCACGAAAGAAAGTTAAATACTGCACAGAAACGTGGGTTTCGACTTGTTCACGAACAAGGAAAGCCCTAAAACCCACAATAAATAACCTGAGGCAGCATTCACTTGATCAAATCTACCAGAACAATTTGCCTCAATGATTGTCAACTTCACAAATCCAAGCTTATCCAGTTTCACTTCATCTTTTCCCAACACAACTGCAACATCCGTCGCTATTTGTGCAGTCTTTGTTTTTCCATAAATGGGCTTACCCCCAAGCGGAATGTACAGTATGTAGGCAACATCACGCAATGTTATTGTCATCTCCCCGAATGGCAAGTGGAATGAGTTGGTCTCCGAATGCCACCTCTCCACAAAGGCACAAAGCAGAGCGGCGTCTAACTCATCATGCATGCACTGTACTAAATGGCCAAAACGGACCCCTCTACAAGCTTTTTCATGTCATCATCGCCTAGCCAATTTTTCAAGCGATCGGCCCCATTATGACATTTCAATATCCCCCGTTCCTACCAAGTGTAAAGAATGGAATTACAACATAGGCTTACAATTCCTAAAGCATTTCTTTTGTACAAAAGAATTTAAACTATGCGAAAATACTTTATTATTCCACTTTGGATCACAAGTAATGAAGCATATATAATTAGGAAAAAATTAATTGCTCAAATACATCACAAATACAAGTACACAATTTAATAGAATTACCTCTCCGTGCCAAACGTGGTAGACAGTGTGTCCTTTGAAACTCAAAAGCAACTCAGGGATTATAGGACCACCTTCGAGCGGATGGTCTAGCTAATCCTTCCACCCTGCAATCACTGCCCTAGCGTCACTGCCCATTAGTCCTTTCCCTGCTCTCCTAGTTGGTTCGATGCTTGTATTCGCCCCTTCAGCATCACTTCTTCCACAGTCCCCCTCGTCGTCACCATCGTCATGGGACATTTCAACATCTGAAAATGGCGGTGCGAAAGGATGTTCGGTAAAGGACGCACCGATGTACTCATTTCCAGAGACGGAAGGTTGAACTGAGTGTTCCATAATGGGAGCAGTGACATTCCCAGTCGCAGAAGATGGTCGCGATCGTGCCACGACCTTCCTCGAACACTCAGACGCCGTTGGAGGAACACGAGGGGCATTTTCCGCATCTGGAATAATAGGCTCCCCGGATTTATCCGGAATAACACTCTCTCGGGATGTTTCCGGATTACTACTCTCTCTGGATTTGGATCTTTTCCCCGTCCGGCGAAATATATTACCTTTAAATCTATCCCCCATCTGTAATTACAAGGTTGCAAAGGAATTAATATCAAAAAAAATTCAGAACCAAACGACATATTAACGGAAAAAAAAATTAAAAAGCAAGACAGAAAAGGGAAAATCGCCTGATTTAGGCGATTTTTTTAGGGAAAATCGCCTGATCCAGGTTTTTTTCCCTAAGAAAATCACCTAATTCAGGCATTTTTCCCTAATAAATCAACCTGGATTAGGCCTTTTTTTTTGGGAAGCAATTTTCCAGGTCGTTCGTCGGAAAATCGTTTTTCCAAAGAACGACACCGAAATTTAGCATAAAATGTTTACTACACAGCCGAAAATGTAACATAAACACTAAAACATTACTACACAACCAATACAATGCAATCTTTCAAGATTCCCAACAAAATTGCCATTCAAAAACAGCTCAAAATCCCGAAATCATACATGCATGGAAATTGCACATTAATTATGCACAAAATAGCCGAAAAACGCAACAAACATCCGAAAGCATTCATAAACTTGCCCATAAACTTCACAACAACCAACTCAATGTAATTGCAAGAATTGGAAAAAATTTTAAAAACACAAAAAAAAACCACCAACCGATGGATGGAGCGGCGGTGGCGGTCGGTAGAGATGGATGGAGCGGCGGCGGCGACTTGTCAGAGAGCCTAGTCACGGTCGGAGGAGCTAGGCACGGACAGAAATGGAGAAGAAGAAATGGGAACATGGCCGAATGGAGAAGAGAAGGAATGGGGCAGTAAAAATTATTTTCTTTTACTTTATAAGAGGGAAAGGCAGTTTGGTAATTTCACAGGCTAAAATTTAAAAAAGTGTCCTACAAATAGTAAAATGTGTCCTACTGATAACATCATCGTGTTTTGTTCTTGCATCTTTTTCTCTTTTCGACCTGAAATTGCACGCACTCTATCCTACAGAAACTTTTGTGCAGTCTCAATTTCTGAATCTTGGTGCTGCAGATGGCTGTGTTGGAAGAGTGGGCTCATTTTTCTCAGGAAATTAATGTGGCCCTAAGCTTGATATCCCGGCAAAGAGTTCGCAGAGATTTGGAAGTGGTCACAATGGAGACTATGGATTCTGTTATAACAGATCTGAAATTTCTATATACTTTTCTTGATTACACTCACACGTGGAGCGATGCATCATCGTCATTTTGATCATCTGTCAAAGCTGCAGCCACAAAAGAATTCAAAACATATCTTCAACGTGGTTTTCTTCACAGATACACGGAGGCATCCCTTTCGATCATGGAGAGTTCCTTGTTGCTCGATGTTTTCACCTCTTTAGGTCAAAAGATTTCTATTCTGAAGCAGCACATTAAGGAATTAGCTTATCAAGGCTCTTTGTCCACCCAATCACTTCACCCTCGGCTGCCTTCGTCCACAACAAGCAGTTCAGCCTGGAACAATTTTTGTTGCTCTCTGTACTCATATTTGCAACATTATTGTGGAAAACAAGAGCAATTGGACTCTAAGTTGATCAGCTGATCCAGCAAATGAAGATCAAAGATATCAGAAGCAGTGGATTAGAAAAGGAGAAAATGAGAGGAAGAAAAGCACCGAACAGTAGAGAGGATTCTAGAAACTGATTTGAGAAATTTTCTGTATATTGATGAAATGTGAAAGCTAATTACAATATTGTAAAGACTACTCCTATTTATACAAGTAAAAGCCTCAGCCACATTCTACTTTCAGTGTAGCTTATTTACATGAGATCAAATCCTCTAACAAACTTTCCCTCCTAAACTAATTAACTAATTGAGTTTAGCTAACTCTAATGTACAGCTGTACGGTGGTTAATTTAGAACCATGATTAGCACTTTGCCAGCTCACTTAAGCACGTGCAGACAGAACACTTTCTATCAAGTGGCATTCCTTCTGGCCTTTGTATTGCTTTTGCCTTTGATGAGTTGAGCATCTTGACTTCATCTGATGAGGAGCTGAATTGTTCTTTTTCTGTGAGATATTTCTTTAATTATACGTCGTCACCGGGTTATCCTCTAAGGTTGAAAATGGAAGCCCTAAAGCAGGGTCTGTATTCCCTCTGCAACTTTCTCAATCATCTTTATTGGTCACCTTGGAAGGAGAATCTGATGGGTTAGTTCGGAGGAATGGTTGTTCAAGTTGCTCATTTGTGTTGCTTGCGCTGGTATAATGCACGGTTGGACCAAAGCATGGAAGAAGGTATGGCTTTTGCTTTCAGATCTGCACATGAAAATGGATCCTGATACTCCAAAGTTTCTGGAGATTGCTCTGGGATGCCTAGGTGGACAGTATGATGGGGACTCTTCAGAAATGTGTATATCCTCTTTTATTCATTACACACTTGGTCTAACAAACAGACATCTTGTTCATAAAGAGTTGGTGTCCCTACTTTCCTGTCTCATGAAAATTTCAGAGATGGGTGATATTGATGTGCATTGGACTTCAGTAGCTATTAAAGATGTGGTCATGGAGACTGCACATACAAAAGATGAGTCAAGGAGCGAACATAAAACTCACTTTGCAATTTTTGTTTGCAAAATTTGGTTTGTTAAGGTTGAGATTTTCACCAAAAGTGGCAGAACCCTCCTTGCAGTTTCCAAAATTAACCATGTTGAAGCCCTACATGAGGGGTACAGATTATTGCAACAAATTCTTTTGCCAACAGATAAAAATTCAGTAGAATATCAGTTCTTGAAGCTCAATGAAGGAATTCCTATGCAGGTGCAATCTCTCTATGAGTCATCTCCTATTGAGGACCTCTTGGTTCATAAAAAGGTTAGCAATTTACTTCTAAAGTATCTTGCACAAATTGAGCTACTAAAGGAAAAGGCACTTTTGTTTGAGTTACTGCAAAAGGATTCAAACTTGATGCTCCCCCTGAAGTACCAAATTGGAACTCTCCACGATGGACTCCTTTTCCCCTGAAGTACCAAATCTCTGTTCGTGCATGGTGCTGTGTTTCTCAGAAGTATAAAAAGAGAGATTTGTTGCTTGTTCTTTTATGCCAAATTATAACTGTTACAGATAATACCCATGCAATGAGTGATACAGATTTAGATGAACTGTTGCGTAAAAATTTGAAGGGGAAAAGGCTCCTTGTCATTATGGATGATGTGTGGAGCACTATGGCATGGGAAGACTTCCAACTCTCTTTTCCAGATGACTCAAACGGAAGTAGAATTTTGTTGGCAAGTCGTCTCAAAGATGTGGTTTCAAAAATTAGTAATCCTTATCCTCTTGGTCAGCTCTCTAAGGAGGAAAGTTAGGAGTTGCTAAAGAGAAAGATCTTTAACAAAGAGGAGTGACCTAAAGAATTGTTGGAACCTAGGCAGGAGATTGCCTAAAACTGCCAAGGACTACCTCTTGCTATTGTGGCAATAGCTAGTCTTCTTGATAAGACATGTGGAAGGAGCCAAGAGTTGTGGAGGCAAATGTCTAAAAGCATGTGCTCACGAATAGTTAATGATTCAGAAACTCATTGCAAGGGAATATTGGAATTGAGCTATAGTCATTTACCACATCACCTGAAAGCTTGCTCCCTTTGCTTTGGAGCATTTCCTGACGATAAGGATATTCCAGTTCGGAGATTACAGTGGCTATGGATTGCTGAAGGATTTGTCCGGGCCAGAAGTTTAGAGGATCTTGCTGAGGATTATTTACTGGAGCTTGTTGGTAGAAGCCTAGTAATAGTGTCCAAAAGAAGATCAAATGGAAGGGTGAAAACATGTCTAGTTCATGACGTGGAACATGATTTGTGCTTGTTAAAATCTAAAGATGACAGATTCTTGCAGCCAATATCTGCTAACGATAAACCCTATTGTTCTTTTGATGGTTTACGTTATGGTGTTTTGTATGAGCATTTCAATACTTCAAATTCCATACCATATGAACAGTATCGACTGTGCTTTTCTGTTGATTGGGAACAATTCGTGGTATCAAGGCCTTTTACCCCATTTGCTCGATCCCTGATATTGTCTGCCACCACTGATGTCTCCAAGATGCTCCTATGATGTGTCCTTCATTCCTGAAAACTTTGAGCATCTAAGGGTGTTGGATTTAGAATGCATCAACATGGGCAGCTCCTTGGGAAGTGGAATTGAATTGCTAGTTGGTTTGAGGTATTTAGCAGTTTGTGGTGATATGGTGTTTATTCCACCATCTTTCTCCAAGCTCGAGAATCTTGAAACTTTGCTTGTGAAAGGTTTGAAAAGAAAGCTCGTGCTACCCGATACAATTTGGAGCATGAAAAAGTTGAGGCATCTTCATGTAAGTAATTATACTATCTTCACTTTGCCTAATGACTAAAATGGAAGACAGTCCTTTCAGTTACATAGCTTAGTCACACTTTCCTTGCCATACTTTTCATTCGGGAAGGCGACGAATGAGATCATCTTGAAGTTTCCCCAATCTTCAGAATTTGAAATGTGTATTTGCTGAACCGCCAATAGATGTTTCCATGAATTGCTATGGGGTTCCGGCATTGGAATCACTCTGCCAGTTGGAGTCACTCAATGTATCATACTATGGCAACTCTCAGAAGAGTGATGAACTGAACCTTCCCTCAGGTTTGAAGAAGTTGACATTATCAAACTTCTGTTTGTCCTGAGAGGATATCTCAAGAATAGGGAGATTACAGAACCTAGAAGTCCTCAAACTGATTTCTTCTGCTCTTGAGGTTGATGGGTCAAGTTGGGACATAAGAGATGGAGAGTTCCTTCAACTCAAGTACTTGGAGTTTGACAATCTGAAGAACATCGTCTGCTGGAATGCCTGCCAAGATCCCTTTCCTCAACTTAAGCAACTTGTATTGCGAAATTGTAAATCGCTCGAGGAGGTTCCCTTTGATTTTGGGAGCATCTCAACGTTGGAGAAGATTGAAGTTCAATTATGTGGAGATTCTGTTAAGGATTCAATCACAAAAATTATGGATAGGAATTGAGTGGCGCCAGATTGTTGTCAATTAATAACGGGGCATGTTAATTGTAGGAACCATTTTACTAAACACAGGACACTTTTTAAAATTTTAAGAGGTGAAAAGACATTAATGCCCTTGATTTTAACTTTAAAAAAAATTTACCCATATTTTTTACCCTAATTTACCCACCTTCTTAATCCATATGAACAACACAAAGGCACATCCTTCATCCATACTCCCTCCCATTTCCTCTCAATCCTTTCCTTAAACACTACATACACTACATTCATTCCATTAAAATACTTGCATTTTGCTTGCATGCCATAAACGGAAATGCAAATGAAGATCAATATTACACAGTACGTATCACATTACAATGTTTATGACAAAAGGTAGCACCTTTTTTATGATTTTCGTTCACTGGAGGAGAATCGCCCACGGGGGTCGATTTTATCAGATAAAATCGCCTTCAAGAGGTGATTTTATCTGATAAAATCGCCTCCCAGGGGCGATTCTCCTGAATTTAATCACCCCTCGTGGGCAATTATATGCCTTAGAATCGCCATTTCTGGGTGATTCTAGGGGATAGAATCGCCCACGAGGGGCAATTCTACCCCTACTCTTTTCTCGTCCCCGATTTCGACAATTTCTAATGTTACATTTGTTTTATTGACAGGCTCTACGTGTTTCGGATGATCAAATCTTCCCAGATTACACAGATGTATTTCGGACTGAGGAAGAGTTCATGACTAGACCTGATTTGATTGGTTGGGTTGAAACTAGAGCGGCGGAGCATCATTTTAATACTAAAATAACTTCTTATAAAAAGTGGAAGGGGTTTCTAAAAGGGAGAAGAGGAAGAGTTGACATATGTTGTGATAGATCGGGGGAAGTTAGAAGCAAAACACCCTTAGCCGAAGGAAAAATATCCCGTAACAACACTAGTAGCAAGCTGACTGGTTGTCCCTTTCAATTATTAGGGAAAGAAATTAGTGGGGGTAGCTGGAAACTGAGTGTCATTAAAGGTCAGCATAATCATGAATTACCCCTTGTTAGAAACTGGCATCAAAAGCACTCCAAGTTGAATGAAGAGGAAAAGGAGAAAATTTCAGAAATGATGAAGATAAATTTGGCTCCAAAGCAGATGTTGGCAAAACTACGATATGACAATGCGACTAATGTCACACATATCAGGCAGGTGTACAACGAAACGGAAAAGGTTAGAAGAGACCAGAGGGGAGATTTAAGCACTATCCAATACTTCTTGAAACTGATGCAGGATTACAGGTACCACTATTGGTACACAACGGAAGATGAGCGTAATGCTCTTGAAAACGTGTTCTTCGCCTATGAGGCTGTTCCTAGTCTACTTCGTACGCTTTCTTACGTATTGTATATGGATACAACATACAAGACCAACCGGTATGACATGCCTCTGCTTCAGATAGTCGCTCGTGTTCGGACGGATCAATACATTCATGTTGCTTTTGCTTTCTTGAGGGATGAGACCTATGCAACTTATTTCTAGGCTATGACTAGGTTGAGGCAACTTTTTGATCCAATGAAATATCCACATGTTGGTATGACGAACAGAGAGTCGGCTCTACTGAAAACTGTGCACCATGTTTTCCCTGATGCTAAATAACTATTGTGCAGAAGGCATATTGCCATGGATGTAAAGAAGAAAGCACTGACTGTGTGTACGGACAAAGAGATATTAGATGAGTTTGAAGGTCGGTGGAGAAGAGTGGTGAGTGCTCTAACGTATGAAAAGTTCACGAAAGCTATGGAAATCATTGAGACTAAATATAGAGGCTGGTGGATATCTGTGGTTAATTATATGCACCATACATGGTTGGATCCCCACAAGACCAAGTTTGTCTCATTCTGGACTAAAGAGATAAAACATTATGGAGGGCGCATAAACAACATGTGAGACTCTATTAACTTTCGTCGCATATAGTTATAGATATGAATCCATTATGGCATTATTCTCTGATTTAAAGAATTAATTTTGTCCATTTTTTATCTCTGCAGGGCTGAGAGTGCGCACGTAATGTTGAAGTGTGCCATTAAAACTGACAGAGGATCATTCCCTACAATTTTTCTGGGCATAAATGAGATGATAAAGTTACATTTGGGTGAGATCCGTAGTAGAATGGAGGCATCTCGGAGCAAAACATTGCGTGAAGCCAATTAAATGTTGTATAGTAGGATCAATGGCAGAGTGTCGCTAGATGTCATACTATTGTTGGTAAATGAATACAAAAAGAGAGGTGCAGTCTATAGGGCAAATAGTGAGCTGTGTGGTTGTGAACTGCGAACCAGCTATGGCTTGTCGTGTGCACGTCAGATGGTTGAAATGGTCAGGAATTACAGACCTATTGATCCTTTGGATGTGGACATCTTCTGGAGGACCCTATCTTTGGATGAGGGAAACATGCGTAGCGATGAGGAACGACAAACAGCCCAAAGGCGACTGCATGAGATGTATGTTGAGGCATCGCAGCGTCCGACTGCGGACATTTATAGAGTAGCGGGTGTCATGCATAACACTTTGCATCCAGAGATTGTTGACCTCGCCGATCCGATACAAATGCCACATAGGGAAAGGCTGAGGAACAACTCTACGCAGCGAGATCTATCAGGCTACGAGGATGCCAAGGGGGATGCCGGCATAGGCAGAGGAAGATCCAGAGGCAAAGGTACATATAGTTGCCATATACATTTCACTTTCTTTTCTTTTTTTTTTTTTTGTCACTTCTTTATTGTAATGCATCTATTGTTTCATGCATATGAATAACATGTGCAGGGCGCAGCAGGTCAAGTGGGTCGTCAACCAGGAGGAATCGAATGACTTCTAACGAATCCAACTGGCCTTTCAACCTGCCGTCTTTAGTAAAATAGGTTGTGTTCGATTATGTGGTGGATTATAAAAATGTAATGAGGGATGGACACTGTGGTTTTAGGGTAATATCTAAATTCGTACATGGTGACGAGTCACTTTGGTCGCAAGTCCAGCGGGAGCTGTTACATGAACTTCACGCGTATGCCTCATTATGGTTTGGAGTTCTCAGTAAAACAATGTACGATAAAGCTCTTACAGCAACTAGAAAGACAGATATAGGTAAAAATAAAATCTAAAAGCATTCTAAACTCATTGCATTGAGGGACAACTGAGTAGGATCAGGAGTGTATTCCTTGACCGGACCCCTACTGACATGAACGTGCGACTGCGATCGGAAGTACTCAAGGTAACCCTCGCATGCTTCGTCAGTATACTCGGCCCTCTTCATATCCCGCAGAAGTCTTGTATGAGATATTTCCCAACCACTGATGTCAGCAAAAAACTTGCAGACATACTTTTTTGTCTCTGGGCCTCTATAGCACTCCTTCGGTTTGAAGACTTGAAAGGGAATTTGTTGAGCGTACCCGAACTGTCTTAACACCCGATCCGGCATGTAGGGCTCTTCAACGTTAACGTAATATATAAGCCCCCTATACAAGGAAATTGTATGGACCAATGCCGGATTGGGCTCAAATGGTATCCAATTAACTTGTCCGACAATAAAACAAATCAACAAAGATAGGACAGAAATAGAAAAAAAACTGTTTACAAACACACAGAACGGACATATTACCTCGTTCGGCTGCAATGCATCGAGCGCCCTCCTGTAAGCCACCAAATCATATTTTGCAACACGCTTCTTCCCGGTACCAACTTGCCATTTCATTGCCGCAGGCCATCCAGTATTCCACGACCTCTTCTTTGGTGGGCTGAATGTTGGGAAGTATTCATATATCCAGCTCTAATAAGAATGAACAGAAGAATAATTAAAACATATGTTCGCACAAAAAACAGCACTTTCTAATAAGGAAAGCAACATGTACAGTGACAAACCTGCAGTAAAGTCAAACAAGCAGAAAATTGAGCACTTTGTGCCCTAGATGCCTTCCCAAGTTGGCGATATAAGTACGCCAAGCAAGCTGCGCCCCATGAGTATTTTCCCAACACAGCTGCAACATCCGTCGCTATTTGTGCAGTCTTTGTTTTTCCATAAATGAGCTTACCCCCAAGCGGAATGCGCAGTATGTAGGCAACATCATGCAATGTTATTGTCATCTCCCCGAATGGCAAGTGGAATGAGTTGGTCTCCGGATGCCACCTCTCCACAAAGGCACAGAGCAGAGCGGCGTCTAACTCATCATGCATGCACTGTACTAAATGGCCCAAACCGGACCCCTCTACAAGCTTTTTCATGTCATCATCGCCTGGCCAATTTTTCAAGCGATCGGCCCCATTATGACATTTCAATATCCCCCGTTCCTACCAAATGTAAAGAATGGAATTACAACAGCGGGATACAATTCCTAAAGCATTTCTTTTCCCTAAAAAATTTAAACTATGTGAAACTACTTTATTATTCCCCTTTGGATCACAAGTAATAAAGCATATATAATTAGGAAAAAATTAATTGCTTGAATACATCACAAAAAAGAAGTACGCAATTTAATAGAATTACCTCTCCATGCAAAAAGTGGTAGGCAGTGTGTCCTTTGAAACTCAAAAGCAACTCAGGGATTACAGGACCACCTTCGAGCGGATGATCTAGCTCCCTGTAATCCTTCCACCCTGCAATCACTGCCCTAGCGTCACTGCCCATTAGTCCTTTCCCTGCTCTCCTAGTTGGTTCGATGCTTGTATTCGCCCCTTCAGCATCACTTCTTCCACAGTCCCCCTCGCTGTCACCATCGTCATGGGACATTTCAACATCTGAAAATGGCGGTGCGAAAGGATGTTCGGTAAAGGACGCACCGATGTACTCATTTCCAGAGACGGAAGGTTGAACTGAGTGTTCCATAATGGGAGCAGTGACATTCCCAGTCCCAGAAGATGCTCGCGATCGTGCCACGACCTTCCTCGAACACTCAGACGCCGTTGGAGGAACACGAGGGGCATTTTCCGCATCTGAATAGTAGGCTCCCCGGATTTATCCGGAATAACACTCTCCCGGGATGTTTCCGGATTACTACTCTCTCCGGATTTGGATCTTTTCCCCGTCCGGCGAAATATATTACCTTTAAATCTATCCCCCATCTGTAATTACAAGGTTGCACAGGAATTAATATCAAAAAAAATTCAAAACCAAACGACATATTAATGGAAAAAAAAATTAAAAAGCAAGACAGAAAAGGGAAAATCGCCTGAAACAGGCGATTTTCTTAGAGAAAAACGCCTGGATCAGGCAATTTTCCCTATAAAAATCACCTGTTTCAGGCGATTTTTATAGGGAAAATCGCCTGATATAGGCGATTTATATCAGGCGATTCGATTTTCTTAGGAAAATCACCTGGATTAGGCGGTTTTCAAGCAAAAGATCGCCGGAAAGAGGCAATTTTCCTTTACAAAATTGCCCCTTTCCGGCAATTTTTTAGGGCTCGAAGCGATTTTCCGATTTGTTCGTCGGAAAACCGTTTTTCCGACGAACAAACCCCAAAATTTACCCTAAAATGCTAACTCCACTGCCAGAAACGCAACATAAGCACTAACAAACATTACTACACAACCAATACAATGCAATCTTTCTAGCTTCAACACAAATTTTCCATTCAAAAACGGCCCGAAATCCGACAACATACGTGCATGGAAATAATCACATTAGTTATGCACAAATGGCCGGAAAACGCAACAAACATCCAAAAGCATTCATAAACTTGCCCATAAACTTCACAACAACCAACTCAATGCAATTTGAAGAATTGGAAAAAATATTAAAAACACAAAAAAAAAAAAAAAAAAAACACCAACCGCCAATGTGTGGAGAGGCGTCAGTCGGCAGAGAGGGATGGAGCGGCGGCGGCGGAAATGGAGAGCTTGGCAGAGAGGGATGGAGCGGCGGCGGTGGTCGGACAGCCTCGAGGTCGGGGGTGCTGGCCACGGACGACGGAAATGGAGAATTCGGAATGGGGAAGAAGCCCGACTGGAGAAGAAGGAATGGGGCAGTGAAATTTTTTTTTTTTTACTTTATAAGAGAGAGGGGTAGTTTGGTAATTTCACTGGCTGAAATTTAAAAAAATGTCCTACAAATAGTAAAATGTGTCATACTGATAACAATTCCATTAATAACTTGCATTCAGCGTGAAGAATTGTGTGTTGATTGAGGATATTCTTCTACGTATTGGTGTTGGCAAGTCACTGTAAATATGATCTCTTTGTTTCCTGTGTTGTTTCCGAACAAGAATGCTTCTTGTCAGAATTGTGTATTTTCCTCAGTTTCACTAAAAAAAAAAAAAAACAGGGGTCATGTTTTCCTTCACATTATACTTTTGCCTTTTCTTTCTCCCGTCTTTATTGTAGCTCTTAAAATTGCAACCGAACACAAAAGATTGAAAGAAGATGCAGATGCAATGCAAGTGCTAAACCAGGAAAATGATAAAGATTAACGGCTATTATAGTATTATTTGATTAAAAACCACGAAATTTCCAACAACAATTGAGACGGAACACCAAAAATTCCCCAAAAGACAAGATGGATGCCAAAAGGAAAGCAAAATCCAAGTAATTCCAGTAGGATTAAGTATTAAACTGATAGATAAACTTAATGGAACAAAGAATTGAATTAATAATAACCATCAATAAGCTCAACCTAGCAGGAACGGAGCTAGAGATCAGATTATATAGAAATGAAGATGTCCCAAATGAAAAATGATGGCACTCAACGTCCTGATTCGGTCAGTTTCTAATCTTATAACATACATCCGAGTCCAGAGCATGCACATTAATTTTTATGAAATGCAAACAATCAGGACACTCCTACAAAAAACAGGTTTGGGAACTTCTTTCAAAAATAATAAATCCTTTTCCACTCTCATTCTGGTCAGAACCTAAAAGGAGATAGAACTGATTCGAATATTTCAAAGAATACAGAAAAATACAACAGGAAAATCAACTTGTTGCCAATCAATTCTTCAGGAGTGACTGTCACGGTTGACTTTAGGGACAACATCCACGAGTAGACTTCCAAATCAGGAGCTATTTCATTTTGGCCAAAACTCCAGTGTCCTGATTGAATAATCAGCAGCAGTTGTATTAGATCCAGCTATACATGCTGGTAGCCTTCCATTAGATGATCTTGTTACGAGAAATCAGTGCTCAAAGATTTGCAAGCATATCACGACATAAAATATTTCTGTAGCTCCTTCCAGCGGACTGAAGAACGGTGAAATCCTTTTCCCCTGCAGCACCAATAAATAATACCATCAATCAATGAACTCATGAGGCTTTTCATCAGCAAAAGTTAACACATTTAAATGCTTCACAGCATTGACATATTTAAAAGCCAAAGAACTATATTGAAGCCTAAAAAGTAAAGACTAGACACCATTGCATAAAGAATCTTATGTCTCAAATAAATACCCACATCTGCTTATTATAAACATAATGAGGTATTAAGCCTTGAAAAAGCACAGAAAACCGCCATCCCTTACTCTTGAGACCCTTGTCAACAGCCTTATTTGGATTCCAATTTCCAAAGTTCAAGATCCATTTGAGACACAGAGAAGATTAAGAAATAGCATAAATGTCTAAAACATTCAATGAAACTTTAGGCAATCTGATTTCACACTAACACACATTGTCCAGAGTAACTTAGCCTGGTCCATAACAATCAATAACATAGGTTTTTCTTAAGACGAATATCAGTATCATACAAGGGATTTTCTTTTTCTTATCTATTTTTTCTAACTGATGTTCCACTCTTCCTCTATTTATTTTTTTTAGTCATGAGTCCTGTGGTAGAGGTGAAAGATTAAACTCACCATGTTGGTTTATTTATGAGCTAAATTCAAATTTCCGAGCATGGTTGTCATTTCTTTAGTTAAACCAAAACCAAAGAGAAATTTAAGCATAACTTTTGACCAAACCGTTTAATTATCACGCAAAATGTTTTAACAGGAGATGATTCCAGCATGCTACATCAAAGAAGAAAAAAATAAAAATAAAGATAAAAAGTGGAGAAAGAAGACCACACAGTTCATACCTCGATTCTATATGAGAAAAATTCCCAACCTTGCACTAGAAACATAGAAGTCATCATCAGTTTTGGAAGTTGCATTGATCAACTATCCCACATTGGCATCTCCATTTATCAAAGTTTTATCACTATTGCCGGAAAAATTAACAACGGGCTTGCTGCTAGCCTTCGAGGTCAATTTATCATCTACTGTCGCACTATTCAGTAGGATTGTAGTTTCCAGGTTAACACTTTCACTCTTCTGCATTTTGGCATTTTCCAATGGTAAAGTATTCTTCACCTCAGTTGCTGCTTTCTTCGGTTTGCTCTTATCAGCAGTTTTCGGTGAAATAGTAGTCCTATTTGTTGATTGTCCTTTGTCAGGTTCTGGAAGTAAAGCACGGCGACTTAAACGTAGCTGTCCTTTCTCATTTATCTAAAACAAATGAAGAATAAATTGTAAAGATTCTGGTACTGTCTATTTGAGCACTTTGAAAGAAGCTAAAAGGATTAAGCAAACCAGAAGACGCAAAGTTTTTCATAAAAAGATTGATATAATAATAATTATTAGGATTAATAAGGAAGAAATGGAATTGACCGGAGAAGCAACTCTACTATTATAAAGTATGATGCTTTAAAATTGATAAATCTCATCAGTTCTTTGATTCAATGTTCTTAAACTACGATAACTCTGGGTTCTCGGAGTTTGATGTACATAAAAGGTACTTGTTGAGAAAACTTCAAACCAACTTTTGACTCTCAACTCTTCTAACTGGTGAACCAATAAACATATATAGAAAGAATGCCAACTTAAGTCTATCAAAGGAAGAACAGAAGGAGAATAAAACAAATATAGTGCAACATTTAATTATAGAATGAGGAAGATCCCTACCTCAATCAGCTTGACATCAACTCGATCCCCAACTTTGACAGCCTAAACAATTATAGAAATAGAGAAATTAACAGTACTGTAAAATTCCCAAGGATTTTTATACATACAGACAATTGGTTAATTCACTTACATCTTCTGCCTTTGCCAGCCAATCGGCACTCAATTCGCTAATGTGGCACAGTCCCTGGAATAGAAATGGCAATTCTGAGTCCTACAGCATTTCCTTGAGTGTGCGCAGAGGTGTGTATTATTTCCAGTATTATGGAAGTATTAGGTGTAAAGTGAGAAATAAGTTTTCCATAGTTTGTAAGGAATGCAGAACAGGGAAGCATTCTAAACTAACAACTTCAGAAGCAAAAAATTGTTCTTAGCCATGATCATATATACTTGCTATATATATTACAAATATCAAGGGGTGAATAAGCATGAATTTTAAGAAAATATCCCATTTTTAGATTTAGAAAGTGAATAGGATTTTGTTATGCCTACTATTCATCAATATTGACAGCATTATATTGTACATATTCAGAACTCTTACAGAAAGAGCCACTAGATTTTATAAAGCACACATTTTTGTCACTGTGGAATATTTTTGAAGAACCTTCACATGGCAGCAAATCTGATATCTTTTCCTTTTGCAGGTGTGTGATCTACACCTCTTGCATTGTCAGTCTGTTATTCGTGTGGACCTATGCAGTAATTTTGAAATATGTGCTAGGTATTTGACAGAAACTTAACAAATACCTCCATGCATTTCATCCAATAAAAATCATACAGCATCCAAGAATGAGATGCCAAGCTCATTCAGTCTTGTCTGGTCATGAATATGATCCTTATAAGACTTAATTAGCCTGTTCAAGGGGCTGCTTGTCATTATGGTGCATCATTTGCCTTGTAATATGTTGATATTGAAGGGCATTGCAAGATTTTAAATTTCTAAAAGGAGCGCGAATCTTTATATTTTCGGAATTGTTACTTGCAGGACCACTTTTACTAATCATAGGACCATTTTTAAAAATTTGAGCCATGAAATGACCGTTTTGCCCTTCCCTTTTCTACTACACATATGTTGTGAAATTGGAAGTTTTTTTTACTGTGGATTCCTTCGCCTCCTTCTTCGTCTTATGGTTTGGTCTTGCAATTTTCGGTGTTTTCCGGCTATATTTTACTAATGTTAATATAAATTTTGGCCTTGTTCGCAGGAAAAACAAGTTTCCGACAAACTGTAGAAAAAATCGTTTGTGCGAAATAATTTTCCCGAAAACAATCGCCCATCCGTGGGCGATTTTATCCAAAACCATCGCCCACCATGGGCGATTTTATCCAAAAAAATCGCCCAGTTAAAAAATTATTTTATTATTTAAAATGTTTAGGGATATTATTGTCTTTTTATCAGTTAAAATTTAAAAAAGTGTCTTTTGTTTAGTAAAACGGGTCCTGCAATTAACATGCCCCTATATTTTTACTCAAAGGCGTAATATTATCTCTATTAAGTTAATTTATCAAGGACATTCTCATACTTACTAAAATTTTGCGAACTTAAATACTAAAACTCTTCATTGATTTTTCTCTTCTACATTAACAGAAGGACCCAAAATCTAAATCCCAAAAGTGACAAATTTTTGTACCTCAAACTAAAAATGCATCTCCAAAATCAAATCGAGCAATATATCTCAAAATTCCAAGAGACCAAGCTGTCACCTTCATTCAATAAAAGCTATGCAATCCCTATTTCATGTGCACCTTATTCTTTGGTGTAGCAAAAATTTCCTCCAACTGTAACCATTAATCCCAATATTCTTGAAAAACACTAAATTTGAACTCTGTTTAATCCACACACTCCTATAAACATTGGAACTCTTGTTGAAGAAGAAGACAAGTTCTATTCAATATAATCCCAATTTTATCTCTATTAATCACAAGGGCAACACAAGGAAGACTCCAATTTTCTGATTCTTAGAATTGGTTTCTACAAAACAATCCAAGCATTGAAAAAGGAGGAGAAATTTTATTTATTCTAGTGCCATGTTGATTTGGTATTTTTATACTGTTATAAAATTGATAAAATTTTGGAGAAGAAATATTAAATGTTGAAGCTGTTTAGGAATCGAATTGTTAGAATTATTTAGGTTAACAAGAGTTGGTATTCTAATCTTTCTTCCCTCTGTTGATGTACTGTTAATCATTGATAGGTTTCCTTTTTCTTTTCTTCAATGATCCTCAAGTACTATCTTTGTTATGGAAAATCTTTTGGTTTTTCCTGTATGTATCTTGACCCCTATTTTGGGTGATCTTGATATTTTAGCCACAGGTTAAGAAAAATATTGGACAAAAAGGTTCTAATTTACATATTCTAATCCTTTAAAAAAACATAAGAAATTCCTGTGGGCTTTGTACGGAAAGATATAAGGTATAAGATGTGTTGTTTCCAACAAATTTTGGGGAAGGAATAGTGAAAGAGTTTAGGTAACTATTTAGTAGAATCAAGTTAGTAATTAATAATGATAAGGTCATTGAAAAAATCATTGTATGCCCTTTATAAAAATTACAGAAAGTTGATACCCTTATTATGAATTCAAACACTTACAATGCCCCTAGAAGGAATTTTCCCTTCAAATTTTCATATGTTCCTGTGTTTTTCCACTTCCATGATGTGAACATAATCAGCTTGCCTCGAAATTTGTTGCAATAGATACAACTTAGAATTATTCAAAGCATAGCATGAATTTTTGCAAAGACAATAAAAGGGAAAATTTTGTAGCCTATGCAAAGCAATGCCCACAAAGATGTTTAGAAGGGTAACCCTGTACATAGAAGCTCCCATGCCCACAAAGAGGTTTAGAAAATAAAATTTTAAAAAAAGATGGAAAAAAAATCTACTGAAAAGGATTAAATGCGAGTCCTTAAGAAAAGAGCTAGAAAGATTACCTCTCGCCCGGGTGCAATCTCAACAAAAACTCCATATGGAGCAATGGATTTGATTTCACAGTTCCTGATTTGAAAGAGAAAGAAGATCCAGATAAACTCAATATTGCTAGCGAAAAGGATGTCCAACCAACTAACAAATGATAAGACTTTGTAACATGAACATTTTCACAAAGCAGATTAATGACTCTGTAAGTATGTAGACATGAGAACATTGATCTGTTCAGCTTGTTATCCAGAATCAAAGGGTATGTAGGAAAACCATAAAAAAAAAATTCTGTCACCAGTATTAAATCTGAATGCCAACAAGGGAAAAGCATTTCCAAGCCATTCGATTAATAAACCACAGAAATGTTGAAGTGAAATTTAAGACCTATAAATATCACCAATAGTTGGAACCATTGTAAGATTGCTTATAAGTGCTTTTGATTTCTCCAAGCTAGACAGATCTTTGGCAGTTATTTTGACCTGAAGCAGTATAAGAATAATTCATATCAGGATCAGGAAGCCAATGACAAATTGTGAAAAAGATAAATTACATAATACAGTAAAGAGGTAGAGTAGCTTACAGTTCCATCATCTTGTGTTTCAATAGCTTCAACCCCACTTTCTTCGATAATGCTCTTCACCCTTTTCCCTCCAGGACCAATTATAAGGTTAATTTTCCCTGGTTTAACCTATGGAACATCAAAATAACAAGAAAATGTCAGATCGTATCCACATTTCATTTAACAAAGTAAAGTTACACGGTATACCTTCATGACGTGAATTAGTGGAGCATACTTCGAGAGACTTTTTGAAGGTGGAGGGGAGCACTTTAACATTTCAGCTGGAGCAGGAACAACCATAGTGTTGAACTTAGAAGGAGAATATTGAAACTTCCAAATATCAGAAATTCAAAAATTACTTGACATAAGCTCTTTCAAAGAAAAACCAAATTTATTGTTCACCACCATAAATTTTAATGGTCAGATATTCTAGTAAATACTATAGTGCTTTGGACAACACACAGAAAGCCATCAAACAATCTATCTGTAAACTGAACTAGAATGAGAGGAAAGACTTATATCACATATACCATTTGTAAACGGAATTTTACTTGCAGGATCACTTTTACTAATCATAGGACCATTTTTAAAAATTTGAGCCGTGAAATGACCATTTTGCCCTTCCCTTTTCTACTACACATATGTTGTGAAATTGGAAGTTTTTTTACTGTGGACTCCTTCGCCTCCTTCTTCGTCTTATGGTTTGGTCTTGCAATTTTTCGGTGTTTTCCGGCTATATTTTACTAATGTTAATATAAATTTCGGCCTTGTTCGCCGGAAAAACGCAGCAAACTGTAGAAAAAATCGTTTGTGCGAAATAATTTTCCCGATTTTTTTGGATAAAATCACCCATCAAAACAATCGCCCATGGTGGGCGATTGTTCATGATGGTGGGCGATTATTCCAATAACAATCGCCCACCATGGGCGATTGTTCATGTAGCGATTGTTTTGGATACAATCGCCCATTATGGGCAATTTTATCCAAAAAAAAAAATCACCCAGTTAAAAAAATATTTTATTATTTAAAATGTTTAGGGATATTATTGTCTTTTTATCAATTAAAATTTAAAAAAGTGTCATGTGTTTAGTAAAACGGGTCATGCAATTAACATGCCCCTTTGTAAATGGATATATATACATCAAACAAACTCACCAACCACACTCACCACCCACACTCACCAACTATAGGAATCAATTCTTATTCTTTAACTTTCCTATATTCCCTCCTATAATCCTGATTATGTATTATGATTGACAGCACATGTATATTTTATCACACTCCCCCTCAAGCTAGACCACAGATATCAATAATGCCCAGCTTGTTACAAATGAAGGTAACCTGAGCTCCATTGAGAGCTTTTGTGAAAATGCCCCTAACTGTTCCCTAGTCCTCACGTATGCTGTAGCAATCAAGTTTTGCTGGATCTTCTCTCGAACGAAATGACAAGTCAATTTCTATGTGCTTAGTTCGTTCGTGGAAGACAGGATTAGAAGCAATATGAATTGCTGCTTGATTGTCACACCAAAGTTTTGTCGGTCCTGAGGCTTTGAAGCCCAGTTCACCTAGAAGTTGAGAAATCCACATTACTTCTGCTGAAGCAGGCGCCATTGCGCGATACTCAGACTCTGCACTTGATCGAGATACCACATCCTGTTTCTTGCTCTTCCATGAGACTAAATTACTACCAACAAACCCACAGTACCCAGTAGTGGATCTTCGATCAATCTTAGAGCTTGCACAACATGATTCTACCCATGATTCTGATATAGAATTCCTCGTCCAGGGGCTCCTTTTAGATAACACCAAATCTGTTCCAAAGCTGACCAATGATGAACCGTAGGAGAAGACATGAATTGACTTACAATGCTGACTGAGAAAGCAATGTCAGGATGAGTTACTGTGAGATAATTCAGTTTGCCCACTAATCTTCTGTATCTCTCCTAATCTTCAAAGGCTTCTCCATCCTTAGTAAGTTGATGATTAGGAAGCATAGGACTACTGTGTGGCTTAGCTCCTAGCTTCCCAGTATCTGCTAACAAGTCCAAAACATACTTCCGCTAGGATAGGAAGATCCCCTGTTTGCTCCTTGACACCTCAATTCCCAAGAAATATTTTAGAGGCCCCAAATCTTTAGTATTGAACTGACATTGAAGAAATGATTTTAATGACAAAATCCCCTGCACATCATTTCCAGTGATAACAATGTCATCAACATAGACGACTAGCAAAATGACTCCTGAATCAGAGTGCCTATAGAAAACAGTAGGATCACTCTTACTTTTCTGCATCCCAAATTCCTCCACTGCATTGCTAAATTTTTCAAACCAAGCACGAGGACTTTGTTTAGCCCATACAATGACTTCCGAAGACGACACACCTTCCCACACTCCCCCTGAGCAACAAAACCAGGAGGTTGCTCCATATACACCTCCTCTACAAGATCACCATGTAGAAAAGCATTTTTCACATCTAGCTGGTGCAAAGGCCAATTCTTTATGGCAACCAATGAAACAAATAGGCGAACAAAAGTCAATTTGGCTACCGGAGACAATGTGTCTAGATAATCAATACCGTAAGTCTGAGCATAGCCTTTAGCAACCAACCGTGCTTTGAGACGAGCTATAGATCCATCAGAGTGGAACTTGACAGTAAACACCCACTTACACCCAACAGCTTTCTTTCCATATGGTAGCTCAATCAAGTCCCACGTGTCATTTTCAGTTAGGGCATTCATTTCATCAATCATGGCTGCCCGCCACCCAGAGTGGGATAGGGCTTGCTATACTGATTTGGGTACTTCAATTGAGTCAATAGAGGCAATAAAGGCACAAGAAGCAGATGATAACTTGTTATAGGTAACCAAAGAAGAGATAGGATAGGTACATTGGCGTTTACCTTTGCGAAGGGCGATAAGGATCTGATGAAGAAGAAGATATCAGTTCCGGACTTGAATCAGGAGGACTTGGGCGTCTCGAATAAACCTGAGTGATGGAGGGTTGGGGTGGAGGGAGTTCTTGAACAGGCAGGCTTTGGACTAGAGATATGATAGATTAACATTTCATCATCTTCTCAGTGGGTTATTGATTCTGGTGCCTCAGACCACATGACGGGTAATCCAAACCTTCTTTCCACCCTTCATAAACATAAACATCACTCTTCCGTCACCTTAGCAGATGGATCCATCTCTAATGTTTTCGGCTCTGGCACAGTTAATGTTACACCCACTTTACCCTTGCAATATGTTCTCTATTTACCTAAATTTGCGATTAATCTTGTATCTATTAGCAAAATCACACGTGCTCTCAATTGTTGTGTCTCATTTTTTCCTGATCATTGCCTTTTCTAGGATCTTATGACGAAGCAGATTATTGGTAAAGGGCGCGAGTCAGGAGGGCTATACATCTTGGATACCTAAATACCCAAACCTATAGCTTGTGCCAGCACTCTATCTCCTTTTGAAATTCACTGTCGGTTAGGTCATCCTTCCCTACCCTCACTCAAAAGGTTGTACCCGCAGTTTCAGAATGTCATTTTTAGATTGAGTCATGTCAATTTGCTAAGCATCATAGGTTGTCCTCTGTCCCTAGAATTAATAAAAGGGCTAGTCATAGTTTTGATCTAGTTCATTCTAATGTTTGGGAACTTTGTTCAGTTTTATCAAATGGTTTTCGATATTTTGTTACATTTGTGGATGACTTTTCTCGTATGACTTGGCTTTATTTCATGAAATCCCGTGCTGAAGTACTCTCTCATTTTCAATCTTTCTGTGCTGAAATTAGAACACAGTTCAATGTTCAGGTGAAAATCTAGCGCAGTGACAATGCCAAAGAATATTTCTCTGGACCCTTTCAAATATATATGACCCAAAATGGGATTCTTCACCAATCCTCTTGTGTTGATACTCCATCTCAAAATGGAGTTGCTGAAAGAAAAAACAGACACCTATTAGAGACAGCTAGAGCCCTCATGTTTCAAACTCATATCCCTATACACTTTTGGGTTGATGCAGTCTCTACTGCATGTTTTCTAATCAATCGAATGCCCTCTACTATCTTACGACATCAGACACCCTATTAGACTTTGTTTCCCAGCCAGCCAGTTTTTCCCATTGAACCTCGTATCTTTGGGTGTACTTGTTTTGTCCATGATGTTCGTCCACAAGTTTCAAAACTGGATCCTAAGTCCTTACGGTGTGTTTTTCTGGGATACTCTCGTTTACAAAAAGGGTATAGGTGTTATTCTCCTCTGTTAAACAGATACTTGGTTTCAACTGATGTCACATTCCATGAACGGCATCCTTTCTTTAGTGAGTCTTCACAACCAGCATATCCTTGATCAGTATATCCTTGATCAGTCTCAGGAGGAGGACTATCAGTAAGGTGCTTCTCCTGAGAAATACTCCTAAAATACAAACGAACAGTTTTATTCCAATAAAAGTAATTGAGTTCACTCAGTTTTTCATCAGTAATTTTGCCAACAGAGGACACTAACCCAGTCACCCCTTGTTTTTGTTGAGCCATAATAATTTTTCAGAAATCTGATAGTATGAGCCAACCAGCACACACAAACAGAAAAGAAGAACAAACCTGCACATTTGGGTAGAGAAACAAAAGGAAAATAGGACTGCACACTTGGGCAGAAAAAACAAAAAACAGCACTGCTCACTTGGACAGAGAAACAAAAGGAAAACAGGACTGCACACTTGGGCAGAAAAAACAAAAAACAGCACTGCTCACTTGGACAGAGAAACAAAAGGAAAACAGGACTGCACACTTGGGCAGAGAAAAAACAAAAAAAAAAAAAACAGCACTGCTCACTTGGACAGTAAACTGAACGAGAACTGAATTAAAAGATTCTGAGGAGTTGCACTGCTCACTTGGACAGTAAACTGACAGAGAAAAAATTCCTAGGCTCTGATACCATGTAAACTGAACTAGAATGAGAGGAAAGACTTATATCACATATACCATTTGTACATGGATATATATACATCAAACAAACTCACCAACTACACTCACCAACCACACTCACCAACCACACTCACCAACTATAGGAATCAATTCTTATTCTTTAACTTTCCTATATTCCCTCCTATAATCCTGATTATGTATTATGATTGACAGCACTTATGTATATTTTATAACACTATCAATTAGAAAAGACAAGAAATGAAAACAGAAGCTGGTAAAACATAGAAGAGAAGAAAGTTTGAAAAGAAATAATTTTCTGGACACCAATTAACTAGAGAAATTATAAGAGTAGGTACCACATGACAGACATTGGACATTATATATATTTAAAAGGCAAGGTTCTACAGAGGGCAAGCTAATAGAAAGGACAATTGCAACCTCATGTGGGTCTACAAATGAGATATATATTACTGGTTCTTGATCACAAGCTACCCACATCCCCTCAGAAAAATTACTATAATTTACACAAAAAGGCAAAAACATGAGATGACTTAAAGCAAGTAACTTCCAAATTTATGGGGCAGTCATAATAAACTATTCTCCAGTCCATCTTTAAAGCTAACATTATTTCCAGGATATATACCAAGAATAAGTCTTCGACCATCTCTTGCTTGTTGCAGAGCCTGCTTCATAATTGGTAAAGTGATCCCTCCAACCTACAAGAACAAAATTGAGGATAACAGTAACAATTTAACAGTATGCCATTACCAAGCAAGAGTGCAAAAACTAGTGGGTATCAACAAAGTGAACACACGTGAGTAACACTTCTGTGCCACATACACAGAATCAAAGCTTCCCATTATAAATGCAGAATTAGTAACTTTTCCGATAAACTTATAATGGAAAACATACTATTCATTACCTTGATGTCTAACTGGAATGCAGTTATGCCATCATCATTTCCAGCAACCTAGAGATTTAAAATCATGGTTAACATGTTCAGAAACTGGCTTTCAGCCGCCTTAAATATGTGGCAATAATCTATAATCTCCTCTAGATTTATGTCTTTTATGATCCCTTTACAGTAAATTTAATGAACCAGCAACATTACAAAATAAAAATGAACTAAAGAGATGGAACATGCGACATCCAAAAGATGTTAAAACATTTCAGATCTGAAGACCTTGAAATCCATATCTCCAGATGCATCTTCTGATCCAGTTATATCTGAAAGGATAAGAGGAGTTCCATCTCCGCCAAACTCTTTTGTGTCCAACACCAAGCCCATTGCTATACCAGCAACGGAGCACTTCACTGGAACACCAGCATCTTGCAAAGCCAAGAAACCGCCACATACTGAAGCCATGCTGTAATCAGATTTAGGTGAAGGAGCAGATGAAAAAGGTGACAGTGCAGAAAAAATCTTGACTTGGAGATAAAAGCACAAGATAATAGATTTGGAAAAATATAATCCTCATAAATGAAAATGATGACTGCATATCTGATACATTGTATCACTCAATGCACAACAGGTTTACCTTGATGATCCATTGCTCTCTGTAATGGTACTTTCCACACGTATGGTATAAGGAAAATCATTTTCAGAGGGCAATATAGGCTCTAAAGCTCTTTCTGCTAACATGCCATGACCAATTTCTCTTCGAGATGGTGCTCCCACCCGCCCAGCTTCACCCACAGATGAGGGTGGAAATGAGTACTGTATAAAAGAAGTCAGAATTATTAGATGAGTTTTTGAAATCTCTCGAGAGCACAAAACCAGGTACTGCTCAAATTCTAAACATAACATATCAAATGAGGAATTTAGGACAGAATAGTTTTTCCAAAATGCAAACTTAAAGCAGTGGCATGCACAGGAGTGTACTACAACAAGCACCGTGAACTGACTGCAGTTGACAACATGATACGTTGAAATAGAACAGAGAGAAGTGAGCTGGGCCACTGGATATGAAATCCCTACTGCCCTGTATAGTATTGAAGTTGTGGTCGAAACTTTGGTTTTGATTGATTTTAAATTATTAGAAGTGTATTGAAAAGATAAAAAGATATATTGAAAATGTAAAAAGCCATATTGAGAATATAAAAAGGTGCATTCAAAAACTATTATAAAATGCAAAATGTGGTTCAAACTGTGATACAACAACATGACCTATATATATTTTATGGATAGACTTGAATTTATGAGAACATTCTGTTGGTTTAATAAGAAGGGAAGGGATCAAGAATTTACCCAGTGTAACATATCACATTTTACCCACAGCAAAAGTAAACTAGGTAGGGTTAAATTAGAGGGAAAAACTCAAATGTCCTGACACTCAGCTCCACCAATATATTTAAACTCATTTTACTTAACTTTAAGAAAAGCTGAAGCCCCAAAGAACATTGTTCTGGAATAACCAGAGAGAGAGAAGCAGACAAAAAGGGAAACAAAAAGCAGAAGCAAAAAGTGTCAAAGGAAAATAATTTATAAGCACAACCATGAATAATTTACTGTAACATTCAAAAAATGTAAAGGGGCAGATTGATGCTATTTATGGATCACTTTAAAGAACCTTCAGGCATAAACCAGGACAGATTACAATATACAATCACCAACAAGTTCTTCACTCAAATGAACTCAACAACTAACTCTAGCAATCAATACATTCTATATCCATTGGATGACTTTATCAGTAGGATTCCATAGAGATCTTCAACTAAACAAGGAGCCAGAGCATTTATATTGAGTTTCTACCAGCATATGCTTAAGCATCATTTTTAATCTAACCTGTTAGACCAAAGTTTTAAGGTAACAACTCATTAATCCTCTGATTAGCAAATTTCAAGAAGCAACGAGTGCATACATGTACTATTATATCATGACAACCAGAACCATGGAGCATCACTTCATCATCAAACGAAATACAACTGAGTGTTTTGCTGATTCTAGAAAGTGGCTTTTAAAGATATAAGCCCTAGAATAGCTTTATTCCTAAGGAAAAAATGGAAACAGAATATATTCAGGGTTCAGCCCCAAGCATTCCAAGAAAGAAAAAATAACTTATGGTTCTGTGCTGGTAAGATGAGAGAGTTTCAGCAGTATAAACTCTGTAGTCAAGTAGGATGACAAAACCCCACCTGAAGATAAAATCTCTTGAATTCTTCTTCATCTACCAGGTTATCTATTTTCTGCGCCATTTGTTTATCACCAAGGGTGGCGACAGCTAGCGACTGTTGGAAAATAAAAAAAATAAACAGGGTTAATTATCAGCATTCATTTGGTCTCCACTGGAGAAAAGAAAATCCTTACCACAGTATTATTCACCTGAATACAAGAAAATTTTAAAACTTGGAATCATCTTGATCGCAATGTACAGGCACAATTTACACAAACCTTCCTGAAGTGTGATTCACATTTGAATATGAAAATCTTGGAATCATTTTGCTCACTCACAATGTACAGAAATCATAATTCAGAGGCTTAAAAAATAAAGAATCTTGGAAGTCCTTATGGAAAATATGATTCACCATAAAGCAGAGTATTCTTTGGCATACCATCAGTGAAATGAAACATCTTCATAAGGTAGACATAATCTATTATCCACAGAGGAAGTCCAACAGTGCACAAGGTTGGACAACATTGCTACTACGTAAATGGCTTGATTTCTCAAACTTCTTTGATAAGTAAGGACCTCCTTTTCGTTGCTTCAGCATTTTAATGCCTCGATTTTTCACAAGGGTATACAAAGATTAGACATAATTCTAGTATCAATGTTAAGCTAATCCTTCAACGTGTTGAACTCCAGAATATCAAATGAGTAATAAAGAATATGTGCCATGATATATAAAAGTTAGAGAATCCAGAAAATGGCAGGTTCAGTGGACATTATCCTTTAAGACAATTTTCATATATTCCAGGTTGTTTGTGTATGCTCTGATAGAACAAAATGGCAAGGTATAATCTATATGGCCAACCCCTCATATTAATACTAGGTTATTTTTTTAAAAAAAATAAAAAGTATTAATAAACACATAAATATCCGTGGAAAATTGATGGTTCGAAGGGAATTTTTTCGTGTCACCAGATGATGAAATAAGTGACAACTACAGGCTCATTAAGTCAGTTCTGGTAAGCCAGGGTAACATAGAAGAGAGGGGTTACATCACCAGGACTCAGAATTATCAATTTCTATCTTAAACTTCATACCTTTTAATTTTCTTGGTTGATTAAACTCTAAGGAAACTTGGCTTGTGGTTGTTTTCCACAAAAATATCAATTTCAAGAAGCGTGTGGAGGATGAAGAAAGATGCAATAGGCTGATTCTTGAAAAATGAAAAAGATCACTAGAACTAAATACTCAAATAGAAAGATCATATATATAAGCCGATTCAAATATCTGTGACTCAGAATCGTAATTCATCACCAAGATTCTAGTTTTATCAAAAGCTTTTAGTTATAAAGGGATCAATGTTTACAAAGGTGGTTTTAGACTTACCAATTTAATACTGGAGGAACTCTTAGATTACTGTAGGAGATTGAACATTTGAGTGAAAGACAAACTCTTATGACCAGAAGGATTGCTGTTACGGAGCAGAGGGAAGGAGGAGAAGGAACTCAGAGTTAACTGAAAAGGGGGGGAAAACAATTTCAAGAACGGAATTGTTAATTGGAGGACACTTTTACTAAACACAGGACACATTTTAAAAATTCTATCATTGAAATTACTTTTTTGCCCTTTCCATTTTATACTTCTTTCTACAGTAAAATTAGGCTGGGTATTGTGTTTAGGATGTTTTTTGGGTGTTTCGTGCGTTTTAAGGTTGTTTTTTGCAAATTTTAGGGTACTTTATGCATTAGTTCCCCGGAAAAAGGGTTTTCCGGCGAACTGTTGGTAAAATCGCTTGGGCGAAGCGATTTTACCAAGAACATTCGCCGTCCTTTGGCGAATGTTCCTCGAAAAATCGCCCTGGACAAGCAATTTTCTGAGAAACAATCGCCTGGCCTAGGCGGTTTTTGCCGAAACAATCGCCTAGGCCAGGCGATCCTACTAGGAAAAATATAATCGCCACAGGACACCAACGTTTTCCCATATAATCGCTCTGTGGGGGCGAATTTTTACTGGAAATTGGCCCGGCGAAGGCGATTTTATCCAATAGAATCGCCCACAACAGGCGATTTTATTGGATAAAATCGCTTCCTCCTAGCGATTTTATCTAATAATATCGCCTGTTGTGGGCGATTCTATTGGATAAAATCACCTCCGCCGGGCGAATTTTCAGTAAAAAGTTACAAGGATATTTTAAGTAGAAAGTTATGAGGATATTTTTGTCTTTTCGCCACTTAAAATTTTAAAAAGTGTCATGTGTTTAGTAAAACACGTCCTGCAATTAACATGCCCCTTCAAGAATTCTTCATTTCATTTTATGGTCTCTCAATGGTACTCATGGTCAAAAAATCATTAACTATGTTTAGAGATCTCTCAGTGGTACTAATGGCTGCCCTTCGACCCATCAATTTTCTTAGTGTAGAAATCTGTGATACAGGAGATGTCAATGGAAGTGGCGGATATCACTAATTGCAAAGCAGTAATCTGAAGGCCATTGACACTGCTCTTGATTTATTATAGTGTCAGCTGAAACTGCAACCTTCATTAGAAATAGGATCAGAAGGTAATTTTAGTTCCCAAGCTAACTGCGAGGTTCATTCATTCAAACAGTTACAATTTCTTGGGAAATCAATCCCCTATTTTTCGATTGTTTCCTAATGTTGGAAGTCTACTGTTACAGGAGTCAATACATTTAAATATATCACAATGCCAAAGAATTCAGCTATTGAAGAAAGATAAAAGTTTCCTACTAAATGACATTTTTAGACATTTATTAATTTGTTTGGCTTCATGTTCATTCTTTAACTCTTAATCCTGACAGGAGCAGGTCGCCAGCAACATGAACATTCTATTACTCAAGTTACAGAAAACAGATATAGTCCGAAATCTGTAAGAAACAAAAAGCTCAAATAGACGCCTAAGTGAAATAATTATTGGAGAATATATAGCAGAGTAGCGGCTCCAGATCAATGAAACATCAATTATGAAATCAGAACAACTTTAAGAGCATCAGATCTAGAAACCAGACATTTAAATGAGTAGAATCTTGAAACTCCTGAAAAGCATGGATAGATATGGATATTAACAAATTTTATTGAGGAGAGTGAGGTCTAAAACACCTGTGTTTCCCCCCGAGTAAAAAGTGCACTTCCATGTGCTCTCGGAAGTAGTCCACAACATGAGTTTATTGGCCGCAACTCTTGAGGTGTTCTGCCGTCACTTCGCTTTCCTCCCTAGGGAAACAAGAAAAAGCAATCCTTTATCATAAAATCAACAATCTGAAAGTGGTCTTTTTTTCTTTTCTTTTTTTTTTTTGTCTTTTCTTTTCTTTGTAATTGGGAGGTCTCAGAGTCCGGATCTCTTAGCTACAACCCCTCCCCCATATTACGCAAATCAACCCTCCGAACCAAACCCAACCTAACCCCTTAAGCCCACCAAAAATATAAAACCAAATAAAAATTAACAGTTATGTTTCACATTAACATAGTCATGCTCCCAAATGAGTCAGCATATTCTTCAAATATAACTCATAAGCCCTTAAAATTATTTAATGAAGTTAATAATAACAAAATTACATTAGGAGAGTTGGCTCATTTCCAAAAATCATAAGAATTTTACATATTGTCGCAAAATTCAACCTTTGGAAGTAGAAAAAGCACTAAGAAAAATGAAAAATGGTAAGGCAGTTGGTCCCAATGATATTCCAATTGAGGCATGGAAGTGCCTTGGAAAGGTTGGGATTACAAGAACTTCTCAGAAAGGAGTGCAGGAAGCAAGAGGGGTGCCATAGAGACATGGTTCCAGAGAACACCTCAGAGGAAAAAACTATTAAAAATTGCCTAATACCCTTAATTTCATATGTAGATCCTAGTCATTGGATGAAATGATTCAGAAAAGTTACTGACAAACAACACACAGCATCAAATACAACAACGCACATCCATTTCACATACATACGAAGTCTTATATGCTAATTCATGCTAAGTCTAAATTTTCACATGTAGATCCTAGTAACTCGATAAGATCATTCAGCAAGTTACACACCTACAGACATGTATAATACATGTTGAAGAATCAGGAAACTAGTTGTATATGGTAGTTAACTAATCCTGAAGGTATCAAACAAATAATCAGAATCTGGTTTATGGTAACGTAAGAGGTTGTTCCTATTTTGACTTTATGAAACAATGTTAGAATAGGAAACAAGTAGTTGCCTAAATCTGAATCCTAGTCTAATTTTGTCTTCTAGTTAGTTACCTAATCCTAGGAGATTTCAGTTGTTATCTTGCCTATTTAAAGGACAGACAATAAGCTTGTACGGATCATATTTTTTTAATTCTAATACATGAGAAAATAATTCTTCTCTCTTACCAAATTCTACATGGTATCAGAGCTCTTAGGTTACTACGCTGAATTTCAAAGCTGCCATGATTGGCTCAACCGCAGGTTCCACGGGTACTGAAAGTTCAGGAGGAACAACTTCAGCCCCCGTAACCTCATAACCAACGGCAAGCAATAATCTTCATCTGATTGAGCATCCTCATCTGATTGAGGGGTCAGCTCTTATGGTCAGAAATCCAGAAGTGGGAAAACAGGGGAGAAATTGACCGTGGTGTGAACATTGTAAGAAAGCATGGCACACCAAAGAGACTTGCTGGAACCTACATGGAAAGCCTGCAAATCTGAAGAAGCCAGTTTCATACTCGAAACCAGGAGGAGAAGGACATGCCCAAACCAAGGCTATCTCCTTCACTCAAGAACAGGTTGCACAACTCCAGAGGCTGTTTCGGACCCAATCCTTAGGCTCTATTCCTTCAACTTCTTGCTCCTTAGCCGAGTCAATAATCTCAATTGGTACAATTGCTTTTACCAAGTCTAATGACTTCTCGATACTAGATTCAGGAGCCACCGATCACTTGACTGGTACCTCTAGCTTCTCTCTCATATAGACCTTGTGCAGTAAACAATAAAGTCAAAATAGCAGATGGCTCTTTCATAACTCTCACAGATGTTCCTACATTAACATATAACCTGTTGTCCATTAGTAAATTTACTAAAGATCATCACTATTCTGCAAAATTTTTCTCTTCTAAATGTATCTTTCAGGATCTCACCTGAGGGAAGGTGATTGGGGATGCTAAGCAGGATGGTGATTATACCTTCTTAACATCAAATCTCTTGGTACACAAGACCAGAAAAGGTGTTTCAATTCAGTACAGGTTAGAGATGATAAAAGCTTGTTATGGCACTATAGATTAGGACATCCTAGTTTTCAGTATTTGAAATTATTGTTTCCTCAATTATCTTCTAACAAAATTTCAGAATTTCAGTGTGAAACTTGTGAGTTAGCAAAGCATCATCGATCTCAGTTTTTTTTCCACAGCCATACAAACCATCGGCCCCCTTCACACTAATTCATAGCGACGTTTGGGGACCTTCAAAGATTTCTACCCTTTCTGGAAAACGATGGTTTGTTACATTCATTGATGATCACACTAGGGTTACATGGGTATATTTGTTAAAAGAAAATTCAGAAGTTGCTTTGGTGTTTAAAAATTTCTTTGCAATGATTCAAACTCAATTTCAAACTGGTGTTCAAATTTTCAGAAGTGACAATGGGAAGGAGTTTTTTTTAATAATGTCTTAGGTCAGTTCTTTTCTGAAAAAGGCATCGTGCATCAAAGTTCTTGTAGCTACACCCCCCAACAGAATGGAGTGGCTGAAAGGAAAAATCGCCATCTCCTAGAAATGGAAAGAGCACTAAGGTTTACAACCAAAGTGCCTCAGTTTTTATGGGGGCAAGCTGTCCTCACGGCAGCTTATCTAATTAATAGGTTGCCAACAAGAATTTTAAATTTTCAAAACCCCATCCAAGTTTCAAACCAAAGTTTTCCTAACACTCGGTTGATACAGAATATACCTCTAAAAATTTTTGGGAGTGTGGTTTTTGTTCATAACTTCAACCTTCAAAAGTCAAAGCATGATCCCAAGGCCCTAAAATGTGTTTTTATTGGCTATGCCATAAATCAAAAAGGTACAAGTGTTTTGATCCAGTGTCAAAGAAGCGTTTTGTATCTATGGATGTCACCTTTCTAGAAGGTACATCATATTACAGCAACCCTCCCCTTCAGGGGGAGCCTGAACCAAGTCAAGGTGAGGGTTCAGAATGGCTGCCAAACATTACTCCCACCAAAAATGTGGAATTTACATCTGAAAAATCAATAGAACAAGAGTCAGAACAAGAGTCCCTAAAATTTTTAGAAACGCCTAAACCCTTGGAAGAGGAGAGACGCTATAAAGGATTTGTGTACTCAAGGAAGAAGGATATTCTTAAACCTCCTGATCAGCATCAGCAAATATCTTCCCAGAGGGTAGATCACGAAGACCAGGTCAGTGACTCTCAGCAATCTGCTCCAGGTAAATATGATTCTTCCAGCTATTCGAGTCTACCTTTAGGTAACTCAGATCTCATTGATGACTCTAATCTTCCTACTGCTATTAGAAAAGGAGTCAGAACCTGTACTACTAAACACCCTTTAGCAAGCTTTGTGTCTTATACTAACCTTTCTGTTGAAAGTTAAAGAATAAGGATTGATTCCTGATTAGTTGCTAATTACAATAATTACCTTATTTGATTAGTAAGGAAAGTAGAATCAATCTTAATTATGGCAGCCCTGATTGATAGGAGTTACTATAATTGAGATAGGTCTGTTATGGTAGGAAACTAGAATAGGTTCTCTATTTAATCTAGTCTCCTCCTAGTTGAACTCAAGAAATAAACAGATCAGTTTTTCCCTTAAAGTTCTACATGGTATCAGAGCTAGGGTTCAGACATGAACTTTAAGGCAGCCATGGTGGGTTCATCAGCAGCTACTTCCGGAGCCACTAGTAGCGCAAGTCAACCCACAACAACATCCACAGCCGCATGGGCTGTGAGTGGATCTGTTTCACAGACGGGTTCAGACAATACCTTACAGATCACTCCTCACAAACTGAATGGGAAGAATTACTTAGAATGGTCTCAAACAGTCCGTCTGGCAATTGACGGCAAAGGGAAACTTGGCTACCTGAATGGGGAGATCCAACCGCTGAGTTCATCGGATCCAAAGTTTCAACAGTGGAGATCTGAAAATTCCATGGTCACATCATGGCTGATCAACTCCATGGATCCCTTGATCGGAAAGGCCTTCATCTTCCTGCCAACTGCACGTGACGTCTGGGAGGCAATTAGAGAAACCTACTCAGACTTGGACAACCACTCTCAGTTGTTTGAACTGAATTCTAAGGTTTGGAAATTGCAGCAAGGCGATCGTGATGTAACCAGTTACTACAATGAGATGATAACTCTGTGGCAGGAGCTAGATCTCTTTGAAGAAGAGACATGGGAATGTCAGAATGATAGTGCCAGATACAAGAAAAAGATCGAGAGAGGAAGAGTCTTTGTTTTCCTGGCTGGACTGAATCAGAACCTCGATGAGGTTAGAGGCAGAATTCTGGGGAAAAACCCTCTACCCTCAGTCCGAGAAGTTTTTTCAGAGGTGCGTAGAGAAGAGGCCAGAAAATTGGTGATGTTGAGGCATAGCCATGAACCAAAAACTGAAGTAGAAAGTTCAGTACTCGTGGTTAAAAGTTCAATGTTTGAAGGAGAAAGACAAGGCAAGCAAAGGCCTTTGTGTGACTATTGCAAAAGGGCATGGCATACTCGTGACACTTGCTGGAAATTACATGGAAAACCAGCAACAGGGAATTCCAAGAAGAAACAGGGAGGTCCAAAACTTGGGGGAGATCCGCAGGCACTTGTTATTGGTGCCTCAGATTCTGGCCATCAGATTCATGAGTCTTCCCCCTTCACTAAGGAGCAGATGGAACATCTTCAAAAGTTATTTCAGTCCCAATCTATGGGAAACAACTCAGCCTCAGCTTCCTTAGCACAATCAGGTACAGTCCTTGTTGGTACAATTGCTTGTACCAAATCTAATGACTACTGGATTTTAGATTCAGGAGCCACAGACCACATGACTGGGTCTTCGAAATATTTTTCTTCTTACACACCTGTTGCAGGTAATTTCAAAGTAAAAATTGCTGATGGTTCATTTGCCACTGTGGCCGGCAAAGGGCCTATACCCATGTCTTCCAACCTGACTCTGAAAGATGTTCTTCATATCCCCTCTCTCTCTTATAATTTGGTATCTATCAGCAAATTCACACATGACCACCATTGCACGGCTAATTTTTGCTCCTCTCGTTGTGTTTTTCAGGATTTAACCTCGGGGGAGATGATTGGGGATGCTGAACAAGCTGGTGGCTTATATCTCTTAAACACAAGACCTATGGGTATGCTAGCTAGGAGAACATGTGTTGCTCAACTTCAGTTTCTGAAAATAATGAAATGATGCTTTGGCATTATAGGTTAGGGCACCCTAGTTTCAGCTACTTAAAGCTACTGTTTCCTAAGTTGTTTATGAATAAACAATTTTCAGTTCTGAAATGTGAGTCTTGTGAATTGGCAAAGCATCATCGTGCTACATTTTCATCTCAACCATACAAACCATCTGCACCATTTTCTATGATTCACAGTGATGTTTGGGGACCCTCTAGAGTATCCACCCTATCCGGGAAACGTTGGTTTGTCACTTTTATTGATGACCATACTAGAGTATCTTGGGTGTTCTTATTAAAAGACAAATCTGATGTTGCACTAGTGTTTAAACACTTTTATGCCATGATCCTAACTCAATTTCAAACTCCCATAAAGATTTTTAGAAGTGACAATGGGAAAGAATTCTTTAATCATGTGTTAGGGCAGTTCTTCTCTACCAATGGCATTGTGCATCAAAGTTCTTGTAGTTATACACCTCAACAAAATGGGGTAGCAGAACGGAAGAACCGTCATCTTCTTGAAACAGCTCGGGCCTTAATTCTTACAACTAAGGTCCCAAAATTTTTGTGGGGGGAAGCTGTATTAACTGCAGCATATCTAATAAATAGGTTGCCTACTCGTACCTTAAAATTCAGTACTCCCATTCAACAGCTCAATACACTATTCCCCAACTCTCGGTTAACCACCGATCTCCCTTTAAAAATCTTTGGCTGTGGTGCTTTTGTCCACAACTTCCATCCCCAAAATACAAACTTGACCCTCAGGCACACCGTTGTATATTTGTAGGATACTCAGCCCATCAAAAGGGATACAAATGCTATGACCCTACTTCTAAAAAAATGTATGTGTCTATGGATGTTACCTTTCTTGAAGGTACATCTTCCCACAGTCCCCCTCATCTTCAGGGGGAGAATCAAAGTCAAGATGAGGTTTTCTGGCCACCAAAAATTCTGATCCCTGAACCAACCACTGTCACACAGCCTGAAAGCTTTGAACCTGAACCACAAAAAGTGCCATCCCAGCAACACCAGTTAGAGGTAGAACTACCAACAACTGATCAGAACAGATTCAAAGGTCTGGTCTACTCCAGGAGAAAGAGCACCAATCCTCAGCATCATCAATCATCTCCGCCAAGGTTGGATCCTGAACTCCAAGGTCATGACATTGACTCGCAAAGTCCTGCAACTACTCCTTCAGAAAATTCAGGTTCTTCTAATCACTTGGAGCTTCCTATTGCACTTAGAAAATGAGTAAGATCATGCACACAGCATCCACTATCTAATTTTGTGTCTTATGAGAACATTTCACCTCACCATTGCTCATTTATTTCACAATTGTCTAGTGTGTACATTCCTAACACTATTCAGGAGGCCCTACATGATAAAAATTGGAGGGAAGTTGTGTTCGAAGAGATGAGTGCTTTGGAAAAGAATTATACTTGGGAGACAGTGGACCTACCCCATGGGAAGAAGCCAGTTGGATGCAAGTGGGTATTCACTGTGAAATACCACTCGGATGGATCCTTAGAAAGATACAAGGCTCGCCTTGTAGCAAAAGGATTTACTCAAACTTATGGTGTGGACTATTCTGAAACTTTCTCACCAGTAGCTAAGGTAAACTCAATTCGGGTATTACTATCTGTGGCTGCTAATCTTGATTGGCCATTGTTCCAGCTAGATGTCAAAAATGCTTTCCTAAATGGTGATTTGCAAGAAGAGGTATATATGGAACCACCGCCTGGGTTCGTTGAGAAGTTTGGGAAGAAGGTTTGCAGGCTAAAAAGGTCCATTTATGGACTGAAACAATCCCCCCGAGCATGGTTCGACAGATTCACCAAATTTGTTAAAGGTCAAGGATATAAACAGGGGCACTCAGATGATACCTTGTTTACAAAACATTCCAAAGGGAGAGTTTCAGTCCTGATTGTTTACGTGGATGACATAATCTTAACTGGTGATGATTTTGAAGAAATGGGGAGACTAAAGCAGAATCTGGCTACAGAATTTGAGATCAAAGATCTGGGACAATTGAAATACTTCCTTGGAATGGAGGTCGCTAGGTCCAAGAAAGGTATCACAGTATCTCAAAGAAAATACATTCTAGATCTCTTGAAAGAGACTGGAATGAGTGGCTGCAAACCTTCAGACACTCCAGTTGATGTGAGCATCAAACTAGGAGATATCAAGGATGGAGTTTCCACTGAGAAGGGAAGATATCAAAGGTTGGTGGGAAAATTAATTTACTTGTCCCACACTCGACCTGACATTGCATTTGCTGTGAGTTTGGTTTCACGATTCATGCATTCTCCTTATGAAGAACACCTAGAAGCTGCTTATAGGATTCTGAGATATCTGAAAGGGAGCCCCGGGAAAGGACTGTTTTTTGGTAAAGGTGAGAAGAGGGGTATTGAGGTGTTTACAGATGCTGATTGGGCTGGGTCTATCTCAGATAGGAGATCTACCACAGGCTATTGTACCTTTCTCTGGGGCAATTTGGTGTCTTGGAAAAGTAAGAAGCAAAAAGTGGTAGCAACTAGTAGTGCAGAAGCTGAATTTCGGGCAATGAGCCATGGAATTAAAGAAGTTTTATGACTCAAGATGTTGATGCAAGACCTGAACAGACCTATTCTTCTACCTATGAAGTTGTATTGTGATAACCAGGCGGCTATTAGCATTGCTCAAAATCCTGTTCAACATGAGAGGACCAAGTATGTTGAAATTGATAAGCATTTCATAAGGGAGAAGCTAGAGAAGGGAATAATTTGCACCCCGTTTGTACCTTCAACTCAACAAGTGGCAGATGTCCTAACCAAGAGGCTACTACGACTACCATTTGATCGTCATATAAGCAAGTTGGGCATGTTAGACATTTTTGCTCCAACTTGAGGGGGAGTGTTGAAAGTTAAAGAATAAGGATTGATTCCTGATTAGTTGCTAATTACAATAATTACCTTATTTGATTAGTAAGGAAAGTAGAATCAATCTTAATTATGGTAGCCCTGATTGATAGGAGTTACTATAATTGAGATGGGTCTGTTATGGTAGGAAACTAGAATAGGTTCTCTATTTAATCTAGTCTCCTCCTAGTTGAACTCAAGAAATAAACAGATCAGTTTTTCCCTTAAAGTTCTACACTTTCTCCTCAGTTTTCTGCTTTTATCTCAAAACTATCAGCCATAGACATACCTAATAGCATTTAGGAGGCCCTAAAAGTTCCAGAGTGGAGAGAGGCAGTTATGGAAGAGATAAAAGCTTTTAATAAGAATTCCACGTGGGAGATGGTGAAATTACTGCATGGAAAGAAGACGATTAGCTGCAAGTGGGTGTTGACAGTGAAATACACTCAGATGGATCTTTGGAGAGATACAAAGCTAGATTGGTTGCTAGGGGACTCACTCAAACCTATGGAGTAGATTATTCAGAGACTTTCTCACCAGTTGCTAAAGCCAATACCATACGGGTTCTTCTATCTATTGCTGCCAACCTTGATTGGCCTCTCATGCAATTAGATGTGAAGAATGCATTCCTAAATGGTGATTTAAAGGAAGAGGTATACATGGAGCCTCCCCCAGGGTTTTCGGATAAGGTTGGGTCTAAGGTGTGTAAACTAAAAAAGTCTATCTACGGACTTAAGCAATCTCCAAGGGCATGATTTGATAGGTTTACCAGATTTATAAAAAGTCAAGGGTATAAACAAGGGCAATCTGATCATACCTTGTTTATCCGAACAAAATGGGAAGTTATTAGTGCTAATTGTATACGTGGATGATATAATAGTTACGGGAGATGATCTTAAGGAAATGCATAAATTAAAGACAAATCTGGCCAAGGAATTTAAGATAAAAGGACTTGGGAAAATTAAAGTACTTCCTAGGGATGGAGATAGCTAGATCGAAGAAAGGAATAATGGTGTCTCAAAGGAAATATATCTTAGACCTGCTCAAAGAAACCGGGATGAGTTGCTGTAGACCTTGCGATACACCAATTGATGTGAATGTGAAACTGGGAGAGTTTAAAGATGGAGTGCCGACACAAAAAGGTAGGTATTAAAGGCTGGTAGGTCGACTCATCTACCTAGCACACACTCGTCAAGACATATCATTTGCTGTGAGCCTGATAAGTCAGTTCATGCAAGCTCCAAAAAGGGAACACATGGATGCTGCATACAGGATTCTCAGATATCTGAAGGGAGCCCCGGGTAAAGGAATTTTCTTCAAGAAAAATGATGAAAGAAGTGTGGAAGTGTATACATACGCTGATTGGGCTGGTGCTATTAATGATAGAAGGTCTATGTCAGGGTACTGTACATATGTTTGGGGAAATCTAGTTTCCTGGAGAAGCAAAAAGCAAAGCGTGGTTGCTCTAAGCAGTGCTGAAGCTGAATTCAGATCCATGGATCTAGGAATTAGAGAAGCTTTGTGGCTTAAAAAGGTGTTACAGGATCTCAATTTTAAAGTCAAACTTCCTACAATGCTCTACTGTGACAACAAATCTGCAATAAGTATTATTCAAAACCCAGTACAGCATGATAGGACAAAGCATATTGAGATAAACTGACATTTCATCAAAGAGAAGATTGAAGCTGGTATAATTTGCACACCGTTTGTGTCATTACCCAACAAGTTGCTGATGTGCTGACAAAGGGTCTGGTGAAGAAATCATTGAAGTCCAGACTGGCAAGTTGGGTATGATGGATATCTTTGCATCAACTTGAGGGGGAGTGTTGAAGATTTAGGAAACTAGCTGTATATGGTAGTTAACTAATCCTGAAGGTATCAAACAAATAATCAGAATCTGGTTTATGGTAACGTAAGAGTGGTTCCTATTTTGACTTTATGAAACAATGTTAGAATAGGAAACAAGTAGTTGCCTAAATCTGAATCCTAGTCTAACTCTGTCTTCTAGTTCATTTGTTATCTTGTCTATTTAAAGGACAGACAATAAGCTTGTACGGATCATATTTTTTGAATCCTAATACATAAGAAAAGAATTCTTCTCTCTTACCAAATTCTACAATACATGCACAAAAAACTGACAAGCCCCTTATGCAGAGCTTACTTTATCCATCACTACTCAAAAATAATAGGCAATGGAAGAGCTGAGAGTAAAATGGGCCCAGATAAATCCCGGTCCATAGATTAGACCAAAGCAAACATGAGTGCAAGCCCAATCATGAATGTATCCATGAATCTCATGCAAGGAAACCATACCTCAACAATCCGCTTGCGGAGATATCTGGATGAGACTTCTTTAAAAACAAGCTTCACATCTACCTCACTGAACATCTGAGATTGAAGATATAGGAAGGCAAATGAGATATCAAAGTCAAACCCACTATACCACTTGCCAAATTTAATAAATCATATACAAAGAAACAGAACATATATTATTTCAGGCAAAGACTAGAAATCGAAAATAGGAATTCAGCCATTTAACCCTTATTCCAGAGCTACTATGAGATAATTCTGATTTTTTAGTTCAAAAGACTCGCAAAAACAAACAAAAAATAGAAAATCACAAGATTATCTGTTATCACAATGAGGATATCAAACCCACTATACCACCTGCCCAATTTCATAAACTGTAAATAAAGAAAACAGACTATATTATTTCAGGCATAGAGCAGAAATTGAAAATTGGGAATTCAGCCACTGAAACCTTATTCTAGAGCTACTGTGAGAGAATCTGATTTTAGTTCAAAATACTGTTGATAAACAAAAAAACAATTAGCAAATCGCAGCAGTTTTGTTATCACCGTGAAAAAAGCGTTGCCGAGGTTTATTAGATTTGTCCTCACATTTTTAAATGAAGTACAAGATCATTGCCTAAAAATACAGGAGGCCACTGCAGTATAGTGAGAGCAGTGTTGAGTTAAACTTCTATATAGGAAACATTTCTTCTGTTGCAAATTGCAGGATTAAAGTATACAAACAATTGAAAGTCATTCATGAAAGATTCAACAAGTTCAATCACTTTTACAAAAGGGGAAGGTGTTGGTAGCATCCAATGACATAGGTTTCTATTAACCAGGAATAAGACCAATGTTTGAGCTCTAAACCTGAATAAATATGCCAGCAAAATAGTTAAACTACTGCAGATCATAAAGAAAAGGTTAATTGTCAATTTGTCACCTCTTACATCCGAGCAATGTATCATCCAAGCATCCTACTATTCCCCACCAGGTTTAAATGACAGGTTGCTATTAGCTCTGTCCAATTATGAGGTTTAAGCAAGTAGACAGACCTCTCCTACAGATTCTAAATGTTGGCCTGTATTTCCTTCTGACCTTTGCTTTTGTTAGCAATCGCCTCATCTTCATAGCCTACCCGTTTATTTGCTACCAACTTGTATTTCACAGCTTGCCCATTTACAGTAATTACAGAAACCGAGATAACTTTTGGACGATGCCAAATACTTCTACTGAATTATTTCAAAAGGGGAAATTTGGGGTGGACAATTTCTTTTAGATATCCCGAAGGTAGCTCATTTTTATTTATCCAAGTTTAGTCTGATTTTATGTTCTAATAAGTTGGAGAAAGTTCAGTTTCACAACTGCTACTCTGCTCAGGAACTAAAAACTGCATACATCATTCTAATATGTTCAGAAGAAACTTAGTGGATCAAATACCCAGCTAATCTGACAAGATATCACAGTTACAAAAGAAAGAAGATTAATGTATAAGACAACTGAAAGCACAAGGGACATTTCTGCATCCAATATGTACCAGAGGTCAAAGCTAATTAATGTGGATTAGATATTGCTCTATTTCCTCTTGTTGTTCCGAGTTGCATCCTGTTTGAACATCAAAAATAATCTAATGGTTTTGGAAGTTGCTTCAGAATAACACAAGGATTCAATTGGGTAAAGACTCAGAAGTTAATATTCAACTGGCAATAGATGTATGTCATGGACATAATTACGAAACTGATATCACAGGAGTTGTTACTTCATGGTAGAAGTTTCAACATCTTGGTAGCCTAACATAGCAACCTGTGGGTCTGATGACAACGGCCCTATTCTCATTTGTAGTCTCCCTTTCTATTTCAACTCAGTATGAAGACAGTTAGTCCTGTTAAGTCAAGCTTCCAAGAATTACGGTTGAAGCATTACATCTTCTCATGTTTAGCCATGTGGAAAGTCTTATTTCCCTAATTTGGATGTTTATGAAAATCGTTATAAGTTTCCTCAGTAGGTTATTTACAGGTTAAGGCTTAAAGTGGTTTAGCCATCCAAATGATCTTCATTATATCAACTAATGTGTAAGATAGTGTGAAAGGTATTTCTATCAAAAGGTTGAAATATGGAGTAAAAACATTGTTGGAAAGGATAGAGACAGGTTTAAGAAAACAAAAAAGAATCATATTACAGAAAATAGAGCAGACAAAACATACACTCATTGGCATTTTGATATTTTGCATAGATGCTCATTGTGATAAGACAAAGAGATGAGACAGACAATGAAAGAAGAAAAAGCTAGAGCATACCAAATCTCCAGGTTTTCTTGGAGCTAACTTGATGTGAACATCGCCTTCATCAACTTCACCATCTACAACCACTTCCTCATCCTCTTCATCCTCAACTAATTCTGGCATCATCTCTGTAGATCCAACAACTCCAGCCTTGCTAATGTATCCCTTTTCTGTCAGTATGGTCAATACTTTGTTTTCTAAAAAAGATAAAGCTCTCCTTCGAGGAATCTTTTTCTTTATTTGTAGCACTTCAATTAGTTCTTTACCCACAATCTCCTGAATAGTAAACATAATTGATGTATCACCACGACAGCTTAATAACATATAGAACATTAGAGTATCACCCCATGTCATTGCAAGAAGGAATAACACCGTACAACTAAAATGAAAAGTCAGTTCAGATAATAAAGATTCTGCAAACATTTTGCATTTTGACTACGTACTGGCTAAAGGCGTGATGAAGAAACCTATGTTTTGAGATGTGAAATTGAGAAGTAAGAACTCATTCTGATTTAAAGACACATTAGCCCCATATAAGCACCGTTTGTAGCACTGCATCTCTACAACAGTAAGATTCTATATTAATCACATTGATAGAAATGTAACAATAGGAAGTCCTGGATAAAACAGCACATGAAAAAGGAACTATCAAGAATGAAATTTCAACTCACAAGTTAAAATTTACAAAAAGAAAAGCCAGTTCCAGTAGTGGAAAATTGTATAGTTAATGCCCCCACTTAATTCATGTACATAATTACTCTTAATAAATTGTACTCCCTCTGTCCCACTAAAGAGTCCGGTTATTGAAATGTACAACTTTTTATGGGTTGTAGAAAGGCTTAGTTGTTGTTGTAAAATAAGTAATTTGACACAATTTTATCCATTTATACCCTTACTTTCTATATATGGGTTAGTTGTAAACCACAAATTATTATTTTAGTAAAGGTGTGTGATGTAAAAAACAAATAGAAACACGACTCTTTTATTGGGATAAAAATAGTTTAGAAACATGACTCTTTATATGGGACGGAGGGAGTACTATTCTTTTTTTTGGGGGGTGGGAGTGGGGGTGGGGGGGAAGGGTAAGTTACTGATAAAGGGTTGGAAGTATTAAAATTATATCTTCCGGAAAGAATATCAGCAAAAACTTTCTAGTAACTCTTGAAACCTCATCTTTTGTAGGCCTTTAATATAAATATCAACAAGAGGATTCAGAGTGAAATATGCAACCACAAGTCCCTAGGCATAAGTCTCTTACAACAGACATTGCTATCACGCTCAATATGTTTGGCCTTATTATGATACACTGGGGTACTGGCAATCAATAATAGATTTATACTGGGTTACTGGGGATATCAACGATAGCTTTGTAGTAAGAATATAGCATAGATGGTTGTTCAAACATCAAAATCACTTTCCTAAAGTAGAGTTGCTATCGGTTATAACTCAGTAAAACCTTGATAAGACTCTGTTTCCCTGCAACATATTTCATTTCATCAATTACCATGCACACCAATAAAAGTGATCAGTGAAACTGATAAATACTGTGACCATCCATAGGAGAAATTGAAGAGGCACCCCAGACATCAGAGAAACCAATAAAAAAAACAGCCAGAGATTGTGCTGAGCAAGGGTTAGTTGTACTATATTGTTTTCAAAAATAGAACTCTCAAAGGCCACCAGAGACATGGCTTAAGGGTGCGCTTGGCGCACGAGAAAGGGAATGGAGGGAATTGACATCTGATTGCTAGGATTAAGATGTCTATGTTTGGTAGGCATAAATAGGAAAAGGATTTGATCACTTAAGCAATCAGATCCTCTTGATTAGGAGATTTGAAATCCCTATGCTGGTGATAAATGGCCCCCCGTAATTTTTAAACCATAATTTATAGTTTTTTTACCACTTATATTAAAAAACAAAAAAAGTGGCGGTAAACAAAAAAAACGAAGCATACATATTTTTTCCTTCTTCTTTCTGATAGATTATTTTTAATTTTATTTACATGTTTTTAAGGCAGATGCTTTGTAGGCAGTAACTTTGTAATTCCCATACATATTGTGCAAAACCAAGCATGGGAATGGAAAACTGATGCCCATTCCCATTATTATAAGACATCAGTCAAATAGCTCAAAGGCAATCTAAAATGCCTTTAATGAAAGACTCATCCATTCTCGGATATGATATGCACCCTATTCCCATTCTCTTTCCCGCGCGCCAAGTGCAACATAAGCTGCCGCAGTTTGTGGCGAGTATAAGCAGATTGACTCAAAAAGATGCGATTTTGATCTAAAAGGTATATTCTGATAGCCATACAATCATTAGAAACTATTTGCCTGATCCTCAAGTCCTAAGAAAAACAATGGGAAGGAGATAAATTAGCCTTTTAGTTAGACTAATCACACATATTAGAAGCCAATTTGGGGGGGGCGCTTGGAGTCCAAAAGAGTTGCTAATCACGCATCACCAATTTCCAGAAACAGTGGAGTTTCAACTCAACTTTAACCTATCTTTAAGGTTATCTTTGACCTGAACCTAGTTCGTAAATACAAAACAGGGTAAATGATCAGAATCACCAGGTAAATAACCCAAGGTATCTTAGACTTTTTATGAGAAGACCTAAGAAAGGAATCTTGGGAAGGTTGTGCTGATGCTTCTGCAATGGCTGTGGAAGTAGGAATCAAAGCCTTTAGTTGTGTGGTATACTATTTCAACAACTCAACTCAGTTGATCAAGACTTTGTTGTTTCCCAACATAACCAGCTACACCACAATGAATGAAATTCTATGCTGCCTTTTCATCAGTATACCCAACATAGATTGTGGCCATTTCCTCTTTTAATACTGCAGGCATCAAACGTGGGTTCTATTCCAGCAACTACAATTATGCTCTACATGTGTCCTTACCTTGCAGAAAATTCAGAAATGATTATCTTTATTAAATGGGCCAGCAGCTAGCACTCACTCATCACAATTTTTTTCCTTTTGGTGATTGAAATACGAGCCTAGTGATCAGTTAGAGCCATTAACCACTCAAGATCTATCACTTCCTGCCTACTTTCTACATTTTAAAGAGTGACAAACACAGCATCCAAGTCTGTCAACTAGCACTCAGTCAAAACATGATCAGAAGTGTTATAAAAAGTCCAGTCATGAAAAAAACTCTACCATTCTTACTTCTTTGACCTGGTTATATGATAAAATGCCCCAGCATTGGCATCTGTCCACATCATAAATTTATTTTACCACTAATATGAGGTTATTGATACAGAGCTGGTAAATGGAAATAAAACTGTAGCAATTACTTGGAGACATTATAGACCTTTTCACCATTCATATTATATGATTTATTGAGGTTTTAAAGCCTCTGCAATACATAGTTTAGGAATACCTAAACCATAAACAGAGTGAAATAAGGTATTTGAAATAAGAGAAAGTAATGATGCATATTGTTAAGGAATACCAAAACCTTAAAAACAGTGACATACTTCAACATGTTTACATAGCTGAGCTGGCGGCAATTTAATCCCATCAAGCATTTTAGATTTCCCACATCTCTTGACTAAACCTTCCACTTCTTTGCAAATTCCTCGTATAGCATCCTGAAATTGTAAAAGGCATCAACTAATATAATAAATAACACACAGATTTCTAACCCAACACATGCCCACCGAAACTGTCAAAATATTACTCATATATAAGTTCCGGGAATGGAATTGTTGCACTTGTTTAGGGGATGTTGCGAGGATTTTCTTGTTGTCCTCGAGAGCAATTAGGAACTTTGTGTAGTGGGTGATGTAGTATATTTAATGTTTAATTTCTTATATGAATGATGTTCGTTAGTAATATGTACTTCAGAGACCATTCAGTAGACATTTCCATCTGAATGTCATGCGAGATGTTTTTTAATAAGTTTTCAAACATATGTAAATATTAAGATTTTATGCATAGTTAATATATCATTTATCATTTAAACTTATTTATGACATCACCATGACTATCAAAGTCTTTGGTCCCAGCTGGACTGCTCTGACCCATTGACTGCTGACCCCTCAACTTAGCCAGTTCTATGTCTGGTCTGGGTTTGACAACATCCAGTCTAGTATTCCTGACAATTAAAACACAGTAAAGTAAAGATAAAAATTAAAAAACATAGAGAATAATAAATAACCTGCCCAACTTGGACTGCTTCAAGCAACTTCTCTTCAGTAAGAAAATCACAATACCCCTATGAGATCAAAGAAGACAAGCATCATCAGTAACATACTGAAACATGAACCTTACAGAAACATCTTCCATCTCTTACAACAGAAAAGATCAATATTTATGAATAAATCGTAAAAGTATACATTAAGCACAGTCCTGAGCACATCTCTACCTCTTCAAGATGACAGAACATTGAGAAGCAAACGTGTAGAAATACAGGAGGGGGGCTGGGGAACAAGGTAAAAGGAGATCAATGTGCAGGAAAGGCTGACTGATACTGACCAAAACAAGTTGTCCACATATTTTCATCAAACTGATTTAGCCAGTTATGTATTTCTTGAACATAAAGAATAAGTTAATAACCAAAAAGCAAAGTGTTTTAATAAGAAAAATCTCAAAACTAAAACCACTCAAAAGAACAGAAGTGCTAACACTAAAATAATGAAATGCAAAGCTTTTCTAAGCAAAATGTTGAAATTTGATTTCTAATCAAGAGTGGAATGCCTACACTTGTGAATGTGAAAATCAAGATTGAGACAGAACCTTGTGATTCCTGCTCAGACTATAATTGAACATGAGCTTATTTGTTTTAAGGCTGTGACGTACAGAAAACAACATTAGATATCGATATCAGCACAGTGTCCAAAAGAAGGCCATTAGTCTGAAAATTTGAGTTATTCTCAAAATCCTTTAAATCTATCTGCTTACTTCTCTAATTATACTAAAGTGGTTCATTGTAGACCAAAGTACTTGATAAGTACTCATAAATCAGTACTTTCTAAGAGATGCAATTGACAACATACAATTGAAAATGTGACCAACCAGCAGATTGACTCGTCAACGGAAATTCACGATTTACTTCTCATATGACTAATTCACTTCAAAAGTTTGCTCATTGTTAGATCAAAATAGCTAGTTTGATTTGCGAGTGTGTACCGACATTTGATCCTGAACAAATAGATGTTAGGCTTTTACATCTGTTATAGAATAATAAGTATAGTTGGTGAGTGTAGTTGGTGAGTAGTGAGTGTGGTTGGTGAGTGTAGTTGGTGAGTGGTGAGTGTGGTTGGTGAGTGTAGTTGGTGAGTTTGTTTGATGTATATATATCCATGTACAAATGGGATATGATATATAAGTCTTTCCTCTAATCCTAGTTCAGTTTACATGGTATCAGAGCTTAGGAATTTTTCTGTCAGTTTACTGTCCAAGTGAGCAGTGCAACTCAGAATCTTTTAATTCAGTTCTCGTTCAGTTTGCTGCCCAAGTGAGCAGTGCAACTCAGAATCTTTCAATTCAGTTCTCGTTCAGTTTGCTGCCCAAGTGAGCAGTGCTGTTTTCCTTTTGTTTCTCTGCCCAAGTGAGCAGTGCTGTTTTCCTTTTGTTTCTCTGCCCAAGTGAGCAGTGCTGTTTCCCTTTTGTTTCTCTGCCCAAGTGTGCAGTCCTATTTTTCTTGTGTTTCTCTGCCCAAGTGTGCAGTCTTGGTCTTCTTCTCTGTCTTGTGCAGTCGGTTTGGTTGGCTCATACTCTGATTTCTGGAAAATTATTATGGCTCAACAAAAACAAGGGGTGACTCATGTAGTATCTGCAGATGAATATGCCAAATTCATCCAGTTTCAGGAGGCATCAAAAAGGCCTCAATCTATCACTGTCCTTGCTGAGTCAGGTAACAATAAGACATGTCTTCTCTCATCTTCTCAGTGGGTTATTGATTCTGGTGCCTCAGACCACATGACGGGTAATCCAAACCTTCTTTCCACCTTTCATACACATCGCTCTTCAGTCACCTTAGCAGATGGGTCGATCTCTAATGTTCTTGGCTCTGGCACAGTTAATGTTACACCCACTTTGCCCTTGCAATCTGTTCTCTGTTTACCTAAATTTGCGTTTAATCTTGTATCTATTAGCAAGATCACACGAGCTCTCAATTGTTTTGTCTCATTTTTTCCTGATTACTGCCTTTTCCAGGATCTTATGACGAAGCAGATTATTGGTAAAGGGCGCGAGTCAGGAGGGCTATACATCTTGGATACCCAAATACCTCGACCTGTAGCCTGTGCCAGCACTCTATCTCCTTTTGAAATTCATTGTCGGTTAGGTCACCCGTCCCTAACCTCCCTAAAAAGGTTATACCCGCAGTTTCAGCATATGTCCTTTCTAGATTGTGAGTCGTGTCAATTTGCTAAGCATCATAGGTTGTCCTCTGTCCCGCGAATCAATAAAAGGGCTAGTCATAGCTTTGATCTAGTTCATTCTGATGTTTGGGGACCTTGTTCAGTCTTATCAAATGGTTTTCGATATTTTGTTACGTTCGTGGATGACTTTTCCCGTATGACTTGGCTTTATTTCATGAAATCCCGTGCTGAAGTACTCACTCATTTTCAATCTTTCTGTGCTGAAATTAGAACACAGTTCAATGTTCAGGTTAAAATCTTGCGCAGTGACAATGCCAAAGAGTATTTCTCTGGACCCTTTCAAACATATATGACCCAAAATGGGATTCTTCACCAATCCTCCTGTGTTGATACTCCATCTCAAAATGGAGTTGCTGAAAGAAAAAACAGACACCTATTAGAGACAGCTAGAGCCCTCATGTTTCAAGCTCATATCCCTAAACATTTTTGGGTTGATGCAGTCTCTACTGCATGTTTTTTGATCAATCGAATGCCCTCTACTGTCTTACTACATCGGACACCCTATCAGACTCTGTTTCCCAGAAAACCTGTTTTTCCCCTTGAGCCTCGTATCTTTGGGTGTACTTGTTTTGTCCGTGATGTCCGTCCACAAGTTTCAAAACTGGATCCTAAGTCCCTACGGTGTGTTTTTCTGGGATACTCTCGTTTACAAAAAGGGTATAGGTGTTATTCTCCTCTGTTAAAAAGATACTTGGTCTCAACTGATGTCACATTCCATGAACGGATTCCTTTCTTTAGTGAGTCTTCACAACCAGCTTCTCCAAAGGAACATGATGAAATGTTAATCTATCATATCTCTAGTCCAGAGCCTGTTCAAGAACTCCCTCCACCTCGACCCCCCATCACTCAGGTGTATTCGAGACGTCCTTGTCCTCCTGATTCAAGTCCGGAACTGGTATCCTCTTCTTCATCGGATTCTCCCTCTTCTTCATCGGATCCTCCCCCTTGTGACATTGATCTACCTATCGCCCTTCGCAAAGGTAAACGCCAATGTACCTATCCTATCTCTTCTTTGGTTACCTATAACAAGTTATCCTCTGCTTCTTGTGCCTTTATTGCCTCTCTTGACTCAGTTGAAGTACCCAAGTCAGTACAACAGGCCCTATCCCACTCTGGGTGGCGGGCAGCCATGATTGATGAAATGAATGCCCTAACTGAAAATGGCACGTGGGACTTGGTTGAGTTACCATATGGGAAGAAAGCTGTTGGGTGTAAGTGGGTGTTTACTGTCAAGTTTCACTCTGATGGGTCTATAGCTCGTCTCAAAGCAAGGTTGGTTGCTAAAGGCTATGCTCAGACTTATGGTGTTGATTATCTAGACACGTTCTCTCCGGTAGCCAAATTGACTTCTGTTCGCCTATTTATTTCATTGGCTGCCGTAAGGAATTGGCCTTTGCACCAGCTAGATGTGAAAAATGCTTTTCTACATGGTGATCTTGTAGAGGAGGTGTATATGGAGCAACCTCCTGGTTTTGTTGCTCAGGGGGAGTGTGGGAAGGTGTGTCGTCTTCGGAAGTCATTGTATGGGCTGAAACAGAGTCCTCGTGCTTGGTTTGGAAAATTTAGCAATGCAGTGGAGGAATTTGGGATGCAGAAGAGTAAGAGTGATCCTACTGTTTTCTATAGGCACTCTGATTCAAGAGTCATTTTGCTGGTCGTATATGTTGATGACATTGTTATCACTGGAAATGATGTGCAGGGGATTTCGTCATTAAAATCATTTCTTCAATGTCAATTCAATACTAAAGATTTGGGGCCTCTAAAATATTTCTTGGGAATTGAGGTATCAAGGAGCAAACAGGGGATCTTTCTATCCCAGCGGAAATATGTTTTGGACTTGTTGGCAGATACTGGGAAGCTAGGAGCTAAGCCATGCAGTACTCCTATGCTTCCTAATCATCAACTTACTAAGGATGGAGAAGCCTTTGAAGATCCGGAGAGATACAGAAGACTAGTGGGCAAACTGAATTATCTCACAGTAACTCGTCCTGACATTGCTTTCTCAGTCAGCATTGTAAGCCAATTCATGTCTTCTCCTACAGTCCATCATTGGTCAGCTTTGGAACAGATTTTGTGTTATCTAAAAGGAGCCCCTGGACGAGGAATTCTATATCAGAATCATGGGCAGAATCATGTTGAATGTTTCTCAGATGCTGATTGGGCAAGCTCTAAGATTGATCGAAGATCCACTACTGGGTACTGTGTGTTTGTTGGTGGTAATTTAGTCTCATGGAAGAGCAAGAAACAAGATGTGGTATCTCGATCAAGTGCAGAGTCTGAGTATCGAGCAATGGCGCATGCTTCAGCAGAAGTAGTGTGGATTTCTCAACTTCTAGGTGAACTGGGCTTCAAAGCCTCAGGACCAACAAAACTTTGGTGCGACAATCAAGCAGCAATTCATATTGCCTCAAATCCTATCTTCCACGAACGAACTAAGCACATAGAAATTGACTGCCATTTCGTTCGAGAGAAGATCCAGCAAAACTTGATTGATACAGCATACGTGAAGACTGGAGAACAGTTAGGGGACATCTTCACAAAAGCTCTCAATGGAGCTCGGGTTACCTACATTTGTAACAAGCTGGGCATGATTGATATCTATGATCCAGCTTGAGGGGGAGTGTTATAGAATAATAAGTATAGTTGGTGAGTGTAGTTGGTGAGTAGTGAGTGTGGTTGGTGAGTGTAGTTGGTGAGTGGTGAGTGTGGTTGGTGAGTGTAGTTGGTGAGTTTGTTTGATGTATATATATCCATGTACAAATGGGATATGATATATAAGTCTTTCCTCTAATCCTAGTTCAGTTTACAACATCCTTTTAAGTACGCATTTTCCTGAACAAATAGTTAGGGTTCAACAACTAACCACCTTTCCAAATAAAGGTAGTTTTATTTGAAATAAGAAATGCAATTCTAGATGATCAGGTCATGGGTAATGTGACATTGAAAGCAATTCAGAAATGAATTCCACTCCATTAGAAACCAATAAATTGAAAATAAGTTTTCTAAACAAAATTCTAGGGGATAGTAAAGGATGGCAAGAAAAACAGGTACAGTGGCCACACATACAGACACAGGAAGAGAGAGAACAACACATAAATGGTTGACCCAGCACAAGACATTATGTTAACGAAAAAATATAGAACAACTTGCTTTCCACAGGTACGGGTGAAATTTAACCTCTATCATCAATATTGCACTCTCCGTGCCTGCTATCAGCAGGTCCAATTTTGAACTTTCCATCTCCTTTGTAGTTGGGTTCACTATAAGCTGATCACCAATAAGACCAACTCGAACCCCAGCAACAGGTTCCGAATTGGGCAATTCTGATAGGGCTCTGTTATAGTAGAATGGAAAGGGCATTACTAGCATTCATAACAAAATATCATAGTGGCCAGAGTCCAGGACAGCTAGAGTAGGCTAGCTTACACTGCAATTCCAGCGGCTGTCACTGCCAAAGAATCTGGAGGGTGCAATCCATCATAACTTAATACCTTAGTGCCCATCAGAAGGTCTCCGTAAGAACATCAAGCTTTTTAAACTTAAAGGAAATTACCCAAATGAAGTTAATTAAAGGAAGAAAAAAAAGGCGAATAACATCATACCCAAGACAATATTTGAGTTTCATAGTAGAAGCCCTTAGGCATTGTTGGACGTAATGGCCTGTCTATCAATCTACAGATAAGTACCTGCAAATCTCAATACTTACTAAATATTTAATAGATATATATAGAGTTAAATTACTTAATAAATAAACTATTACACCACTCGCCATTTTCATATGCCAGACTCTGGGGAACAGACTGTATATACAAGCTTTGAATCATGCACTAATAACATATACAGAGAATTTGCTAAAAATAGTACCTCGTGATCTTTGGTCTTTCCTTCTCGTTTAAAAAATCCCCCACTGCAGATGTTAGAATTGGAACTTATAAAGCCCCTCTATGATAAGACACAAGAGACATGGTATACACAAATAATATATGCTGATGGAAAATAAGTAAACAACAGTAACAAGAAAAAAGCAGAGAGCATTATGTACCTTGTTCGACCAGCAGCCGAAAAGCGTTCTTGATAATGTACAGATAGGGGAAAGAAATCTGAAGGCTCACTTGGAACATCGGCAAGAGAAACAGTTGTATAGATAATCTGAAAAGGAACAAACAAGTTAATTGCCTCAGCAAGTTCAGTCCACCAATACTAAGCAAGCACCAATATCTAACATATCCACACAGGAAGAGCACTCCTATTGCAGTAAGTGAGATTATATCTAAGGCATTTTAAAGGATCCATTATTCAGTTTTACAAAGCATCAACAGAACCCATATGCACAGATAGCAAGGTCCTAGGTCAACAGGCAAGCGTCTTATATCGATCTGGGTGTATACCAGGCAGAAGATTGAAATGCTAAAACCGAGGTCTTTCACTCAAATATTATTTGCCTAGTAAACGTAGTTTATTGGGGTGCTGGGATGAACAACACCATTATCAGTTTAGACCTTTATTCTCCCACCTCCATCATTTAAGTTTCCTCATTTCTCTCTTCTATTTCATTTCAAGTTGCACCTTCTGTTACCTGGACCTGAATATGGTACCAAGTGTGAAATGTGTCTAAAAGCATTTGATTTGTCAATTTTTATAAAATTTAGGAGACAATGATATGAATCTGGACCCGAAACCAGGTGCATGGGTACAGCATATGTATTATCAACTAATGGTTGTGCAAATAGCATCATCCTTCTTATTAGAATTATCCCAAAATTTTTGTTATTGCACAAAATGCAAGCATCAATTTCCATGATTTGGCCTTCTAATTGAATTTCAACTTATTCCAGTTAAAATCTTAATGGTGAGAACATTTGTAGAGAAAACATATGAAATATCTGAGAGGGGTTGGAGTTACATGATCACACTTTCTCAAAAGCTTTTAGGTGGCTTAAAGTAATCTGCTTCACTCATGTTAACATATTTACTCTTATCCAATCATCTTAATTTCTTAATCTACTCAGAAAATTTTGTCCCTGTAAGGCACACATCCCGTAACTACACCCATGTCACATCACTTCGGCAAGGTCTTAGTAGTAAATGGAGACTACAAAGGTTAATTGTGTTTAGCAGACATCTAATAGCTATGCTACTCTAAAGATTCATTTGGTTATACTTCCCCAAGCACCCACTTAAACATATAAGTCTACTTCACCAAGCACCCACTTAAACATATAAGTCATCTCCAAGCAGCGCTTTCACCAGGACTACATTCTGAAATCTTATGCCAAATTTTCACCCTCACAAACCTAGCTCCATAAAAGAACCCCACGCCCACCCCCCTCCCCTTCCCAAAAACCCAAAAACACAAAACCATGAAAAAACTAATAATAAAAAACCTTCAATGATCAAAATGAAACTCACTGATAAAATCAATCTCAAAGTGCTTGAAATCTTCACAAATTTGGAATGTAAATCCACATATTCATTTGTGATCTGACTGTAAATTTCAAGTCTGTTAAGTTATAACAGTAATCCATTCAAATTTGAATAAAGCTGCAATTCTTGGCCACAAGAAGTTAAGACAAAGAAGTGGGTTGCATGACCTTTTCCATGACCATATAAAGCTGCATTTGGATGGAGGTATTTAAAATTGGAGAGATGTTTTAATTGAATGGAGGGATTCAAAAGTTGGGGGACACATTTCAATTGAAAGGAGAGGGAGAGACCTAGGGGCCCACCCTTCCTTCGGACACTCCTTATGCCACGTGCAAAACTCAACAGCCAAAAACAGTAATAATCAAACTCCATTAAAATCTTATTATATTGTTTTCATGCTATGATTTGTATACGTGCATGATTCTGGTACTAATGATTGTTCACTCCGGTCCTGATTAGAGACCAGAACTAAGGTAAGCTCAAATCTCAAGGTGGACTTGCTGGAAGTATCCTAATGTCGGAGGAAGTCAGTGGCAACCAAAGGTCGCCAAATGTTCCTTGAAGATTACTAATAGTAATGTTGGTTAAAGGGTCAGACTTGTAAGGAAGAGGTAAGTATTTGGTAAAAAAAAATAAAATGTTAACAACAGATTCCAAAGCCGTAGTAAATGTTAGCATTGACAAACACTATAAAATTATTGTTACAGAAAAGAAGGGAAAAAAAAAAAGGGAAAAAGAAGAAGAAGGAGCCCACTTTAATGAAGTAGTATATCAAACTTGAAGTGATTGTAATTTATGAAATCTAACCAATTAATTTATTACTTCAGAGAGGGAAAGAGAAAGAGCAGACCCCTACTGTTCATAGAAAGGAAAGTATAATTCTGTATATCTAGTCCTACAGGCAGACAGATAGCTGTAGGAAACCAATTAAAACCCTTCACCTTAATAAGCGAGCATAGCAGATTTAACTTCACAAAACAGAAAATAACAAAAGCAATCTGACCCTCATGATCAATACACAAGCAAGTCCAATTAAGTAATGTAAGAAGAAATTCATATACATAATCATGCTAGGGATGATAAACATACAGTTTCTCCATCTGTCACCGTAACGGCACCACTAGCTTGTCTTCCCATACGACCAGTTTCAACCAATATCTATAAATTGGCATAATGCAGTCAATAACAGTTTGAAGAAGGAAAAAATCAGTAGCAAGAAAAAAAAAAAATATATATATATATATATATATATATATATAGAGACACACATATACATACATATATGTGTGATATATTCATAAACGATAAAGTGGCTGTGTCACTTGATAGGCCAATGGCTTCGGCTGTTATATGGCATGTTATGAAATATGAACTATTGTTATATGCTTATTATCATGTGTTTAAATTAAATCATGTAACAGACGAAACAAGTTCCAGAGGATACTCTGACTTCAACAGAAGATTACATTTGCATGCTTTGCACATATATGTGCATTTGTGTACATCTGCGCATAAATATATATATATATATAGATATATGTTTAGATTGCATATTCCATAACATTTAGAAATCATGAATTATCTAGCCATTTGAATTATGAAACATACCACCATCAATAGCAAAACAAGGGTTCCTAAGAGAATAACCATCCACAACAAGTGTAATCTAACAAAAACAGAGAAAAATCTCTGGCTCTTTTAAATGGTTTTCTTATTGCCAATAAACCTCTCATCGTCAATAGTTGAAATGGACTTGCAAGTGATATTTATATAGTTTTTGGAATGGTTAGAATTCCTTGAATGCTGGATGGAATTATTTGCAAAATTAAGAGCTTAACTTGAGGAAGAAATGTGAAGTATCTTTGGAGAGGCTAACTCAGTTGCTAACTCTTTAGCTATAATCTTCCTGACAGTTCAAGACTTCTTCAACTTTCCAAGTTTCCATGACTAATGTATTTCTTTTATAAGAGGTCTTGCAGCATTAGATGCCAAACCATTTCCTTATCTTTGTACTCAATGGTTTTTGTTTCTTTTAGTCTACAAGTAAGGTTTTATGCCCTCTCTCTGTACCTCTTTGTACCATATTACTGAACAGGTAGAGACAGGCCAAATTCCCAACAACACTTTGGTTTTCTTTGGGAAAGGATAAAAATGAATTTTCTCTGATGTGTAAAAGAGTTACTAATTAAATGCCAAACACTGTCAACCAGCCAACCATTCATGAAAGTGAAAGGATACTAAAAATTTTCAAAGGCTTCAATTTTTCTACTCACCACCTGGACAACCAAATGTAACTAATTTGTGAAAGCAGCCATGCAAAATCCTCCCACCTTAGGAAAGAATTTCATGACTAGTTTTTTTTTTTTTTTCCTTCATTTTTTTAATTTAATAGCATGTTTATTAGTTTTAGATTCTAAATGTTAAGCTATAGTCAAACATAAAGTTGATGCTTTCCCCATTCTGAATGCCTTCTCCATTCAGTAAAGTATGGTTCAGAATTGCCAATTTTAGTCATTACTGTGATCCATTAATTTGCTGAAATATACTTGGGAATGCTTAATTTGTGCCTCATAACTTAAAACACTTTCACTTTCATTTGTTTTTAACGGATGCAAATAATTAATTCGTCAAATGTATCATCTTCAATGTTTTCTGTATATTTTCTAATTAAAATTAAATGATTAAACACAAACTGCATGTTTTTGTAGTCATGCCACTAACAAGGAGGTATATGATTCACAGATCGCGCTTGCAATACAGGCAAGCACTTAGGCTCTGTTCTTTTCCATTCTCATTTCAAGAAAATCATCACTTTTTCTTCTAAAATCTAACCCAAAGAAACAACCTCAATTTCTACTCATTTAAAATTCAAATTTTAAATTTCCCTCAAAATCTTCACTCACATAAATTTAAAAAATAACACAATCATTACACTTTTTCATCTCTCTCCTACACAATTTTCCAAAAGAAAATTCCCTCCAAAAAAATTCCTCCCCTAAAACCAAAAATTCCCAAGTTGAGTCACCAAGAGAACAAAGCCTTAATGGACCTGGTGAAGCACATGCATCATAATTGTACATTCTAAAAGGTTACAATGAATTGAAGCTTTCATCCACAATGGAATGGAAGTGACAGTGGATTAAATTGGATTTCCGGTTCTACAAGAGAGAAAGAAAATAATTTCCAAGCTTAACAAATCTTAACTACAATTCATTCCATATTTGGACTAAGGCCAATATGATGAACATTTACAAAGGCACTGTGGCCCATGGAAGCAAACAATTCTTCATACTGAGTATATTTAACAGAATAGCTAAGATATAAAATAAAATTTACGAATAATAAAACATAAATATTCAAAAATAAAAACAAGTAGAGTACAATAAATCAGCAGCAAGCCAATTTTGACTTCAGTAGCAAAAGTAAGTATATATGTCCACTTACTTCCCAACAAATAAGGAAAGCACAAATCAGGTTCTCTAGAATAGTATGAGATAATTATACACCTAAACTTCAAGATTCGACACATCTTGAATTGCATTTATCAGGGATGTTTATGTATAACACAATTATAGACAACACACACAGTAAAGTAAATTTCCCTTTGTTTGCCTTGGTATTTTCACTTCTCTTCCCAACAAATCTTTTGCTCCACTTATAGAAAGCCTACATGACCCCTGAATGCATACTGAATTCAAACCAGTATTTCATGAAAACTTTATTCATATTAACTCCTACTCGAATAAAGCTTATAATATTATGTTGGGTAAATTACATTTACCGCCACTCGAGGTTTCATAGTTTGACCAAAAACAGGGGATTAATGGTTATGATAATACCTAGTCGAGGGGGCTGACGATAATTTCTAGAACTTCTTGAGGGGTGATGGTAGTTTCACGAAACCTCAAGGGGATAAGTGTACTTTACCCTATTATGTTTTAATAGTGAATCAGAAAATGTGACTTCATGCAAGAAACTATTCTAGAAAAGAAAGAACTGCAATATGGGTCACCAATGTTTGCACTATGGACACCATTGTGCCTTGGTTTCAGAATAACAAAATTTAAACCCCATGATATTCATTATTCCATAAATATAAAAAACTAAAATAATAGTTCAAATTGATTACAGAAAAAGCAGATGAGAGGCACATTGAAGTGTGAAGCTCATATCGGAAGCTTTCTCACTTTGTTCATTCCTATTCACCTACACTTTTCCTATTAGCGTTCAAGTTTATTTTCTGGTAACAACATGTTCTGCCACATTAAGCTCTAATTGACATCGAAAGCTAGTTACAGTTTCTTTGTTTACCCTGAAAGCCATTGTGCTTTAAAATCTCTAGTAAACAACACGGACTCCAATATTGTTTATTGATGCTCACCTCAATGAGATTAGCTCCAGAAAGGATAAATTTTTTGCAGGAGAAAGGAGGAAAACAAGAGAGAGTGAGTTCCTGAGTTACACTAATGTGCAGTGATTGCATGCAGATGTTCATTTCATTTCAACCAGTTCAAATATCACCAAGGGTATTCCATCACCTAATGTGAGACAAATTGTAAACCATCCTTGACCAATCCAAATTGACTACTAAGGAAACTAAATCAATTTTTTCCAACCTTGAGGAAGAACTTAGAGCCATGGCATACATATTGGGGACAAAAATAGTAATTTAACTTCAGAAAATGATAGCATAAACCCAACACAGCCCAAGTCATTGTGTTATTGTATAAAGTTTTCGCATTAAACAGTTTCTGGAAATTGGTTCCATCCAGTTTCAGTTACATAATTTCATTGCCGTTTCATAACCAGTAAATTAGTCTCAGTGAATAAATACATTTCTACAAACAGCTTAAGCGAGAAGCGGGAAGGGGGAGAATATATATTTATAAAGAGTGAAGTCTTTTAACCTCCAACCATTTTCCTCACTACTCTTAGCAAAATGTGCATCATGCATAACCGGTAATACGCCGCAAAATTCACCACTGTAACACGAACAACACATAACAAATAAGAACTTACATGTCGCCCGCCGACGGGGATTTTCACAGAGTACGGAGACGCAATTCCACCGCCGGTAATGTCTAAAGAAGCCGCAACATCCAATTGGTTTCTGAAACTCCCTTTCCTCGTCCATCTTTTCCTTCGATTAAGTAAGTGAAACGGGAAATTCAGAGGAATTTTAGAATGAAGTGGAAGCGAGGAGGACGAACGGAAGAATTTGTATATGGGTGTGGCTTTGAACTGCTGCGGAAGCAGGCCATGGCCAGGATAGGGAACCAACATATGGGAAAACTCTGCCGCCGGCGGAATACTGATTGTTTTCTGCTCGGAGTACTGAGAGACTGAGAGAAACTTTATCCGTTTTTTGAATAATGTATTTTCTAACAAGCTTAGTAAATTGCAAAATCTTCCCCTAAACTTTGTCTCTATAGCAAATTACTACTTGAACTTTCAATTTTTGCATTTAATCCTGTAAACTATCAATTTATTACAATGTAACTGTATGATAATATTGATTTAAAAAAGGGGCATGTTACTTGCAGGACGCATTTTACTAAACACAGAACACTTTTTAAAATTTTAAGTGGTGAAAAGTAATGAGGTAGAGTTTTCATGTAAAAAGAGTTATTGAGGGTGGAAGTGTGGGTAAAAGAGTAGGTATTTACCTACTCTTTTACCCACCCTTGCAAGTTTCTACCCCTCATAAACAAATTTACCTACTCTTTTACCCACACTTCCACCCTCAATAACTCTTTGGGGCATGATATTTGCAGTAACGGTTTCGATATTTGCAGTAACTTTTTTTGTGAAAAGACTCAAATGCCCCTGGGCAAAAAAAAATTTTAAAAAAAAATTGAAATCCCACTGTGCAGCCCGTGAGGGCTGCTGGGAGGAAAAAAAAATTAAAAAAAAATAAAAAGGTCACGTGCTGCACACAAAAAAAAAAGAAAAGAAAAATGAAGAATGTTGCGTCTATAAATGAAATGCAGCAAAGCAAATGAATCTGAAACAATCTGTATTCATAAATTCTTGCAAAGCAGAGTCGGGTGAAATCACAAAATCAGATAAAAATCGAGACGATTGGGATCGGAAAAAGGTTAGTGGCTAGAGTTAAAATGTTTTGAGGTATTGTTTTAGGTAGTTTTTTTAATTATTTTATTTGTATTATGTCCGGATTTGTTAGTAGTTTTGTCAAAATTGTGAAATTTTTTACCGGAATGGCGAAGATCTGCCCGGTGGTTATTGCAAATATGAAAGTGAGGGGGACGGAAATGTCACCGGTCGCCGGCGATATTTCCGGACCGGCGACTTTTTTACCAGGAAATACCGCAGGCGGTATTTCCCAGAACCGGCGGTTGTGTTTCTTAAAAATAGCCCCCGAAAAGGGCGCTATTATCCGGCCAGAATATCGCCGGATTCCGGCGATATTCTCCGGGGACCACATCGCCGGATTCCGGCGATATTCCGGAAAATATCGCCGGAATCCGGCCATGGGGGGGGGGTTCCGGCGAAGGGAGGGGGATTTTCGGTCAAAATTTGTTTTACGTTTAGTTGTGTTATTTTGTTTGTTATATGTTCTCAATTAATTTCGTATTGATAAATGCGTGTTCATTTTATTGCAGATGGCAGAAGCAATTAAGAAATTGAAAATTAAATTCACCAGAAGCAAAAGCAGGAAAGATGATAATGTGCATTTGGTTCAGAGAGGCACTGAGGTATTGTGAGAAGGAGCGCCATAGAGGAGGCGGCTATCCATTTGGGGGATTTGATCCGGTGCTGGAATATGGCCGATATACCCAAGATCGATCCATATTACACTGTAAGTAAAATTGTTTACATATTTTTTTAGTTGAATTATCTGAGACGAAAATACATTGCCGGGAAAGAAACCCATTTTGGGAGGATTTTTTTTCCCGGATCTGCGATTATACGGTAATTGTTTGCCATATCTGTCACGTTTCAGCCGGGGGGAGTTTCTCCCCAGCAGGAATATTTTGGAATATCGCCGGTTGCCGGCGATATTTCCGGCCGGAAATATCGCCGGCTTCCGTCGTATTTTTACGGTGGAACTCGTTTTCCCTCGAATTTTTCCGAATGGGAAATTCTGTCCCATTCGCAATATCCCTCCGACCTCTTCCAAAAGTAATTTTGTCAGAACATAGACTCATGGGGGGCAATATAATTGCCCAATTTGTTGGTTGGCTATAAATTTTTACGTTTAACTATGATTAAACATTTTTTCCGTAATTATGAACAGGATTTTCGTGTTGAAAGCGATGACACTTATGCTGACCACACCGAAGTATTTCAGACGAACGAAGAGTTCAGAAGCAAGGAAGATATGATGGCATGGGTACACGCACGAGCAGCCGAAAATAATATGACTGCAAAAATTACTTCATCTTCGAAGATTTTGGGTCTGTTCATTACAAGAGGGAGAAAATGTAGAGATAAGCCACCCCTACCTGAAGGGAAAAGCAGGCGGCCTAATACAAGCAGCAAGATGACAAACTGTCCATTTCACCTTAAGGGCCGACACAGTGCTGGGGACATCTGGAAGTTAGAGGTCAAAGACTGTAAGCACAATCATGAATTACAAGAAGTTCGAAATTGGCATTCAGCCCATACACGGTTAACAGAAATTGAGAAGCAGAAGATTGTCGACATGTCTAGTATTAACATCAGGCCGATGCATATCTTGGCCAAGTTGCGAGCGGATGATCCGAAAAATGTCAGTCACATACAACAGGTGTACAATGAAACAGCAAAAAGTAAAGGGAGGCTAGGGGAGGTATGACTAACATGCAGTGCTTCTTTAAACTTCTGCATGATCACAAATACTTCTATGCGCACGAACGTGATGTCGACAGTAATGCAGTCGGGCACATTTTCTTTGCACACAAGAAGGCGACTCGGCTGCTTGTTTTGTTTCCGTACGTGTTGTTTATGGATACGACATATAAGATAAACAGGTACGACATGCCGCTGCTGCAAATAGTGGCCCTACTACCCACAGACCAGTATGTGCATATCGCATTCGTTTTCATGAAGGACGAGACCACACCGAGTTATTATTGGGGGTTGGCGCAATTGAGCCGTCTATTCGAGGGAAACAGATTCCCACATGTGGTCGTCACTGACCGGGAGCTTGCCTTAATGAATGCTGTGGAATTGGTTTTCCCATGTGCTACCCAACTACTGTGTCGGAGACACATTGAAATGGATGTGAAGAAACACGTATTGTCGGCTGGCAACGACAAACAAACAACGGACGTGTTCCTATATCGTTGGAGCCGCGTTGTGAAAGCCCTGACGTATGAACAGTTCAAGGAAGCTGTGGATTTTATTGATACTAAGTATGGAAATAAATATAGATTCAGAAATGTTATTCCATACTTGAAAAACACGTGGTTGGACCCCCACAAGGACAAGTTCGTGTCATTTTGGACTAAAGGTATAAAGCATTACGGCTCGCACACCACGAACATGTAAGTAATTTATAACTTTGATTCATGTTTTGTTTGTTGTATAATTACATGCTCTTCTATATAATTCTGCTTGCTACATGTTGAAATTTAAAGTTAATTTTCTTTTTAGGGTGGAGAGTGCACATGCACAATTGAAGAAGGCAATTGATACGGATCGAAAGGCATTCCAACTATCTTTAACGACATTAATAGGATGATTCTTATGCTCTTTGATAAAATCCGTACTGCAATGGAATCGTCGCGCAGCAGAACTTACCGGAAGAGCGACTACTTACTTTATAGTAGGCTCAACGGTAGATTGTCTTTCGCTGGTATTACACTATTGCAGGAAGAATATACATCAAGAGTCGGACTTATCGGGGAAGATGGTGAGGGGTGTGGTTGCGAACTCCGAACTAGTTGCGGGCTGCCATGTGCATGTGAGATGACGCAGTTGGTGCGGGCGTTCCAACCAATTGATCCTATCGACGTAGACGCCTTCTGGAAGACGCTGCATTTGGGGGATGAAGATATTCGGGAAACTCATGAGGAGAGACAAACCGCTGAAGGCCGATTGCATAACGTGTTTCTTGATGTAATGTCGCGTCCAAGCGCTGAGATATACAGGGTGTTGGGTGTGGTGCATTCGTCGCTTTATCCCGAAACCGTTGATCTAGCTGAGCCTGTTAGTAGGCCGCACAGGGGACGACTGAGAAACAATGCCACCCAACGTGATCTATCAGGGTTCGAGCATGCCGAAAGGAATGCGATGCAACGAGGTGCGAATATATGTGTTTCGTGTACATTTCATTGTGGGTACTTACATATACCCTTGCTAATTTAATAAGATTTACACTTGCAGGGCGGCGATCCACGGCGGACAGAGAAGACGAAGGGTTATGCGTCCCCATACTTCTGACTGGCCCTACGACCTTCCTGTGTTTCTGAAGCAATTTGTGTTCGAATACATTACAGGGCCCTTTAATGTAGAGCCCGATGGTCATTGTGGGTTTAGAGTAATTTCTTATTTCGTACACGAACGAGATGAGTCGCAGTGGTACCAGGTGCGTGGAGCTTTGCACCAAGAACTCGTGGATGAATCTGCTTTGTGGAACTTCGTCCTTGGGCCGGTCGATTACGCGTTAGCACTCAGGGTGGTCGATTGTTATTTAGTTCCGGCAGAACAGGCATTCTGGTTTGATTCCCACCTGCTGGGAATACTTGTTGCAACAAAATACCAGAGGGTTGTTACGTTATATGCACAACAGAGCAGCACTTTCCTGCCGATTCAGTGGCGGGGTGCCGGCGTTTCGACTGATCCGGACAGTTTCATTAATATAGGTTTAATAAGACAAAACCATTTCATTGCTTTGTTAACGGCCGGGGAGGTATTGCTACCGCCAATATATCCGACGTGGAGACATAGGGCCTCAAATGAAATGCAGCTTTGGCAAACCCATTTGCAAAGAAAATTTGATTCATACAGGACAAACTCGACTGCGGAGTGTTAGTTTTAAAGGGTTTTCACACCCACCTTTGCAGCCTACTGTACGTTAGTTGTTTTGTTATGCGTTAACAATATAAGTTTCACATATTTAACCGTTTATATGTTATTGAGTACAGCAGTAGTTAAGGCAATTAATATATATATATATATCGAAATGATATGATATATTAATTTATACAAGTCATAATACCGCGAATATATTACATTTCAAACATTTATAATTCCAGCCCCGGCATCAAATCCTCCAAATGGATAGCCGCCTCCTCTATGGCGCTCCTTCTCACAGAGCTGGGAAAGTGGTTCCGATTTTTGGGATGAGAATAATACAGTTTACTTGCTATATATTGCAACCGCTGCAATTGTCAGAATAAGAGAAATACAATCAAATTTATTGACCGAAATATATAATTAATTGACAAAAGTGTGGTGCAAATTTGTATTGCTTACCGCAGCATTGGACATAGACTTGGGGTCCAGTTTGTCGTCAACTTCCATGTCGTCTGGACTGACACGCACGTGCGTTCGCGGCATGAAGTAGTCGAGGTACTCAGGGCACGCCTGATCGGACCACTCAGCCCGCTGCGCCCCCCTTAACAAATTTCTCTTGTACGTGTGCGGGACATTAAGATTCGTATCGTAAACGCAGGAGTACCTTTTTATTTCAGAGCCTCTGTAGCAACTCTTTGGCACTATAGCTGCTTGAGGGATCGACTGCACGAATCCAAATTGTCGCAAGAACCGATCCGGCATATATGGCTCGCGACACCCGGGCAATGAATGAGACCCCTGTACAAGGTTGTTGGGTACAGTCTCGCAGGATTTGGCCCAAAAGGAAGCCAATTGACCTAGTTTATGTGAAACATAGTAAGTGGATGTTCGCAATACGTCGTCTGTTACAGTAATAAAAATTACAAAGTTTACATGACATACAAATATTACTTGTCCAGATTTCATCCCGTCTAGTGTGTACCTGTATGTCAGCAAATCTGCGTTAGGATCCCGCTTCCTTCCGGTTCCGATTTTCCACTTCATTGTAGCAGGGTACCTGTCATCCCATGAACTGAGCTGGGGAGGACTAAACGAGGGAAAGTACTCGTATATCCAGCTCTATTAACAGAAATGGAAAATAAATTATTAATTGATACTGTAACTGTATAAAGTATTGAAATAATTTATGAACGAGTCTTGCAAACCTGCAATAAGGTCAGACAACCGCCTAACTAGGCAGCGTCCGCCCTAGAGGCCCTTCCAAGATTGCGGTATAGGTTGGCCAGACACGCTGCACTCCACGGAAGTCCTGCTGCGCATTCTGCATCGCGGATGTAAGGCAGGAAATGCCCAGCAACGTGGGTTTTTTTCTTATCCACAAACAGGGTATTTCCTACCAACCACAACAAATACCCTGCGGCAACATTTGCGGCCTCTAACTTTCCGCTACCACAGTGCTCTATAACGAGAGACATTTTAACACTTGAAAAATCTTTATCCCCGAGCTCGTCTTGCTCAATCCCCAACAATTCTAAGAGCAGATCTTTCAAATCGGCCGGCTTGATCTTCCACCCGATTGCCTGTCCACCAATCGGAACCCGCAGTATGTGGTACACGTCGTGGAGAGTGATACTCATCTTTCCGAATGACATGTGGAATGAATTTGTTTCCGGATGCCATCTCTCAACGAAGGCGCTAAGTAGAGCAGAGTCTAACTCTGGATGCATGCTCCATACCAAATGAGACAACCCGGACTGTTCCACTATGCTTTTACTTCCCCATCGGTTAAATTCCACCTTTGCAGTCGCTCGTGCCCATTATGGCACAACAGTACACCACGTTCCTGCGCAGTTTAATATATTAATTAATACTTTTTGGCCACAAACGTAACAATCATAAAGCCAAACTAAATAACAATTATATCACGAAATATGTAATAAAGCACAATACGATACGTGTCCGTGCCATACGTAGTATGCAATATGGCCCTTAAAACTCCGTAACAGCTCGGGGTCTGCAGGTCCACCGTCAATCGGACCATCTAGAGGCCGGTAATCCTTCCACCCAGCATCCCTCCTGGAACTTGAATCGGTCCCAGCCCCTGACACTGACCTAGCGAGGACCCCATTATTTCTTTCCCTTTGTCGCTCCTTCGTTGGGACCAGGCATTTTCCCAATCGTTTTCATCCTCCAACCGCCCCGAATACCCTTCCATGTACCCCTGCGACTGAGACTGAGACATGTCCCGCTCAAATCTTTCCGCATTTTCCCTGGCTTCATCCTCCTCCGGATTTCCAATGTACGGCGGGGCAAAAGGTGTATCGCTGTAATCCACGTTACTTTCCCGCGCCGCAAAAGAAAAGCGCGTAGACCCATGCGCTCTTCCTGCAACCCTTCTCTGCCGCTCGGATGCAGTCGGCGGCATTCGGCCACCTGCTTCCCCAGCAGATGAATGTCTCGCCTCAGTGCCTCTCTGAACCAAATGCACATTATCATCTTTCCTGCTTTTGCTTCTGGTGAATTTCATTTTTAATTTCTTAATTGCTTCTGCCATCTGAAATAAAATGAACACGCATTTATCAATACGAAATTAATTGAGAACATATAACAAACAAAATAACACAACTAAACGTAAAACAATTTTTGACCGAAAATCCCCCTCCCTTCGCCAGAACTCCCCCCCTAATGGCCAGATTCCGGCGATATTCTGGAAAATATCGCCGGAATCCGGCGATATGGTCCCCGGAGAATATCGCCGGAATCCTGCGATATTTTCCGCGGAAAATGTCGCCGGATTCCAACGCTATTTTCCGTCCAGAATATCGCCGGAATCCGGCGATATTCTGGCCGAATAATTGCGCCCTTTTCGGGCGCTATTTTTAAAAAACACCACCGCCGGTCACCGGGAAATACCGCCTGCGGTATTTCCCGGTAAAAAAGTCGCCGGTCGCCGGCGATATTTCGCGGCCGGAAATTCGCCGGCGACCGGCGACATTTCTGTCCCCCCCCCCCTCCCCCACTTTCATATTTGCAGTAACCATCGGGCAAATTTTCGCCATTCCGGTAAAAAATTTCACAATTTTGACAAAACTACTAACAAATTCGGACATAATACAACTAAAATAATTTAAAAAACTACCTAAAACAATACCTCAAAACATTTTAACTTTAGCCACTAACCTTTTTCCGATCCCAATCATCTCGATTTTTATCTGATTTTGTGATTCCACCCGGCTCTGCTTTGCAAGATTTATGAATACAGATTGTTTCAGATTCATTTGCTTTGCTGCATTTCATTTATAGACGCAACATTCTTCTTTTTTTTTTTTTTTGTGCTTATTTTTTTAATTTTTTTTTTCCTCCTAGCAGCCCGTGAGGGATTTCAATTTTTTTTAAAATTTGTTTTTTGCCTAGGGGCATTTTAGTCTTTTCACAAAAAAATATTACTGCAAATATCAATTCCGAACTCTTTTTACATGAAAACTCCACCCTCATTTCTCCATTCCACTCCCATCTATACTTCACCCTCATTTCTACTCAATCATCTCCATTACTCTATACTTTCAAACCATTCCATCAACAATACTAGTATTTTGCTTGCGTATCATGGACAGTAACTCCAATGACGAATGTGACACCTTTTTGTATTTTTTTTGTTACTGGGCTTAGAATCGCCCTTGATAGGCGATTCTAATGGATAAAATCGCTTGGAAGAGGCGATTTTATCCAAAAAATTCGCCCCCTCAAGGCAATTTTATTTAATAGATTCGCCTTAAGGTGGGATTTTGTTCGATAAAATCGCCTCCTACAGGCGATTTTATGGGAAAATGTTGGTATCCTATGGCGAACAAATCCTATTTAATCGCCCATAGGGGGCGATTGTTTTCTGTAAAATCGCCTTTGGAGGGCGATTCTATGAGGTTAAATCGCCTTGTACGGGGAAAATAACATACGAGGAAATTAAAGGAACTACTTCCCAATAAAATATCTACCACCAACCCAATCAACAAATACTCAGAGTCTACAGGTTCAAAGCAACGTAAGTACAGCTTGATGAAGACAAACATTCAAGAATAAATTACATCATTATCTTTACCAAAGACATAATGTCAATCTGCATATGCATATAAACCAAAAAAGAATAATGAGAAGAACATGTTACACTTGAAACAAATGGTTTTGTGGTCAAGACTTCAATCTGAATCTCTACAAGCCACAAGGCCACTTCTGATTATATAATAAACTGTCAGTAGTTCTAAAAAATAAAAAAAAAATCAAATGCGGCATAAAACACGAGGACAATAGCCCTTTTGCAACTTTGATATGCCAAAACACTTACCCTACTACAACTTTCACAACAGCCCTAGAGATATGCCAAAACACGAGGGAAAATAATCGAGCACAAAGTATTATCTAGGTTTGATTTGGATGTAAATTTCGGGAGACATTCAAATTCAGCAGTGTCCACAGCTGATTCTTGACCCTAGGAGAAAATGAGGAATATCTCATCTAACAGAAAACAAAAACACCCTTCTCAGATGCGATCATCATTTTTGCAGAAGCAGAACCAACAATTCTTTCCAGCTAACAACATAAACACTAGGTTAGCATCAGCGAAAACCAAACTTCATCAGTCGCAGACATAGAAACATATGAGGTCAAGAAATTACAGAGAAATACAAACAATTCTTTTGTGTTTTGCATGCAAACATTTGTGTGCTTTTCATTTCTGCTGTCCATTGAAAAAATGTAATATAACAGAAATGGACTACATTACACCTAAGTCTGCATATGCTCCCACATTAACAAATCATCTAAGGTAATAACCAGAAAGTTCAAATTCCAAGATAGTTGAAAATAGAAAATAGCATTCCAAACATGTTTAGTGCTATTTGGACACATCCGACCCAACAGAACACTATCATCAAATCCGGATATATGATTAAACTAAATATGGAACTTACCTTCAACCGATCAAAATGAGAAAATAGCATGGTACAAGACATGTTATGAGAATCTTCCAGCATATTAACAATCTGCAATGGAAAGCAATAAGATGATAACCAGGGAGAATATTCTCCAATGTAAAAATGAAAATTGTTCAACAACGAGGAATAACTGCAGTATCCCATTTTGAAAAATATAAACTTTACGCCAAAGGAAAGAAAAATTTGCACATTCATCACATAAGGCTTGAGAAAGTACCAGTACTGGTTCATTACCAACAAAATAAGTTAAGAATGAAGCAGAAGCTGGACGAGGCAAGTGTGTCCCATATGAAGTCACTGAACAAGAATCTCAAAAATATCAATTAAAACCCAAAAACTACAAACCGAAAACCATACACAATCAGACCCAAAAAAATCGCTTGGAAGAAGCAATTTTACCGAGGACGATCACCGTCCTGTGGCGATTGTTCCCGGAAAAATTGCTTCGGGCAAGCGATTGCATGGGGAACAATCGCCACAGGATGGCGATCATGTCCCTTACAGTTGCTTGGCCAAAGCGATTTTTCCAGGGACAATCGCCACATGACGGCGATTATCCTTGGTAAAATCGCTTCTTCCAAGCGATTTTACCTTTCATTCGCCGAAAAACTATTTTTCCAGCGAATGAACGCAAAACTAACCTTAAAATTTCCAAAAAATAGCCCCAAAACGCACAATCCATATCGCATTACCCATACAAATTATCACACAAAAAAAATTGCAATTTCAGTTTCATTTGCAATAATCATCTAAAACGACCTAACCCCTTTGCCAAAGAACCAAACTACATCCTAAACACATTACCCAAATGAATTAACACAGCAACAACTTTGCAATTTCAGTTTAAGTCTTAAGAATCAAAAGAACGACCTGCGACCAAGAATGGAGATGGAGATGCGCGACTGGAATGGAATGAAATCGGCGATGGAGCGATTGTTCCCAGACCGGAGACGGAGATACTCGGCCGCCATCACGCCTGGAACGGAGAGGATCCTCGGTCAGCTTGGGCGACTGGAACGGAGAGGAGATGAACCGAGAGGAGCGAGAGGAACGGAGAGGAGAAATTTACCACAGGCAGAAGTAAAATGCGCTTTCAAAAAATTAATCATTAATTTTTTAAAAGGGCAAAAAAGTAATTTCATGTACAAAATTTTTTAAATTGTGTCTTGTGTTTGGTAAAAGGTGTACTACAAGTAACAATTCCGTTAAAAAATTCATATGGAGAGAAATAATTAACCATTTAGTTTTTTCAGATCACAAAAATAATTTGCAAATTTTATAGTTTGTTAAATTGGTAACTATCTCTCTATGAAGTATTTTTTTAAATACCCACCAACATTCACTTATATTATATAAATGATTGTTTAACGAGTGAACTGTGAAATTTTAAATTTTAGGGGGAAAAACTAAGTCAAAATTATTATTATTTTTTTTTTTGTAAGTAACTCAAATTGTTGTTAAGCAAAAAATTATTAGAAAGTGTCTTTTTGTATATTTATTGTTACATGCAAGGTTTTCAAAAACATTGTTTGGCCGGTTATGTTGTGTTTTTTCTATATAAAAAGAGAGGGACAATTTAACATGTTGCCGAAGCAAGCAACTTTATGGTTTTTGAAGAAAACTTGTGTCGATGTGCCAAGAACCAAAAACCTTGTTCAACCAAGCAACGGTGATGTACAAAACAGACAATCGGGTATGCAAGTTGTAAGAGATTTTTTTGTGCATACTAGTGCCGAATAGATTGGTGTTGGCAAGTGGTGTCCTATACGCACTCTTTAAGTAGTTAACACTTATCTCATTTGAAAAATCGAGGACACACAAAACCTAGTATACACAGATTCACCCGAAAATTGAAAGTTCCTTTTTCGTCAAACAAAAAAGGGATTAACAATTTTTCTCCATCTTTTACACAGGATAAAACTCCAGTCCAGAGGGACCCTACAAGCCCTCAGCATGACCGCAAGCCTCGTCCTGCTACCTTGACCCCTTTCAGATTACGAGGCCCAATCACAACATAAACTTTGTCCCCAAGTAAAAGTAACTTCAGGGAAACTTCCTCCCTGCCTAACAAAGGCACCCCACACTTCGCTATAACTAACAAAGGCACCCTAAAACTTGATCGTAACAACTTTCTCCCAAGACAAGATCCCAAAGTTCTCGTCACGCTTTCATCTTTGAATGTCCGATGGTGGTGATTCTGTTGGTCAGTGTGGTGGTGATAGTGGCGTTAAGGAGTATTGTTTTAATTTTAAATGGTGATATAACAATAAGGGTGGTGCCCAACAACAAAGACGATCTAGAGGTGGACAGTGGTGTGTGGGTTGTGACGGCCTAACCAGATCCCCTCTATCTTAATTAAGGGTTACCAATTCAGTATCACTAATTACAAACTAGTTTTACATTTTATTACAAGTACATATAATAATACAATTCAAAATACAAAGTACATAAGTATTCCTATTAAAAGTTTATAATTTAATAAGCATGGCTAAAATTAAACAGGCAAAGGATACAGGTCGAGGATCATGAGGGGAACCAGACCTCCGTCTAGCTAGGTTCTATTTCTATACCAATTTTTATATTTAAAAGGAAGAAAACAAAAAGGAAAGGAGTGAGCGTTGTGCCCGGTGAGATTCTCACTAATGAGAAAACATTACCAAATATATTATTAAAGAGCATACAAGCAACACACAAGCAAATAACAATTAAGCGCAAACAAGATTAAAAACATACTTAAGGATAAGGGGAAGTGTGAGGAGAAAGCCTTCGGGGTTTATGTGACACCGCATAACGGATTTCTATTCACTTCATCAAAAGTCATACCACCCAAAAGTAGGGGTAATATTCATATGCGGAAAATGGTACCATAGATGGCTTACGCCCATCCTGCACATCACAACAAACCCTAGGTATTGAACAAGGCGGTAATACTCTGAGCATACCTAGTAAAACCTGCCAATAGTCAAGCAACGTTCTAGGCCCGATGCCCGACCACATCATCATGACATATTAGACAGGGTAGTGGGTCCCCACTCAAAGCACGCACAAATAAGTTCGGACAATTGATCAATCGAACAAAATTACTCGGTGCGATAAAGTACACCCCTAGTATAACAATCATGTAATAATCATTTATCAATCCTGTATCGATCATTTAAGCATCAATCATATATCAAATATCACAAGTCATAAATAGAAGGGCAAGCATTCATATAACTTGAACAATAAGAAATCACTCAAGCATTCATAAGGTTCAATTATTCCCATTAAAATATTTTAGGATTTCATTAGTGAGAATTACCATAGATGCTCAAGGAAAATTTTGAAAAATCTCTCTTAGAAGTTCAGATTTCTAGAGCTGAGGTTTCCTCTTCTGACACAGTTGTGCTATTTGCTCGATATCTCCCTTGCAAATCGGGCGTTGGACGAGGGAGATATTGGCCATGTATGGCAACTACTTTCAACACATCTTTGGGTGGGTCCCATGGCCAAAATGTGTTTAGCATCAATTTTAAGTTCTGTTATCTCAAAACACATTTTGAGAGCTTGTTTGGTATGTGATTCAAAACATACCCAAAAATATTTTTCAAATGTCTTTCTCTTTTTTATTTTTTCCCCATCAGACTCTTCTTCTTCCCCATCCATCTACCTCTAGGCTTCAACCCCCACCCCTCCTCTCCCATTTCCTTTTCTTTTACCCTGCACTCACCCCGAACCCCACTTCTCTTCTTCTCTTCTCTTTTTTTTCTTTCTTCTCCTCCTTTTCTTTCTTTCATCACTCTTAACAGCGATGGTGGTGGTGGTGGATCTGGATCTAGAAATCTAGACGGTGGTGGAGGATTTGAGAATAGGCAGTAGTGGTGGCTGTTGGCGGCGTCGGCAGCAGATCTGAAAGTGGGCAGTGACAGTGGCTGGTGGATAAAGGTATTGGCGGCGGGTTGGGGGAGATGATGGTGGGGTAAAAAAAAAAAAAAGGTTATTAAAATGTCAAAGCTCTTAAATAAAAAACAAATATTAAAAGGAAAAATAGAAAAATATTATACCATACATATCTCAAATCGTATTTCAAAATACATTTCAAAGCATATTTTAAAATACAATACCATACAATATCTCAAATCATATCTCAAAATATATTTTAAAACACATTTCAAAACATATCTTGAAATGTGATACCATACAGAGCCATAGTCTCTAAAAGTGACGGGTTGCGTTCTGGTAGAGTATTCCTAAGATCCATAAATTCCTTGCAAATCGAACTTCATACGAGAGAGATATAACATCTGAAAGTCACGGGTCACGTTCTGGTAGAGGATGTTCAAAGATCTGAAGATATATTGGAAATCAAACATCAGAAAGAGTTATGGCTCCTGGAAGTGACTGGGTATTTCTGGCAGTAAGCTTACTGGAACTTCAATGTCTCCAAATCATGAACCGTGGAGAAAGTTTAAAAGGATGATTTATCTGATTGTTTTTTGGAAGAGAAAGAGATATAGAAGCTGTAATGTTGAACAAAAGAGGATGTTCAACCTGGGGTAAAGAGAAAATATGGGGCTTTTATTAGAATGTGCATAGAGACAAGAGAAGGAAATGCTTCCCATTAGCTGTTGTGGGTGGTGGTTTCGGACCTCAAGTAAACTTTTGATGCCCTTTACTCTTCCTTTACCAGATTTGTACAAGTGTATGGGAGAATCTTTTGCTTCTTCACTTAGTTTACTACAGATGCTTGGAAGACATGGGTCATCTCATGGGTTATGACAATGATATAGCATATCATGGTTACTTTCTTTTTAATTAGGACTAATTTGCAAAAGTGATAAAAGTTTTGGAATCAATTGGCTATGATTATAATTTGTGGGTTCTTAAAATTTATCTTCTTCAAAGTTTATTTCTAATTGATAATAATTATTATTTTATTTCAACTTATCCTACTTTACAACTTTTTTTTTTTTTTTTGCTTAACAGCCGATTAAGTGGTTGTGGGGCTTGGGGACCCTTTATTAAAATAAAGGCAAAATGCCGTAAAAATCTAAGGAGGACATAATGAGCCTTACCTTAGAGATACAAAGATGCAGGAATGCAAATGAAACATACATAAACCTACAGACCACATAAAACTAAGAGGGGTTAGCCTCGCAAATAGGGAAGACCCCTAGCATCTAGCACCACCAAACCCTTAATTCTCTAAGGGAGGGTGGAGTGAACATAAAATTCTGTAAATCCGGTCAAACTCGCATGTTGTGCCAGTGCATCTGCCACTGCATTTCCTTCGCGAAAAATGTGGGATAACTTCTCATAGGAATGCTGCAAATCCGATATTCTAGCCAATGTGGCCGCCAAACGCCATGGTGCAGACCCCCCTTGGACTACCATCAACAGCACCATAGAGTCTGTTTCAACTTCCAGATAACGCAGTCCAAGGTGATCACATATACGAAGACCGAACAAAAGAGCGCAGGCTTCTGCCAGGAAGCTCATGAGCACGCCAAGAAAGGCTTCAATTGCAAAAACCACCCTACCATATGAATCTCTCAAGACCGCCCCTGCCCCTGAAGGGCTTGGGTTACTGCGGGAAGAGCCGTCCACATTTAATTTAAAGTGGCCCTGGCAGGCATCCTCCAGAAAACTATCCATTCCTCCTTCCTTTTCCGATACGCCCACCTCGGCAAAATATCAGCCTCTAAAAATGCCGCAGACCTCCGGTACACAGGGGGTTTGAGAGCCAACACATCATATATTGACTTAAAAACCACATGTAAAAGCTGAGCCGATTCCACGATCACCCCCTCATAAATTGCCTTACAATGTGTCCACCATATCTCCCAACACACTACCGCAGGGACAATCGCAGTCACCTCTTTGGGGAGGCGTGCTACTTCAAAATCCACCCTGTGCCAGAAGAAATCCAATAAGTCCCATAAATTCGTAATGGCCAATGGAGCAGTACTCAAATGTGCCCCAACATGCACCCAAATCTCACGAGCTAGATGACATTCGTAGAATGCATGCTTCAGTGAATTCTCGGAGCAACAAAAATAGCACTCTGACGCAAGGTGAAAACCCAACCGTCGCAATGCATCATCCATGGGCAAAAGCCCATTCAAGAGTCACCACATAAAAATCGAGTGCTTCAAAGGCAAAGGTCGGTGCCATAAGTCAGACACGACAACTGTCCCCCTCTACCGGACCACCTCATAAGCTGATTTGACTGTGAAGCAGCCGTTAACCTCCGGCTTCCATATCCTCCGATCCGAGCAGCCATCAAACTGGAGTTCAATCCCCTCAATACAATTCCATACCTCATCTGAAAACAGGGGCTGCATATCACTACTCAACAAATCCCGAGTGTTCCAGTACTACTATAAAGTCAAACGAGGGTCCAGTATCTCTTCTGAATCAACAAAATCCGATAGAAAACCCCTCCCTACCAGAATGCCCGTATGGTCAGCCATAATATGCTCCACCTCCCCTAACCGCTTCCAACTTTACAACTTTTAGATGGCCCTTTCGTTTATCTAAAAAAAATTGTCACTAATTGATGAGGAAATTCAAGGCTAAAACAACACAAAATATGAGTCAGAATCCATGAGGTCAACCAAACGCTCCAATGCACTTAATGAGAAGGAAATGAAACTTACAAGAGTTACCCTAATCTCCATCAAGGTGGAAATGGTGAATACTAGTCCTTCCAATTAAGAAAATGGTGGAAATGGTATTTCCAAGCTGTGCAAATGGTGGAAATGGTATTTACGAACTAAGGAAATGGTGGAAATGGTAACTACTAGTCTTTCCAGTGAAGAAGTGAAGATTTCATAAAGTTTGAAGAATTTTAGAAGTGAAATATTTTTTGAACTTCTGAAATGATTCCGGAAGCTTCCAGAAGATTCCAGAAGCTTCCTACATCTACATCATCATGCGACATCAATTGGGCCGAATCCATCAAGTCCACTCCATGAACCCACATTCGGCCAAGCCCAAGCCCAAGGAGAAGCAATTCACAATTAGGGTTAGGGTTAGGAGGAGAATTAAGGTTTTGTGCATGTTACCTAATTCTCTTCATAGTTTCCTCTTTTTCTTTTCTCCTTTATTTTTTGGTTTTCCCTTTTCTTTAAAGATAAAATCTGAAATTTTCCTTCCTTTTTCTTGTGAGAATTTCGTGCATTGCTTACCTTAAAGCAGCCAAAATTCTTCCTTCTTTTCTTTTACTTTTTCAGCAAGTAAGTTCATTTTTCTTGCTGATTTTTGTGAGTTACTTAATCTCTTGATTAAGTTCCAATTTTGTGTTTTCTTTCCTTATTTTCTTGTGTAAATTTCGTGCTCCCTATACCTATAAATAGGGGTGCTGCACTTCATAATGCTACAGTGATTAATTGAATGAAAGTTTATACTTTATTATTCACTCTTCTTTATTTTGGCTTAAGTAATTTGCATGCTTGTTAATTGCTAAAGTACAGGAACTATAGGCTAATTAGATAATTGCTCTATCTAATTGCATGTTTTGTTTCGCTTCTATTATTCTCCACTTGGTTCGAATTGCGTGTTTGATTTAACTTGTTAAATTAGTAGTCTGCCGAATCCAAGGGTAAGGATTCTAGAGTTTTGAGAGCTGCATCTTGCATACAGACTTTCCTTGGCAATTTTTTGCATTGAGTTCTTGTTTTCACAAGTTGGAATCAAGGGTTCACATCACTAATTTAGCTTAATTTAAATTAGTCTATTATAATTAAGCGTTTAATCTGTTGATGGTCTGTATGATGTTTATGGTGCTGATGGTGATTGCGAGTATAAATAAATTACTATTGAAATTGGAGGTGATGACTGTTGTAATTAAAAAGAAAAGTAATAATCAGAAATAATTGAGTGTTAATCATAGAGAAATGTGGAAAAAAATATAATAAACATAGTAATATATAAATTAGAAGAAATTATAATTTGTTTAAGGTATATTAAAATGAAAATGGTATGTTTAAAAAAAACGAAAAAATGGCATGTTTCAAAAAAAAATTGAAAATGGTAATATAGCAATAAAACGTAAATATTTAAAAAATATATAAATAAATGAAAGAAAATTTTAAATTTTGGAGATTTTCAAATTATGACGAAGATAGTACACAAACTAAAAAGGAAAAAGAAATACATTTGGGGTTTATAAATCAATTTGATTTTCTAGGCTTTTATAAATAAATAGAAAAAACCAATATAAATTTTAGAAGTTTAAATAACAAAAGAATATATGGGGATAAATATGAAAATATACACACTAAGAAAAGTTTTTAGATAAATGTTTTGAATATTGGAAAAGAAAAAAGGTAAATAAATGTTTTGAATATTTTGATTAATAAAATATTAAAAATATGAAGAACAACTCATGTCATTTGCATTAAGGTTACGAATGTAATTTACAAAAGAAACTAATATACAAAATTTTACTTATTTAACCATAATTTAAATTTGTCCTTAACATTTTTTAAATTTGAACTACCCAAAATGACCTACAAAACTTTTTATAGTGAAAAGACCAAAGTCCCCCACAAAAAAAAAAAAAAAGAAAAAAGAAATGAAAATGGATCACAAATGCCAACCCAAAAACAAGAGGGACCAAAATTGCTAGGGGAACCAATAAAGGAAGCAAAAGCATAATTTTAGCTTAATTTTTTTTTTTTTTTTTTTATAGAGACAACAAATATATGAATCTCCCAACCATTCAAGAACAAAACAAAAGCACCCGTATTTTGTATGTATGAAACTGCTGTCTAATATGAATGATGAATGGCTTTTGTGTTTGGTGTATGGAAGTCCTGTTGAATGCAAGAGAAGGGAAGTATGGGATAACATTCGGGCGGTCATGCAGCACCATGGGGAACCTATGGTTCTAGACTTCTAGTAGGCGATTTTAATCAGGTAATGGGAGAAAATGAAAAAAGGGGGGGACGTAGACTGCATATGAAGGAAGGTTGTGAGCTTAAAGCACACCTTAAAGATCTCAGGCTCAAGGAAATGATAAGCAAAGGTCCGTGGTTTACTGATGAGAGTAATAACAGAGAAGGGGAAGTGATGAGGGCATCCCAAGTCCATCGACAAGTCCACAGACAAGTGAGTCCAGAGAAGCTGAGGAGGTTCGGCTTCTACACCGAGGCCCAACAATGCTTCAGGATCCAAGTCCATATCAAAGGGATCCACTTGTAGATATCATTGGGCCAATGACAAGAAGCAGAGCAAAGAAGGTTCAAGAGACTCTCAACAACCTTGTACAAGCTTGCCGACAGGATGCTCAATTGATACTAGAAGCCAACGCCTTGGAGAACAAAGCCAGAAAGGTTCAAATTGCAACTCTCCTTACAATTCTTGAAGAAGAGGCGCAATTCCCCATTCCACAATGAAGAGAAGGCTGTTTCTTGAAGTTCTTGAAGACGCCAGAAGGTTCTTGGACTTTAAAGAGACATTTCTTGAGATTCTTGATTTTCTTGAAAATCTTGAATTTCATATTTTGCAGAATCTTGAAGAATCTTGAAATTCTTGATTCCGAAATGATTCCGGGAGATTCCAGAAGATTCTGGAAGCTCCCTACACCATTCCACAATGCGCCATCAACAAGTGGGCCGAACCACCATGGAGTCCATTCCACATCACCAAGTTCGGCCAAGCCCACCAAAGAAGCCCAACCGAAACTTCATCCAAGATTTCGCATAAAGGTTTAGGGTTTGGGGGAAAATAAGGGTTTATGCATGTTCCCTATTTTGCCCTTAGTTTATTAGTTTTCTAAAAGGATCCCTTCTTGATCTCCTTTTTGAGTAGGATTTTCAATTCCTTTTCCTTCTTGTTTTTCCTTGTAATTTCGGCTGCCATTAGCTTAAGGTGACCGAATTTCCTTTTTCTCTTACCATTACCCACTTCTTTTAGGTTTTGGTATTGTAAAGGAAATCAATCTCTTGATTGGTTTCCAATTCTTTCCTACTTCTTTTTCGGCTGCCCTACTCTATAAATAGGGCATCCGAACAGCATAATTAATACAAGTATTCAGATCTTAAAACTATTAGTTTGGGTACTCTTCCTTTATTGCTTTATGTATTTTGCATGCTTGTGATTTATATATTGCATGAAACTTAGCTTAATTAGGTTATTTGCTCTACCTAATTAAAATCGCATGTTTCACCTCTTTTCTTACTTGGTTCGAATCCCTTGAGTAAATTCGCTTAGGTTGGTTTATTTTTGTTAACTGGATTTTCGGGTAAGTTAAGAGTTCATACGAGCTACGCCGCGTAATCAGACTTTCCTTGGCAATTCATCCACATGTGTACTGATGTGAACCCCTGATTCCCAACGCCTTTGGAAACCAAGAACTCTACGCGGAATGTGCCAAGGAAAGTCTGAATGCAAGACACTGCTCTTAAACCCTAGAATCCTTACCCTTGGATTCGGCAGACTACTAATTAAACACGCAATTCGAAGCAAGTGGAGTAATCTAGAATTCGAAACAAAGCTTTGATTAATAGACAGAGCAATTATCTATTAGCCTATAGTTTCTTGACTTTTAGCAATTAACAAGCATGTAAATTATATAAGCCCAAAATAAATGAGTGATTAAAGAAGTATAAATTCTAACTTAATCAATAATCAACTGTTTTAAAATTGAATTCGGCAGCCCTCTTTATAGAGTAGGTTGGCCGAATTTTAATCCTAAAATAACTAAGAAAAGAAGTGAATTGGAAACCAATCAAGAGATTGATTTCATACAAGAACCAAGTCCTAAGGAACTAGGACAGGTTAAAGAAAGGAATTTCGGCTGCAAGTAGTTGGTGCTGGCCAAAAAATACAATTAAAAATAAGGAAATAAAGAAGTAAAAATAAATCACAAAAAGGTTTCAAGAAGGTAAACCTTTTTGGAAACTACTTACAAATCAGCCTAAGTTGTAACAACCCTAACTAACTTGTAACAAACTTTGAGTAGAATTAGGAAACATGCACAAATCCTAATCCTTCCCTAACCTAAGCTTCCAAGTGGCGTGTGGGCTGCTCCTTGTGGGTTTGGTCTGGCCGAAAAATTGTGAAGTGGATTTCAAGGTGGTTTCGGCCCATTTGAGGTGGCGCATGGTGGAGATGATGTAGGGAGGTTCTGGAATCTTCTGGAATCTCCCGGAATCATTTCGGAACGTCAAAAATCAAGAACTTCAAGATTCTTCAAGATTTTCAAAATTCTTCAAAATTCAGTAAGCCGCGAAATTCAAGATTTTCAAGAAAATCAAGAACTTCAAGAAATGTCCTTTCCTTCAGCTGGATTGATTAGTAGGCGCCATTTCCTCTATGATGGAGAGTAAAGTGACGCTTTTATCCTTTCTTCTATTTTCTTCAAGGGCGTTTGTGTCCGCAACGAGTTGGGCTTCTGTAGCACTCCTTTGAACAAGGTTTTCAAGATCTTCTCTGAGCTTCCTTGTCCTTCTTCGGGTCATAGGCCCAACTATGTCAACGAACGGATCTCTTTGATATGGGCTCGGGTCCTCTCTTTGATATGGGCTCGGGTCCTGGAGCACACGAACCTCTGCTGCACTTTCCGAGTCCTCATTGCTTGTTCTGGGATCCTCTGTGTACTGACTTGGCGTAGGGCTGGGGATGCCCTCATCATTCCCTCCCGGTTGGAAAGGATTCGACCTCGAATCAAGATCCTGGTCAAAATTAAACGGAGACAAGTCAACAACATTAAAAGATGTACTAACGCTATACTCACCTGGCAGATCCAGTTTGTAGGCGTTATCCCCCCATCTTTGCGATAACTTGAAAAGGCCCATCGCCTCTGGGGTGGAGTTTAGTCCTCTGGGCTGCTGGAAACCTTTCCTCCGTATGTGAACCCAAACCCAGTCTCCTGGTTCAAAGCTCACAGCCTTGCGACTCCGATTTGCATCTGAAGTATACTTGGCGTTTTTCCTCTCAAGGTTCTCACGAACCTTTTGATGAATTCTTCTGACGGTGTCTGCTTTCTGTTCGCCATCCAGACTTGTTTGATCCTTCAGGGGCAGTGGCAGTAAATCCATGATCGTCAACGGATTGAAGCCGTGGGCAGCTTCAAGGGCGAAAATCCAGTTGATGAATGCTTGGAGCGATTGTAGGCAAATTCTGCAATCGGCAAAACCTGTTCCCAACCTGCAAGATTACTTTTAATCAGTGCCCTTAACAAATTCCCTACTGTTCGGTTGGTCACCTCAGTTTGACCATCCGTTTGTGGATGACTAGTAGTAGAAAATAATAATTTAGTGCCTAGTCTAGACCACAATGTTTTCCAAAAATAACTCAAAAATTTAACATCCCTATCCGAGACGATTGTGCGTGGGATTCCATGTAGCCGAACCATTCCACTGAAGAACAGTTAAGAAACGTGTCTGGCATCATCTGTTTTCCTGCAAGGAATTAAGTGAGCCATTTTAGAAAATCTGTCCACCACGACAAAAATTGAGTCATTACCTCGCTGTGTCTTCGGCAACCCTAAAAAAAATCCATAGAGATGTCAGTCCAAGGAACAGTTGGAATAGGCAAAGGTGTATAAAGACCATGAGGTTTGGAAGTAGACTTTGCTTTTAAACAGTTAATGCAACGTGAGCAAATAGATTCTACATCCTTACGCATTTTAGGCCAGTAAAAGTGTTCTTTAACATGTCAAGTGTTTTAGTTACACCAAAGTGACCCATTAGCCCCCCATTATGTGCTTCACGCACCAGCAGTTCCCTATAAGAACTACGTGGAATGCATAACTTATTGTTCTTATATAAAAAACCATTTTGTTTAAAGAACTTCTGAAATGCACCATTTTTGCATGCTTCATATAACATAGAAAAATCAGGATCAGAAGCATATAATTCCTTTAGATATGAAAACCATATATTTGCATGATCAAGAATAGCGAGGGATTCATACCTGCGTGACAGAGCATCAGCTACCATATTATCTTTTCCCTTTTTATACTTAATAATATAAGGAAAAGTTTCAATAAAAGCAACCCATTTAGCCTTACGCCTGTTTAACTTTCGCTGTCCCTTAAGGTGTTTAAGGGACTCGTGATCTGAATGGACAATAAACTCCTTGGCCATCAAGTAGTGCTGCCAAGTTTGTAATGCCCTTACCACGGCGTAGAGCTCCTTATCATATGTCGGATAATTTAAGGCAGCTCCCTTGAGTTTCTCGCTAAAGTAGGCAATAGGTTTTCCTTCCTGCATTAAAACAACACCTATACCAATTCCTGAAGCATCACACATTAGTTCAAACACTTTATCAAAATCAGGTAATGCTAAAACAGGAGCATGAGTGAGATCATGCTTAAGAATAATGAAGGCGTTTTCCTGTGCCTGTCCCCACAAAAATGGAACATTCTTCTTACACAATTCATTGAGGGGTGCGGCCTTGGTTGAGAAATCCTTCACGAACCTGCAGTAAAAACTAGCGAACCCATGGAATGATCTTACCTGCGAGGCCGAGGTGGGAGTAGGCCATTCACGAATGGCTTTCACCTTTGTGTCATCAACCTTGACACCATCATTCGAAACAACAAACCCAAGAAAGACAACTTCCTCCACACAGAATGTACACTTTTAATATTGGCATATAATTTATTATCACGTAACTCAATTAATACCAACTTAATGTGCTCTATGTGTTCAGGCATGCTTCGACTATAGATCAGAATATCATCAAATAAACCACAACAAATTTCCCTATAAACTTCCTAAGCACATGATTCATTAATCGCATGAAAGTACTAGGTGCATTTGTGAGGCCGAACGGCATAACTAGCCACTCATACAACCAAATTTAGTTTTAAAAGCAGTTTTCCATTCATCTCCTTCTTTCATTCTTATTTGATGATAGCCTTGTGTGAGATCTATTTTTGTGTAAATAGTAGAGCCATATAAATCTTCTAGCATGTCATTAAGCCTAGGGATAGGATGCCTATACTTAATGGTGATTTTATTAACAGCTCTACAATCCATGCACATTCTCCAAGTACCATCTTTTTTTGGAACAAGAATAACAGGTACTGCAGAAGGGCTTAAAGATTCCCTTACCTGAACAGTACCTAAGAGTTTGTCAACCTGACGTTGCAGCTTCTTTGTTTCCTCCGGATTTGCTTTGTACGCCAGGCGGTTTGGAATTGATGAGCCAGGCACGAAGTCAATCTGATGCTCAATTCCACGAAGAGGGGGCACTCCTGCCGGCAGCTCTTCAGGGAACACATCTTCATATTCCTGCAAAAGAAACTTGACTTCCATAGGGAGATCCCTAGGGACGTCGTCAAGGTTAGTGGAATCATCCTTAGCAATAAGTACAAAGATACAACTATTTCCCCTTAACACTTGTTCGACTTCCCCCACTGTGGCAAAAAGGCCACGACTAGTATCTTTTTATGAAGGCTTATCAGAGTTCACCTTACTACTACCATTTACAATTTGTTTACCCTTTCCTTTGTCTTGTCGCTTTTCAGCTGCCCAGGCGGTGATCTTGTCCTTCATCCTGACGGATTCAGCACGAACTTCCTGTGGGGAGAGAGTTAAAAAGGTATGGATCTTGCCCCTTTGGCAAATTGAGTAGGTATTAGCAACTCCGTCATGTGTAGCCTTCATGTCAAAGAGCCATGGTCGTCCGAGCAGAATGTGACACGCCTCCATAGGGAGCACATCACAAGTAACCTGTCCCTCGAACTTACCTATAGCGAAAGTAACTCGCACCTGCTTGGTGACTCTGTAGCCATCTGAGCTGTCAAGCCATTGCAGCCGGTACGGATGTGGATGGTTAACTGTTGGGAGCTTGAGCTTTTCAACCATGTACTCACTGGCGACATTGGTGCAACTTCCGCGGTCAACTATCAGAACGCAAACACCTCCATTAACTTTGGTCCTGGTGTGGAAGATGTTGGTCCGTTGAGAAGCATCCTGGGCAACAGCTGTGGTTAAGGATCGGGACACAATGGCCATCTGGCTATAGTCTTCAGGGTGATGAATGTCCTCCTCAGTATCAGACTTGCTGTCGTCTGGCAACTCTGGGATGCGACTGGCTTCTTTCTTGTCGTCTTCTTCTTCTGAGATGTACTCACCATCCTGCCCTAGTAGTACTTTTCTGATGTTAGGACAGTCCCGCATGTAATGCCCTCGGCCAGAACACCTATGGCAAGTGATCTGCGAAATGCTCTGCCTGGGGGTGCTTGGCGTTTTAGCTACTGAAGAAGAAGAGGTGGTTGGGGCAGATTGAATAGCTTTACGCTCAGGGTTGAACGGCTTCTTGGCGGATGTTGGCGTGTACACCTGATTCTTTCTCCAAGTAGTAGGGGCGCTGGCAGGCGTCCTAGCTGGTGGAACTGTCTTCAGGTATTCTTCCATCATCCTAGCTTTGTGGAGCATATCCGTCAAACTTGTAGCATTCTGCAATTCTACCGCTAAAGCTATCCCTCTATTAAGCCCACTAAGAAAACGCGCCATGCTGGCGGCATCGTCTTCTATTACATTGGCCCTAATCTTAGCCATCTCTAATTTCTTATAATAAGCATCGACAGATAAAGAACCATGTACAAGAGTGTGTAACTTCCTATACAATTCTCTACAATAATACGCAGGTACAAAAGTCTTGCGCATCTCTGTCGTCAAATCAAACCATGAAATAGGTGGCGCACGTGCACGCATAGGCCTGGTATTGCGCCTCTGATCCAACTCCTGATTCCACCAAACGAGTGCATATTCGGTGAAATTGACCACCGCGAGTGGAGCCTTCTTGTGTTCGGGAACCGAGTGAAGCTCAAAGATTCGCTCCATCTTGATCTCCCTGTCTAAGTATTCTTCGGGGTCCGTACCACCGCTGAAAGAAGGCACAGATGTCTTCATTTGACTTAGACCTTCAAAGGGCTTTGTATCAGTGCCAGCTCGAGGGGTGCGAATTTCTTTCTCCTCCTCGAACCGATCCTGCTGGGCGGCCCTTATCTCATCGACCTCGCCCTTGAGGTATGCTAATTGATTGGTCAAATTCGCAATGGCAGCCATGAGTTGCGCATTCGTAACTGGGGGCGCTTCTCCTCCTGACATACCTAGTAACCAAGAAAGATCCCTGCTAAGAACAAATAAAAGTGAGCAGAGTAACCTTACTCCCTTATCCCCCTAGAATGGCCTTCCTAAAAACTACACACAACCCTGTGTATCGCTCGTAGGGATGGCAACCCTTATGTGCTGTATCACTCAGCCTTTTACCTCAGTCCTGTATACTCAATTAATTTCACAAAATCCTGGGCAAAGGTAACAAGCAAGCAATCAATCACACAAAGAACAAACTATATAGGAAAGTAGTCAAAAATCTTTCGGAAAAAAGAACTTGGTTCGATTTTCAGTTGTAAAAACACTTTTCGAAAAAGAAATTTTGATAATATAGCTTAAATAAGAAGTACACCAAAAGGAACTTTCGGGGAGAAACCCTCAAAGTTCAGAGTTAATGGCAGTGCACGAAGACAAAATTCAAGCTATAATTCAGAGTAAATGTTCAGGTCGCACGAAAAGATAGCAAGCTAAAGAAGCAGGGCAATTCAATTGAAGAAACAAGAATAATTAGCAGGTTTGAAACAAATCAGGAAAGACCTAACTAACCCAAGAAGTGATCACCCTACCCAACGGGTAATCAAGAAACCAATTCCAACCAATTATTCAAGTGTTTTGAAAAAAAAAAAAATTTAAACCCCTGTGGCGGAAAAATTCCCCTGATGTCACTGTGGTGCTGTGGGGAGTAGTGGTGAAAACGAACACTATCAACTTTGCAAGTACAATGACAGAGAAGAAGATTCCCAATAAAGAAAAGAAACCTCTTTGGTTTTGGAGCGTACTGCTGTGGGGAGTAGTGTCGATAAACGAACACTATCAACACTTTAAACTGTAAAGAAATCAATTCTTGAAGCAATTGCCACAAAGATACCAAAATTGCAATTTTATCACCTCCCAAGCCAAATATGCGATTTTAGAACTTTAGACAGCACGACGATACAGTTTCAGGAATTCAATATTTTCAAGAATTCAAAACAAGGTAGGCGTGCATATATATCACAAATTGCAAAACAAGGTGAGTGGCTTAACTTCAACCGCCAAAGTTCACCGAATTCAATAAAATTGTAAATAGGGAGAGGTGTGTAAAACAGTCCAATAAAGAGCAATTTTAGCAACAAAAAGTGTCAGTTATCCTTTAATTGCAAACGAAAACAGCACTAATTGGATCCACAAAGGCAATTGCAAAACAGTACCAAAAGTGACCCTAAAAACCGATTTTCCAAATTATTAAGAAATCGATTTTACACTTTCTTTTAGCAAATTCTTCTTCCTTTTTCAATCCACAATTTCTATTTTACTAGCAAAGCAATATGATCAAAATCGAAATTTTATTTAAGAAAAACAGAAAAAAATTTCTCAAAAAGGAGCGTTCTTTTCCACAAATTCATTAATTAAAGTAGAATAAAGGAAGAGAAAACACCTGATGATTCAACTGAGTTACTTCAATCTCCTCCGGTCGAGCAAACAGCCCTGGCGCTCTGATACCAATTGATGCGAACCCCTGATTTCCAACGCCTTTGGAAACCAAGAACTCTACGCGGAATGTGCCAAAGAAAGTCTGAATGCAAGACACTGCTTTTAAACCCTAGAATCCTTACCCTTGGATTCGGCAGACTACTAACTTACAAAAAGTAAATTAAACACGCAATTCGAACCAAGTGGAGTAATCTAGAATTCGAAACAAAGCTTTGATTAATAGACAAAGCTATTATCTATTAGCCTATAGTTTCTTGACTTTTAGCAATTAACAAGTATGCAAATTATATAAGCCCAAAATAAAGGAGTGATTAAAGAAGTATAAATTCTAACTTAATCAATAATCAACTGTTTTAAAATTGAATTCGGCAGCCCTATTTATAGAGTAGGTTGGCCGAATTTGAATCCTAAAATAACTAAGAAAAGAAGTGAAATTGGAAACCAATCAAGAGATTGATTTCATACAAGAACCAAGTCCTAAAGGAACTAGGACTGGTCAAAGAAAGGAATTTCGGCTGCAAGTAGTTGGTGCTGGCCAAAAATACAATTAAAATAAGGAAATAAAGAAGTAAAAATAAATCGCAAAAAGGTTTCAAGAAGGTAAACCTTTTTGGAAACTACTACAAATCAGCCTAAGTTGTAACAACCCTAACTAACTTGTAACAAACTTTGAGTAGAATTAGGAAACATGCACAAATCCTAATCCTTCCCTAACCTAAGCTTCCAAGTGGCGTGTGGGCTGCTCCTTGTGGGCTTGGTCTGGCCGAAAAATTGTGAAGTGGATTTTAAGGTGGTTTCGGCCCATTTGAGGTGGCGCATGGTGGAGATGATGTAGGGAGGTTCTGGAATCTTCTGGAATCTCCCGGAATCATTTCGGAACGTCAAAAATCAAGAACTTCAAGATTCTTCAAGATTTTCAAAATTCTTCAAGATTTTCAAAATTCTTCAAGATTCAGTAAGCCGCGAAATTCAAGATTTTCAAGAAAATCAAGAACTTCAAGAAATGTCCTTTCCTTCAGCTGGATTGATTAGTAGGTGCCATTTCCTCTGTGATGGAGAGTAAAGTGACGCTTTTATCCTTTCTTCTATTTTCTTCAAGGGCATTTGTTTCCGCAACGAGTTGGGCTTCTGTAGCACTCCTTTGAACAAGGTTTTCAAGATTTTCTCTGAGCTTCCTTGTCCTTCTTCGGGTCATAGGCCCAACTATGTCAACGAACGGATCTCTTTGATATGGGCTCGGGTCCTCTCTTTGATATGGGCTTGGGTCCTGGAGCATTGGCGGGCCTCTATGGAGCACACAAACCTCTGCTGCACTTTCCGAGTCCTCATTGTTTGTTCTGGGATCCTCTGTGTACTGACTTGGCGTAGGGCTGAGGATGCCCTCATCATGGACCTTGGTCCACATCAATTGGTATCAGAACTTGGGCTGGTTTCGTGGTTGGAGAAGGTTGAAGTAACCCAACCAAATCTTTATGAGGTGTTTTCTAATCCTTGTTAGTCTTGCTTGTCTTGAAATTCTTTGAATTAGAACGCATATTCTTGGGAAAATTTTTTTTTTTCTTTCAAGCTTTGAATTTCGGTTTCTTGGTACTATTTTAACCTATCTTAAAATCGAAATTCCCTAGAAAAATTGAACCAAATTTTAAAGTACTGAAAAACGCAACTTAGGGTTTTAAAATTGCCTTCTTTTTGCTAAAAGTTTGTACTGTTTTGGGGCTGTTTATCTTGAATTACAATCTAAAATTCCTTGCTGAAAAACTAAATTAAATTCTGAACTTTACAAATAAATTAGGGTTCGGGTTTTGGCTTAGCTAGGGTTTCGGGTTGTTTAGTTGAAATTGGGTCGCCGTTTGCTTTGTGACATTAGGGTTTGAGAGACACTCTTTTGTTGCTATTTGTGCGACTTTTGCTGGGTTTTGGGACTGTTTTCTACTCCTCTTGTGCAATTTTTTTTTAAAATATGTGAGTTTTTGCGGCTGATGTTAAGCAGCTCACCTTATCTGCACGTTGTGATTTGCCTACGCTAGTTGGATACCTTGTTTTGAATTCTTGAAAATATATTGAATTCTTAGTTTAGTATCCTTGGCTGCTGAAATTATCTTTGGTAATTGGTTTAGTGAGTCAAACTTGAAAACTTCGCTAACCCTAGGGCTATTTTTCTTAAAATTGCAAATTTGGTGTTTTTCCGTCACTTGGGGGTTTAAAATTCGTAATTGGGTTATCTGCATATTGAAAGAATTGATAATTTGCTGGGATTGGTTTCTTTGATTACCTATCGGGTTGGTGATCTCTTCTTTGATTAGTTTTAGGACTTTCTTAAAGTTGTTCAACTCTGCTTATTTCTTGATTCCATTCAATTCTTGAATTACCCTGCTTTCAACTGCTAGTTGTATCTTTTCAAGCTACCTGAATGTTTACTCTTGAATTATAGTTTGGATTTTGTCATCGTACACACCCATCTTTTCTGAAATTTTAGGACTTCACGCCGAAATTTCCTTGTTGTGTACCTTTTATCTGAACTATATTACAAATATCGTTTGCGAAAAGATTTTTCAACTCCAAAATAGAACCAAGTATCTATTTTTCAAAAACTTTGTGTGTCAATTGCTGTTTGCCTTATACATTTGTCAATACCGGGAGGTAGAGTGGAAAAAGGCTTGAGTGAACATACTATAAGGGCGCCACCCTAGAGTGAAACACTGGTTTGTGTGTAGCTGTTATGTGGGATACACTTGGGGGACAAGGGGGTAAGGTTACTACACATTTTTCCTTGTTCTTAGCAGATAGATTTTTGCCTATAACCGATGTCAGGAGGTGCTTCTGTCCCTATGGGAAGTGAGCAAATATTGGCTGCGATAGCGCAACTCTCTGCGCGATTTGCTACCCTCACGGAGGAAGTTGTTGACCTACGGGCCGAACGAGAACAAAGGCGTACGGAGTCAGAGGAGGACCCTCCTGGCAATGACAACAATGCCGTTGACAAGCCTTTCGAGGGTCTCAGTCAATGCAAAACGACTGTTCCATTCTTTGCCGGCGGTACGAATATGGAGGATTACCTAGACTGGGAGATGAAGATGGAGCGCATCTTCGAACTTCATGCGATCCCAGAACACAAGAAGGTCCCACTCGCGGTGGTACATTTCACGGACTATGCCCTGGTCTGGTGGAATCAAGAGATGGACCAACGAAGGAATACGCGTCCCATGCGGGCCCGTGCTCCGCCTCTAACTTGGTATGATTTTACTACTTCCATGCATAGAACTTTTGTTCCTGATTATTATTTTAGAGAATTGTATAGGAAATTATATACTCTTGTACAAGGACCTTTATCTGTAGACGCATACTATAGAAAGTTAGAGATGGCCAAAATTAGGGCAAATGTACAGGAAGACGAGGCTGCTTCAATGGCTCGTTTTCTTAATGGCCTAAACATGGGTATAGCTTTAGCCGCTGAACTTCAGAATGCAACAACTTTGATGGACATGTTGCACAAAGCTCGGGTCATGGAGGAATACCTAAAGACAGTTCCACCCGTCCGAACGCCTACCAGCGCCCCACCGGCTTGGAGAAAGAATCCGGTTTACTCACCACCCGCTAAGAAGCCGTTTACGTCAGAACGGAAGGCTATAGTCCTCGCCACCACCCCGTCTTCATCCCAGTCCAAAACGCCATCAACACCTCGACAATCCATTAACAATGTCACTTGTCACAAATGCTCAGGCCGTGGCCACTACATGCGCGATTGTCCTAACATCTGGAAGGTCTTATTGGGGCAAGATGGTGAGTACATTTCCGAAGAGGATCAAGAGGAACAACCCGTTAACCCCTTGTCGGAGTTAACTGACAGCACTAAGTCTGCACTGGTAGAGCAATTTGAGTTCATCGAACAAGATCCTAATCAGAACTTGGTTACTCGCACCTTGACTACAGCTGCTGTCCAGGATACGTCTCAACGGACAAACATCTTCCACGCCAGGACTAAGGTCAATGGGAAGTTGTGTGTTCTCATCATTGATGGAGGGAGTTGCACAAATGTGGCCAGTGAATATATGGTCGAAAAGCTGAAGCTCCTCATACTCAACCATCCACGTCCTTATCGGCTCCAATGGCTACAGAGTCACAAAGCAGTTAAGCGTACCATATGCTATCGGGAAGTTCGAATCCACTGTTTTATGTGATGTTCTGCCAATGGAGGCTTGTCACATTCTGCTCGAACGCCCATGGCTCTTCGACTTGAAGGCAACTTATGATGGGGTCGCCAACACTTACTCGGTCTGACAGGAGGGCAAGATCCACACGTTCCTACCTATGCCACCTAATGAAGTGCGTTTAGAAGCAATCCGACTGAAGGACACCCTCGCCAAATGGGAAGCTGGAAAGCGCCTAGAGGGGAAATAGCACAGGTGTTAGGTAACAAAGGTTGTGTACTAGTTTTAGTATGTAAAGATACTTGTGCTAACCCTGACGATATCCCTCGGGATATTGCTATAGAAGTTGATTGTTTGTTGCAGGAATACAACGATGTCTTTCCAGGAGAGTTGCCGCAGGGATTGCCGCCTCTGCGTGAGATTGAACATCAAATCGACTTCATACCTGGCGCATCTATTCCAAATTGACCTGCCTACAAAGAAAATCTAGAGGAAACAAAGGAATTGCAGAAGTAAATCGACAAGCTTTTGGCAAACGGTCAGGTAAGGGAATCACTTAGACGTTGTGATGTACCTATAATTCTTATCCCTAAGAAAGATTGTACATTGATAATGTGTGTTGATTGTAGAGCTGTTAATAAGATAACAATCAAGTATAGGCATCATATCTCTAGCCTTGATGACATGTTAGAGGACTTGTATGGCTCAACGATTTACACTAAAATAGATCTTACACAAGGCTATCATCAAATTCGCATGCGGGAGGGGGATGAATGAAAAACTACTTTTAAAACTAAGTTTGGTTTGTATGAGTGGTTAGTAATGCCCTTCAAAATAACAAATGCACTTAGTACTAGGGCTGCTCAACTGATCCGCGGGTCGGGTCGGATCGAGCTGATCCGATCCGATCCGATCCGAAATTTCGGATCGGATCGGATCGGATCAGCACGCTTAATTCGGGTCTCGGGTTATCGGATCAGATCGGGTCGGATCAGTTTATGATCCGATCTGATCCGATTTTTTTTTTTTTAAATACTAAAACAGTGAAAGCAGCCCTCCGTGCTCAGTCGCGTATACCCGGTCACTGCGCCTCCTTCATCTATTCCGGTGCTGCGCGGCTGCGGCGACCCCTCCATCTCCGTCTCCGGCTGCGAAACTGAGCGGAAGAACTTCATTTGTAAACTAAATTCAAATTGGAGCCAAAAAATTTGCGTTTCAATCTCATTGCAGTCACCTTCAGGAGTTCCTTGTTCCTCTTTGTTCTTTGTTTGAGTTTTGAAGCTTTCAGCCAAGTTAAAAAGTTGCAGGTTCGGGAGTTGTGAAGGGGTTTTCTATGACAGAGTTCGATTAATTTCGGTAAGTTTTGTTTTTTTGTTTTTTTTTTGTTCTGTTTGTTTTTATTTCTTTCCTAGAAAGTTAATGTTTATGCTTCAAGCAAGTTGGGAGAAAAAAAATTACGATTTCTTTGAATGCCACTACAGATTTTGTGGGTTTGATTGCTATCCCTGTTTTTGTTTATTTTTGGGCTGTGGGTTTATAATTTGAAGGTTGAATTGCTTTCTTTATGTCAGGCTGTGTGACGAATTGGATTATTCGTGCATTTTCCCTTTAATCTTGTCCCTCTTTTCCTGTTATGTTTCTTTTGTTTGGGTTTTGGGCTGTTAATCTGTAAATAAATTGTTAGTAATAATTTTGCTGAGCAACTGAAAATTCAGAGGATTGGTTTTCAAGATTTATGGTTAAATTATCTTGAATCTGCATAATCTTTGTTTTTTTTGCATTGTTTTCTTAGGTTATGCTACTTTTTCCATGAATCGTATACTTTGGCTAGTAATCGTATAATTTTGAACCCATTACATACAGAAAATCAGCTTACAGTACCATGGCTTCGAACCCGAATGTTTGGTGCCATGGTGAAGTGTGATTTGTATGAGTGAAAAAAAGAGATTGATTCTATGCTCTCTCTTGAAGGATAGTGATGTCCCTGTTAGTTTGATGAAGATACAGATTGGCCTTGTTCGTAAAGCATCTCAACATCCATCAGCAGACAGGTAAAACATCCTGTTAATGTTGGAACATGTCCTGCAAATGCAGATGCATTGAACATTTTTTCTCCAACTCATCCTTTGGTGCAGCTTACTGGTTGAGGAAATAGATATTGGAGAGAGTAAAAATCGACAGGTGGTCAGTGGTCTGGCAAAACATATTAGTCCTGAGCAATTGACGGTATCAATCATGTGTGCATCTGTGTTTGTTGATATTAGCTGGAGTTTTCATATAGAATTCTTAATTTGCCTAAGCTTTTGTTGCTGTTTGTTGTATTTTGCAGAATCGTTATGTTGTATTGATAACAAATGTGAAACCTTCAAAGCTGCGAGATGTCGTTTCAGAGGGGCTGGTACATTTTTATCCTATTTTTCTCTACATCTTGGCTCATGTTGCTCCTTTGCTATATATTTGGCCTTGGGCATTTTATACTCTCTCTGATCTGGCTAGATTGACACTTACTAATATATTCCTGCAGTTTAACTAGAAATTCTGTTTAGAAATTAAGGAAAGGCAGTGGTTTATTATATTCCAGAAAAAGAATGCTAAGTGCCTGCACATATAAATCATTTTGTTTTAATTCATCCTATTAGATGTGAAGAAAAGCTGCTTGTTCATGGGGCTGAACTTCTAACCATGTTCTGGATTCTGAATTTCATCCTTCATCATACACTAGCTTCCTTGTGTTTCTTATGCAACTTATTGTTTTCCAGGTATTATGTGCTTCCAATCAGGATCATTCAGTCGTGGAGCCACTCATAGTTCCTGAGGGGGCAAAAATATTAGCTTTTTTGCATTTTAGTATTACCAGATCTAATTTGCATAAGCCATTGATACTTTTTTTTTTAATACTAAAAAGTATGTGCTTTGAGGTCAGATTGAAACTTGATTTTTGTTGAGGAGACTGGCTTAGTTGTAGCCTTCTTTCCAGTAAGTTATTCTTTCTCTGGAGTGATTTTTATGGCCATTGAATTAATCGTTTTGGAGTTTTAGCTTCTGATTCCAGCATTTTGTTTTCAAATGGGACGATGTTATGGTTTGTTTTGATATGGGTAGTTGCAGAATTTCTGCTCAGTTCAAATGGAGCTTATTTAAGGAAATTAAAGATGTAGTTTTGATTTCCTTGGTGACGTAATGGAGGGATTTTATTGATGGGGTTGTTTCTATCTGGTTTTAATCTTTGCTTTTACAAAAAGAATGGATTTTTATGTCTTCTATGTCTATTGAACTGGAATGATGAGTAGAAAGGGACAGAAATGCTTGAGCCCTTTTCTGCTCTCAAGGGATTTTCTTTCTTTATGGCTTTTGGTTCATCTTTTTGTGTTCATTTGATGTTCTATGTTGTCTAATCCTGGTTTGAGTCATTTGAAGTCAAGATATTTTGGAAAATAATTGTGGTTTTGCAATTTGAATGATGTCCTGAACGGAAAATAAGTGTAAGTTTGGCTGTATGATGTCTTGAACGGAAAAAAATAAAGAAGTTCGGATCGGGTCCGACCCGACCCGAACCGAACCGAAAAGAGATTAACCCGAACCGACCCGAACCGAAAAGAGGTTAACCCGAACCGACCCGAAATTTCGGATCACCGATCCGAAACCAATCCGATCCGTTCGGATCGGGTCGGGTCGGGTCGGGTATTGCCATTTGAGCAGCCCTACTTAGTACTTTTATGCTATTAATGAATCATGTGCTTAGAAAGTTCATAGGAAAGTTTGTTGTGGTTTATTTTGATGATATCTTGATCTATTCCAAAGACATGAAATCGCATGTATAACATATTCGCTTGGTATTAATTGAATTACGTGCTAATAAATTGTATGCCAATGTGAAGAAATGTACTTTCTGTGTTGAGGAAGTTGTGTTTCTCGGTTTTGTGGTCTCTAAAGCCGGTGTCAAAGTTGACGACGCCAAGGTGAAAGCCATTAGGGAGTGGCCTACACCAACCTCGGCCGCACAGGTAAGGTCTTTCCTAGGTTTGGTTGGATTTTACTGACGGTTTGTGAATGACTTTTCTACCAAAGCAGCACCTCTGAACGATTTGTGCAAGAAGAATGTTCCATTCGTGTCGAGGCAAGCTCAGAAAAACGCCTTTACGGTTCTTAAGCATGATCTCACTCATGCACCTGTTTTAGCATTACCTGATTTTGATAAAGTCTTTGAACTAATGTGTGATGCATCAGGTATAGGAATTGGCGCAGTTTTAATGCAGGAAGGCAAGCCAATCGCCTATTTCAGTGAGAAGTTGAAGGGAGCTACCTTAAATTATCCAACTTACGATAAGGAGCTCTATACAGATCGTCCGTGGCAGTCGGTGTCGATGGACTTCATTGGGGGATTGCCGAAGGTGGAGGGCAAGGCTTCCATTCTGGTCGTTGTGGATCGGTTCTCCAAATATGCTGTCTTTATAGGGGCGCCAAGTGCGTGTTCGGCTGACGTGGCTGCGGAGTTGTTTTTCAAAAATGTAGTGAAGTATTTTGGGCTGCCTGAAGATATCATTAGTGACCGCGACACTCGGTTCACTGGAAGATTCTGGACTCAGTTGTTCAACACAATGGGTTCGCAGCTCAAGTTTTCGACGGCGAACCATCCTCAGACCGATGGTCAAACTGAGAGGATCAATGGGCTGTTGGAGGAATACTTGCGACACTATGTTACCGCAAGTCAGCGCAATTGGACTGAGTTGTTAGATGTTGCGCTATTCTGTTATAATTTGCATAGATTTTCTGCGACAGGAATGAGTCTTTTTGAGCTAGCCAATGGGCAGCAGCCTTTGACTCCTTACGAAGTCGCTGCCCAGGCTACTGGTGGTAATTGCCCTGCGGCATACAGGTTTGCGAGGGCCAAAACGGAGCTGATCGAGGAAGTAAGCTATAGCTTGGTGGAAACTGACTCCCCAAATTATGAAGAAGATTTCTGCAAAGGCTGTGCATCGCGGGTTGGTTCCAAAGTATGATGGTCCGTTCGAAGTCCTGCAAAAAGTTGGGAATGTGGCGTACAGGCTGAAGTTGCCAGATCGGTTGAAGGTCCACCCAACCTTCCACGTTAGCTATCTGAAGAAGTTCCATTCTGATGATGACGACCCTGAACGGGTTCAGCTAGCGCGGGCACCTCCTGTAATTCGCAAGCAGTTCGAGACAGATGTTCAAGCCATACTTTCCCACAAGACTTTGGGGCAGAGCAAGAAGAATCGAAGGACCAAATATCTGGTACATTGGAAGGGAGAAGAGTCCGCAGATGCAGAGTGGGTAGCTGAAACAGACCTATGGCAGTTCGAGAAAGAGATTGCTGAGTATTGGCGGTTGACGAGGGCGTCAACTTCTCAAGGTGGGGGAGGTTTGTTACAGGATTAATTGGGCCGACTGACGGTGACGTCATTCCCCGGCGGTCGACGTCACTTTCCGTTAGTTTGGACGGAATGGGACTTAGTGATATTTTGTGTGTTCCTTGAAGTGTAGTAGTGCAGTGGTTCGAACAGGGGATCAAGGGTCAGCTTCTAGGAAGTTGGTTCACTCTTTGTACACCCTGATCCCCAAGGAGGGAACTTCTGATTTCTTGGGTTTTCCTTGTACTATGGGGTGGTGATACTTGGCTCGACGGTTGGGGCTAAGAGAGACCAAGATGGCTCGGGGCTTTAAGGGGCGGTGCCGCTAAGTTGGCTAAGTGTGGGACACTTGTGATGCGAGTTAGCTTAATTGAAATGAATTGGCTCGGGTTGGAATTATGGTGGTGCCAAGGGGCGCAGCGTGGTGCTGCGACCCTTAGCACTAGCTCGCGAGAGTTGGCATGAGCCTTGCGAGGGGCACGATCAAGAGCGGGAATGGTTCGAGCTCGACGGTTGTGTGCGGGACGATTACGACTCGACGGTTGCGGATAAGGGTTGGGCGCTGAGGGCGGGCGTGGACCACGCGTCCCACGTCGCCCACGTCCCGCGATTTGAGGGGCCGCTATGCGATTGAGCCTAGCAGTTGGGGGTTGTCCTCTGCGAGTGGGTAAAAAGTATTTAAGCCCACGGCGAAGGCAATTGAGGGTCAGAGAGTTTTGGCCGGAAATTGCTTAGCACAGTTTTGTATTGTTTCTTCGGCTTGTGAGTAAAAGCTAAGGTTGGCCATTGGCCGTAAATTGCGAGTGCCTTTATATTCTGCTAAGTCCTTGGCCGTTAAACCTCCATCGAAGGTTAGCGGGAAACTGTCGGAGATTGGTGGCGTTTGACGGTAGTCGGCGGAATGAATGCATACCACATGAGTTGCTATGATTTGTTGCTCAGGCTATCATTACTATTTCTAAAAATCCTCTAAACCTGAGAAAATTTGGTGCATTCCCCAACCCCCTCCACCCTCCTCTATCTAAGAGAAATTCAAGCTTAATTGCACAAATTCGACATTTGAAAGTATTTGTAGATGAGAAAGTCACATGGGGTTGGAAAATAAATAACACCATGATCAATGAACTCAAAAGGCAAAAGCTAAAGGTTGTCCTTGTTAAAATAATAACTCTGAAAATAGAGTGTGAAGAACTGGTCGCTCTGAAACTTCAACAAAGAGGCAACTTCATTTCGGGCCTCATTAAGGTCTATTCGATCACAAAAATGCTCTGAAACACGTCTTACACAGGATACTATATCACTTACAATTATGGAAGTCTAAACTCTATTCTCCAGCTGTTTTTAAAGTGATCCCCTGCTCCCGTCTCTGCCCAAAACATTAGCCAGGTAACCTGATGTGCTGATCGTCTTTTCATCATTTCGACCCTTCGCATAAAACCACCATTGATAGCCTATACAATACCTCTAAGATTTAACATAGTTAAACAACAAAACATCAACAAAAGATTTATTTACAGAAATGTAATATATATATATATATATATATTTGAAGATTAACGAAAGTTCACCCATAAATGCAATGTATTATATACTCCGTATATATATATATTGGAACATTTGAAGATTAATTAATGTTCCTCGTTAAGGTCTATTCACAAAAATGCTCTGAAACACGTCTTACACAAGAAACTATAACACTTACAATTATGGAAGTCAAAACCCTATTTTCAAGCTGTTGTTAAAGTGATCCCCTGCTCCCGTCTCTGCCCGAAACATTAGCCAGGTAACCTGATGTGCTGATCGTCTTTTCATCATTTCGACCCTTCGCATAAAACCACCATTGATAGCCTATACAATACCTCTAAGATTTAACATAGTTAAACAACAAAACATCAACAAAAGATTTATTTACAGAAATGTAATATATATATATATATATATTTGAAGATTAACGAAAGTTCACCCATAAATGCAATGTATTATATACTCCGTATATATATTGGAACATTTGAAGATTAATTAATGTTCCTCGTTAAGGTCTATTCACAAAAATGCTCTGAAACACGTCTTACACAGGAAACTATAACACTTACAATTATGGAAGTCAAAACCCTATTTTCAAGCTGTTGTTAAAGTGATCCCCTGCTCCCCTCTCTGCCCCAAATATTAGCCCGGTAACCTGATGTGCTGGTCTTTTCATCATTTCGACCCTTCGCATAAAACCACCATTGATAGCCTAATTGCACATACAATACTTGAAATATATACACATTACATTTAAATAAAGTTCACCCATAAATGTAATGTATTAAAATGAAAATCAACAAGATACGGGCAGCAAAACAATACATGTAAATCTGAAACTTAAAATGCACCAGCCTAAACTATTATCTCAATCACTCAAAACAGATATACGGAGAGGAAGTCAGCATTTAGTAAAGACTAATGCATTTGCAAACAAGCTCTAGTAAGGCAGCAATCTACTCACTGAGGAAACACCAGAATTGCTTTTTTTTTTTTTTTTACAAAACAGAATATCCCACATACCATTATCTCCAGCAGGAAGCATCTACATCACAACAATATGAAACAATGATTGTACTACGATTGTGCATCTTCCACTCAATTAGCAAACAGAATCAGCGCAGCAAGCCAAAGGCTTATGGCTTTCCAAGTTGAAGCTAAAACACAATGATTTGGAATTTGGGAAGAGCAAGAACATAAAAATATAGATTGATCGAGTAGATGAACCATTCCAACTATCCACATTGAAAATACAAAATATTAAGAATCATAAATAGTCTTTGCAGAAATTTACACACAAAACCGTACAATTGATATAATAGCAGCTGAGCTAAACATTACTTTTAAATTTGTATTATTTTTCAGATTCATCCATCATCAGCAATTTTATATAATATTAACAGTGTGCAAATATACCCTCAAAGAATGGAACTATCACTACCAGTACGGGCAGATTGAAAATACCTCAAAAAGCTAAACAAAATATAGAGTACATTACACAAAATAATTCTGAACAAAAATTGCCCATTGGGAAGTTCAGCATTGTAGTTTTCATGGATGAATGCGGTCTTCCAAGTGAAAAACACAGACCACCAAATATGCAACCTAAATCTGACCCAATTTAAGTTAATAATAATAACAATAAAACTGATCTCTGCATCCCAAGCAAAGAAAAAGGTATGTTTTTTCAGAAAACACTTCTATACAAAAGACATTAATGGTTTTTTTTACAAGAAAGCAAAAATGGTATGTGGGATGTATATTTGAAGCCCGCGTCTCCATCATCGCAAAAACACTTCTAACACATAATGGGAAAGCAGAGGTCAGCAGCAGAGAAGCTTTTTCTTTTATATATATTTGAAGCCCGCGTCTCCATCATCGCCTGTGAACACTAGGCTCCGACGGCGGACAGTCGTCACCGCGGAAAGCGGGGAGGAAGGACAAGGGCGAAATGTGGTAGCAAGAAAGAAAGCCTCCGGCAGCATCCCAGAAAGCCTGACGGCGGTGGGAGTTGGGTGGCTGCTACTCTTCTCACAACCCTACACAAAAACACCCAGGCCGCCTCCGCCGCCCGCTCTGATAAGATCAAGTAGTTTTTGCCTTGAAAAACCTTGTGGTGCCCATTTTATAGTGAGCCAAATTTTAATTTAGATATATACTAAAACCCTAGCAAATTACAAAAAAACCCCATTAGGTTTCATTAAAATACAAAATAAATCAAGAAATTTCATTACAGTACAAAATAAATCGTGAAATTTCATTAAAGTACAAAATAAACCCCGATATTTCAAAAGGCACAAAATGAACCTTGAATTTTCCCAAAAATACAAAACGAGTGAATGCACAAAATAAATCATGCAATTTTATGAACTAAGGTTTATTTTGTACTAAGAATCTCAAGGGGGGACTTTTGTATTTTTCTCCAAAAAGAAAGCTTAAAATACTTTAAATATATCTCTTGTATTTCTTAAAAACTCCTTATGTTCCATTAGAAAAGTCTAATTTCACCAATGTATCATTTATTATAAATATTAATATACAACTCCTAAAATAGCTTATTTGACCCCATTCAGTCCATTTATATCTTTATTTTTAAATGTGAACTATTATAGACCACAAATGATTATATTAGTAAATGTGGGAGAAATAAAAATTTACAAATTCACTCTTCTATTGAAACAAAAAATAATTTTTAAAATAAATTATTCTAATGGAACGAGGAGTATTTATTTGGCCCCCTTAGCCGTCAATCAACATTTTGAAAAGCATAATTCTTAATACACTTTGATTTTTTTGATCTTCTTGTAGCCCATGAGTTATACGGCAATAGATCGAGTAATATGTTTTTTTGTCGAATACCCCTCCACTTTGTTTTACATTTAATATGATGTTAGACTTAGACTCTCAATCATTGTTTTCGATAATGAATTTACAAATACATAATTTTGATTTAATGGATTTGATGAAGAAAGATGAGGTGTAGGAACAAAGAAAAATGCATAAAAATAAGCGTCAAATATATAATTTTGATTTAATGACTTTGATCAAGAATGATGAACGACGGGAAAAAGGAAAAATGCAGAAGAACATGGTTAAATACATGATTTTGATTTAATGACTTTGATCAATATAAGTTGCAAGAAAAAGGAAAAATGCACAAGAACAGGGCATCTATACGATACTGAACTTGCCAACTCTAAATACCAAGCCAAAAATTGAGTTAAATGTTATGTTAAAAATTGGACACGTATGAGTTCGCATCGACACTATGGTCGATTCAATACCAAAATCTACAATACAAAAAGAAAATACTTCAAACAAACCAGAAACAATAGTGTCGGTTCATTGCCAAGACTCTACAGTTCATTGTCGAAGAATGATGTCAACTTAACACCAAATGACATCGAATACCTGTTAGACACAACCAGTAAAATTAGAGTTAAAAACCAAGGCAGCAACTCAATTGTCTACTTGATTGTCATAAGAAAATTCTTGCTAGCCATTTTATGACCGTTCAAAGGCATTTTCAAGCAACTATAAAAGCTCTAAATATTGTTTAGAAGACTCAAGAATCTACAAGCCAATTCCCACATCAAGAACACATTTGAGAGCATAAATTTACATCCAAACACTGTATTCAATTCATTAAGGAATTTGAGAGGTTGTGATTTTATATTAAGAAAGAGACCTTTGTTGTTGATTATTTTTTAGTTTAATTGTAAACTCCAATTTCTAGAGGTCTTAGCGTAGTAAACTAAATGGAGAAAATTTCTAAATACTTAGAAGTGTGTTAGGCAAATTGTACGAGAGGATAAAAGCTCCTAAAATCATAGAATTGAGTTAGGCACGAAAAAATTGGGAGTAAGGAGATTGGAGGAAATTGTAAAAGTTCTAAATCCCAAAATTTAGACCAGGTATAGGAGAATGGAAAAAAAATTTAAGTCCAGATATAGATTAGGCAAAAAGGGAATGCAAAAGGGAAAGTCCTTATATCAAAAATATCGAATTAAGGCATCTATAATGATTGGAGTTGCACCTTAAAACAATTTAATATAGTGGATTGGAATTTCAAGAGAAAATCTAAACCACTATAAATTGTGGTGTTTTGTCTTTCTTCTTCTTCTTCTTCTTTTTTTGTGGAACAGCTGATTAAGTGGCTAGGGACATTGGTGACCATTTATTAAAATAAAAAAATTCCAAATACAAAAAAATAGGGAGACATAATGATCTTACGTCTATCTAAAAAAATGCAACAGAAGGACATTCAAGTCTTACCAATCTAATGTTTGGAACTAAACAACTATCCATAATGACAAGCTCCCTGACTCGTCTAGGGAGCTGCAAAGCCCCTCCTATAAAAGATGCCTTTGAGGAAATTGCCTATTGTGCCAGGCTATCTGCGGCCATATTGCCTTCTCTATAGACATACGAAATATTGAGGTGAGCATCCGTGGGCTGCCATATTTGGCGTACAACAGTAAGGTTCGCCCAAGAGACCTTGAAAATCTGCCTGACCATCTACACCAAGGCCAGAGAGTTAGGCTCTACCTCCGCATCAACTAGACCCTGTCTCACACACTCCTTTAAACCTAATAACAAAGCATGTGCCTCATCTTCAAAATTAGGGCCTGTTCTTTTGGTTTTGGTTTTGGTTTTGAAAACGATTTTGGTTTCAATAGTAAATTTAATATATTTTAATCATTTTTCATCATTTCCCATACAATTTTTTACTATTCAGCATATACTTTTTACATTTTCAATACACTTTTTACATTATAAAACTATTTTTCAAAACATGTTTTCAAAATTATTTTCAAACCAATCAAAAAGAACAGGCCCTTAGTACCATATCCCAGATACACAGAGCCTACCAAAGCCATTGTATCGTATCCATCCCGGATCACAAAACCCGCCCCAATACAGCTAGGATTCCCCAAGACCGAACCATCCACATTTAATTTTGAAGCCCAAAGGTGGTGACCAAACAATCGCCCTTGCCTCCAGCCGCTGAGGATAGGCCAAGCCCGGAACCAATCCTGCATGCACCCCCCCCCCCCCCCCCCCCATTCATCTAGTAGCATATCCCCCTCAATCAAGCTTGCCTCAAAAGTTGAAACCACCAGATTTGCGACTTCCAGAATTAATCCCCTCGGAGAAGGAGCTTGCGCCTCAAAGAACCACCGATTCTGAGCTTTCCATATCACCACAACTGCCAAAGAAGTAAGTTAATAAACAAGCTCCCGATGCACAATTGACTATCCCTGAAAAAGCCAGAGAGTGACTAGCCTACCCTATACTAACGGCTGCATCAACGAAATGTCCAACAATTAAGAAAACTCCCCCCAAATCTGCCCCGCCACCTAACAATCTGCAAATATATGTTGGATGGTCTCCTCATTTTCACACAAAGGACATTTTGACGTCAATTGAAACCCTCTTTCCCTCAAGATATCATCCAAATGTAACAAACAACCCCAGACAAAAATGGGCACCTTAAGAGGCCCTCGCCCCCCCCCCCCCCCCCAATGACCCTGTAGACGCTAGCTTCTACCTGGTCGGCCTCAATAACTCACATGTAGTCCGAACGGAAAAAACCCCCCCTCAGCCATTGACTTCCATTCCTCTTCAGAAAGGACCACCTCTTGCTCTAGGAGCTGCCAAAAATCCCTCCTGAGGGTATCCAAATACAGTTGCAGATCTAACCTAAAAGCACTCACCAATAAATCTGGAAAGGGCAAAACCTCCTTCTCCCAGTGTTTTGACAATCTGTCTTTTCCCCAACCAATTTGACTCTCAAATATTGCACTCCCATTTGCCAATCAGAACCATAGAGCTCTTTACCTCCGTGTCATCCACTAGGGAAATTTTGTGCCATGTATCTGAGTTGCGAAACGATGAGGCAAGGGCCACATAAAGCTCGCCCCTAAATTGCCCCCTAATTATAGCTTTCACCACAGCTTGCAAGAAAAACTTTCCATAACCACACCCATCTGTCTCACCCTCAACTAGCTCTGGCAATTGCTGACACGACACTACACTAGATTGACCCGAAATAAGTAGGTTAGGGTTGGGAGTTATTGGGTTAAACGGTTTGACTCGTATAATAAACTGTGACACCCCAGATCCACCACCCTGCATACAAGGGGTTGGCTTCAGCGAATGCCTATCTGGTTGGCACCAGGACTTGTAACGGGCAGAATATGATAATAAATTTTTTCATTTATTATAATAAAGTAAAATTTACACAACCCTATAATATACATGAGTTATTAGAGTATGAGCCCATCTAGACAATCCCACATTCTAGCCGTATCCAAAATTTTCAAACTCTGGGTGATCCTAGTGAGCATAATCATCTCTGTACCAAATATCTGTAATACAAATTTGAAAACAGAAGACAGGAAAACAAGAAAATGGAATGAGCCATTGCCCAGTGAGAATACACTATTTTCGCAAACATTTACCAAGTTGCAAATATTACCCATGCATACAATTCAGGCACATCCTAACATATAGCATTCATGACTCATGCAGGATTCAGAGACATATACTGAAAATGAATGGCAGTTGTTCAAAGGTCGATATGACCAGTAAACGAACTAGTCAGGTCACCTCGCGGGCGTGTCATATCATTTCATATCATATCATTTTCATATCATATCATTTCATATCATAACATATCATATCATATTGATATCGTTAGCCACATCCCAAACGCTCATATATGGGCCCCAGTATAATCGGTACTGATTTTGAAATTAGGAACGCAGATGATCCAGATGACCAAGCCCTTCGCTGGCTCGTGGGATAAAATCGCACCAAATAATGGATCCGACACAACTATGCTCATATAACAGATTCAGTGCACAAAAAAAGTACAACTGACCATAACAAATACATATGCGTTCTAGCCGGTAAGTAAACACAACTGGCAGTTCGAAAATCAAAAAGCATTTCAAACATTTTTAACAAACATTTCAAAATATGCCGCAAGCAAGATTCAATGCAGTTCAATTATTAAATGCGTTAAAACGGAATCCATTTTCAGTGATAAACTCACCTCGGTCCGAAGATCTAAGCTCACGTACTAGCTATCTAACCGATCTGCATATATTTCAAGTTCCGGCAATTTAGAACTATTTTTAACTAATAGAATTCTAATTTCTAACGAATAGAATTCTAATTGCTAACTTATTCCGAAATTTTAATTAATAAGGGCATAATGGTAATTTACCTATTTTTCTTATTTAAAACATGTATTTCTAGAAATTAAGTATTCTAAAAATTATCTATCTGGAAAATAACCATAAAAACGTAATAGTTATACTTTAAAGAAAATATAATCATTATGTCGAAAAACTAAAATTTAAAAATTTTCAAACATTATTTTGTAAATATTCCAAAATTGTATAAAACTTATAAAAATTGTAATTTAAGAAAATACAAGTATAAAATCCTTAAAATACTCGTAAAAGTAATTTTAAGAGTGAAGTGCATAACTCATCACACAACTTTGCGAAAGTGCAAAAATGATCATGCAACTTTCAAAAACTTATTTTTAGTCACGCAATTTTCAAAAACGTGCAAAAAAGGTCATTCCATTAGTGGTAGCCGTTAACTCCCTAACGGAAGCTAAATTTTTAGGGCAAAATCATCCAATTTCCTTTTCCTTTGTCTTATCTTTTAATTATTTTACTTTTATTAGCAAATAAACCCCTAATCTTTCCTTTTTTTACATATTCAACTAAAAATAAATTTTACTGCATAAGAATATTACTAAAATAGTAATTATTCTTAAGATTACGATATATTTAAAAGTTGATATGAATATTTTGTTTTAAATTATAGTATTTTTAATTTAAGATAGTTTAATATTTTATTTTTCATATTTAATTTTTACAAAAATAATTTAAATTTGTTGCCGTCCTAATTAAAAATAAGTTGGGCTCCTATTATGATATTTATAATTTAAGATAGTTTAATATTTCATCTTTTATTTTTAAATTTTTTAAAAATAATTTAAATTTTATAATAAATTTTTTATTATGCAGTCAAATTTATTTTTGGTCGAATATGTAAAAAAAAAAAGAGAGGAAAGATTAGGGGTTTATTTGCTAATAAAAGTAAAATAATTGAAAGATATGACAAAGGAAAAAGAAATTGGACGATTTTGCCCTCAAAAATTAGCTTCCATTAGGGCGTTAACGGCTGCCCCTAACGAAATGACCTTTTTTCACATTTTTAAAAGTTGAGTGACTAAAAATCAAATTTTGAAAGTTGCGTGATCATTTTTGCAATTTCTGCAAAGTTACGTGACTAGTTATGCAATTCACTCTAATTTTAATAAGATTTTATAAAAGGATTTATAAAGAAATAATTAAAAGAAAATGATATTGTGGAAAAATCAAATTTCTTGTTTGAGACCGGTTTTACCCGATAATAAATAGGTCAAAACCGATTAAAATTTCCTAGAAAACTTTGGATCGGTTTTTCCCGATTTTTGATCGGTTAATACCGGTCCACTATTTACAAAATAGTCCCTGACAATTTTTGAAATCCTAAAATCGCGAAAACCATTTTTTCAATCGGTTTTACCCGATTAAAAACGGGTAGAACAAATTATTTCGGGGCTAGGATCGGTCAAAATCGATCTATACCCAGATTTCGTGTTCTTCATCCAAGCTTCGGGTTTGTCAACAAAAGTGCATCTAGATCCATTTTTCTTCACTTTTTTTTTTTTTTTGTCAAAAATCATCTTAGAACATGTTTAATGTTTCAAAACATTTTTCTAACGTTCAAAATTCCAAGAATAAATTAAATCCTAAGAAAACCTTAGAAACTTTAAAAATCTAAACTTTTGCATTATAGTTGCTCTTTGTAACGCAAAATTCTTACCTCTTTCGATTCCTTATGCTTCCTAGATGAATTCCCTCGGATTGGATTGAAGTTTCCACGTCCAAACCTTGCTCCTTCTTCTCCTTCCAAGCTTTTCTTCCTAGTTCTAAGTTTAGAGAAATTTCTCCAAAGTTTTTGGTATGAAATTGCAGAAATGGAGGTTTAGGAAGGAAGGAAGGGGTATTTATAGAGGTTAGGGTCGTGTAGGACAAAAGGCAAGAGGTTAAAAGACCTCCATGCCCGTGACTTGAGTGACAAGTCTTAAATTTTATCTTCTGGCCACGAATCGATTTTTCCCGATTGGCAAATTGGTACAACCGATCAAATTGGTTTTACCCGAAAAATAATCGGTTAAAACCAATCAAGAAGTCGGTAAAATATTTTTTAATAATTTACCAATATATTTTACCGATTGGTTAAAAGGTTTAAACCGTTTTCCTAAATTCTATCCGCAGCAAATCGGTTTTACCCAATTAGGAATCGGTTAAAATTGATTCCATGCAATCCTATTCGATTGCCAATCGGCTTTACCCGATTGGAATTGGGTAAAACCAATTGTCCAATCGATTTTACCCGATTGGATCGGTTTTCCCTTTTTCCAAGTGGTTAAAATTGTTTATAGGCTGTGAGAAACTTCCATTTTTACTATTCAAAGCAGTGCAATTGGTTTTACCCAATCTAAGAGTGGGAAAAACCGATTTTCCTATTTTTCGATTATTTTTCATTTATTTTCTAAGTTTCTCATCTCCTAATTCCCATTTCCGAAAATTCCGTAAATCCTTAAAGCATAATATTCTTATCCAAACATTATAACATGTATTTTATAATCAAAGTTATAATTAATCCACATAATTAAGGATTAGAAATTAAAGGAAAGAAGTTCTTTTGAAATAAAAGATCCGAGGACTTTTATAAAATTTTCTTAAAGAAATAACTTTAAACGAAAATTCTTTTTAGAAAAATTCTTAACTAGTCATAAAATATTTATAAATACCTCAATATACTCTCAGGTGAATTTCAAAATATTAAAATCCTACGGGGTTTCACAATAGGGTCAATAACAGGTCAACCCTAAGAAACCATATATAACCGTATGACCTATTTGTTATTATTTAGAAATTATTAGGGTATAAATGATAAAATTATTAAATTAACTATTAACCTTAACCCTAACCCTAACCCTAACCCTAACCCTAACCCTAACCCTAGAGATAAAATTTCTTGCTAGTTTCACACATTCACTCTCACCCAGCGGCTGCGCCACATCGCTCTCTCTTTCAAGTTTCACTCTTGGATATCTTCTTCATCTACAAATTGCAAGATTCTCACAATCACTCTCATAAGCAAGATGGATTGAAGAAGCTTAGTCGCAGTCTCGCTCATCGTTCGCCATTAACTCTTGCTCGTTATTGTTCACTACTGTTAGTTTTGTTCGTTGTTCGACGTTCTCGCTTTTAACCATGGTTCGCTGTTCGTTGTTCTTGTTGTTAGCTACAGTTCACTGTTCGCCGTTAAGTAGTAGACCGCCGGTAAGCCATTTTTTTAAATTAAGGTGGGGATTTGGGAGTTCTTAGTTCGTCTTAATACTTGTAGATATAATATCTCAGATTTTATTAAAGCAATGATTTCTCAAGTCATATGCTTCTTGTTCTTTGGTTAGCATACTTCTAGTCCTATCATGCATATTTAGTTTTAAATTTATCAAGCAACAGTCCCCAACTATGGCAAAAATTTATTTTGAAGAATCCCTAATTAGTGGTGGTCGAATGGAACTGGTTTTATTTGTAGATTGCCATTCAGTGAAGGCTAATTTAATCAAAAAGGAGATAAAGTTATAAACAATTTGATGAAGTGGATGATCTGAAAGATTCGATTTAATTTGCAACAAGTGGGAAAGAACTTCTGCAGCAAGTGGGAAGAACTTCTTCATATATTATCATTTAAGGTTTTAGGCTATTGTAGTTTGGAACATCTGCTTTTGTGTTGTGTGCATTTTTACAATATTTTCATAACCAGACCGGAGCATTAACCGGTTAGAGTAAGGGGTCGGTGGGTTATTAGGTCAACTGGGCCAAGCCGGACCAGAAACCCTGATGATATCATCATTACAATATATGTATATATATATATTGTTATATATATAATTAATAAATATATAAAATTGTATAGAATGACTTTGAACATTAATTTAGCACAATAAAGTTTAATTTAAATACTTAAGTAGTTGGAAAATTCATTGTTTAACATAATTCAGCAGGAATCCAAATCGAATGCATTCAAATTACTATCTTGGTCATTATTATCTCCATCATTGCCAAAATCATTTGTTAATTCAAAATGTGATAAGTCAACTTCAGTATCCTCCTCATCTTCATCTTCAAGATCCACTACAGTAGCATTCTTTTTATTTTAGAATAAATTATACAAACATATCAAGGTATAAGTTATAGAGCAAATATATATATATATATATATATATATAAGATTATCTCAAAAAGCAAGTGAAATAATAATTTCTCACTTGGAAGAGGGCATTTTTCTTCAATATCTTCTTTTATCACATCCTATAATTCATTAATATCAAGCTCTCCCTAGATTCCTCTTCAATAATCCAAAATTTTGTTTTATCAATTGACTCGTAATCAATAGGATCATATGATCTCTTTTTGTACAACTGGCTAAAAAATCACGACACTTAGATAGAGCTAGACAATTATATATTAATACTAAAAGAAAAGTTAATGACATCATTGAAAATATAACATTGTATGCGTATTACCATATTTTTCAAACGAATGTTACAGTGAACATAAACAAGATCACTAAGCCTTTGGTGCTCCAATCTATTTCTTCTTTTTGTATGGATATGCTCAAATACACTCCAATTTTGTTCCAACTAGAAGAAATGCAGTTTGTCTTAAAAGTCTTATAGCCATCTTTTGTAAATTTGAAGCATCCATACCAAACAATCGTCACCATTCATCTATGCCATTATAAAATCATAAACAAATTAAAGAAGATAATGCATCACATAATTTAATAAAAATAAAGCTACCAATAAATTAAAATAATTTACCTGGGCGAGAAGTTTCACATGTATTGATGGAAAATGGCATTTCAAAGCTCTTACTTTGTCCTAAACATTATTACTTCATCAATCACTTATTGCATTCCTTCAATTCTAAATTTTTCCATGCCACTTAACACACTTTTCTAAATTTTAGGAATATTGCGCCTTGTATCTTTCTCATATTGGAAGGCAGGATTCAGCCAAAAAGTAGTAGAGCTTAGGTCCTTCTTCAACATATTATCACATCTATTATTAATTATATCAATGTAAGGTTCATACAACCTCTTCTTATTCTGAACCAAAATTTTGATGCCATTGATCACTCTCCACATGCCATCATAAACATACCCCCAAGGAAGGTTTCTCATCAGAGTCACAAATACGCAATAAGCGTATTATTGGCCCACAACCTTAACAGTTATCAAACAAGATTTTCAAACCTCATCATAAAAAATAATTTGTCTGACTTCTTTGCCTTTATTATTCTTTAACTCATTCTTAAATTTTGGAGAAGTGGCCAAAGCTTCCAAATGGTCTTTATTATCATAAAGACTTATCAATGCTATAAATAAGGTAGCAAACCTAGTTTCAGCATGGAGAATTTCTTTCCAATCAGGTCTCTGTCTCAACCAACTAAGAATCCACTTACGATTGTAAATAAATTTTGTAACCCTAGAGGCAGGAGTAATTGTGCTAGCAATTGTAGGCATTTCACCAATATCTTTCATGACCAAGTTGAGACAATGTGCAGCACACGAAGGCTAAGTTATAGATGGATATTTAACAAAAACTAATCTTCCTGCAGCCTTATAATTACTTGCATTGTCTGTAACCATTTGAACGACATTAGCAACTCCAACTATTTCAACAATTTCTGAAAACAAGTTGCACAAAGTTTGTGCATTTGTCTCCACATCTGAACCATCAACAGACTTAATAAATGAAATCTCAGCAGGACAACAATCCAGAAAGTTTATCAAACATCTTTGTCTACCATCTTTCCAACCATCACCCATAATAGTACAACCAGTTTCTGCCCATTGACTATGGAAACTATAAACAAGTAATTCAACTTCTTTTTTAGCATCTCTTAACAAGTTTACCCTAATTGCATGATAACTTGGACTTTTGTAACCATGACCCACAGTACTTGACACTGCATGCTCAAATTATGCTGAATTAACAGCACTAAAAGGAATACATGCATCATAAAACCACGTAGCCACAACCATATCAGTTTTAAGATGTTTTTCCTTACTTTGCATACAAGATTTAATACTTGGTTGATAGGGATCAAAAGATTTACCTGCTAAGTAAGGCTCAATTCCATGGCTGATTTCCTTTTTCCCTTATTCATTCTTTCATCAGTAAGAGTTCCTTTCCCTTTAACTATATCAGTAATTTATCGAATATCATCACTCATATGTGCAGTAATACTTATACCCAAGTCTCCTTGCTTCTCTTTGGCCTTTTGAGAATTTTCTTCCAAAGAATTGCTCATTAATAGTCTCACTTCAGCTAGCACTTCTTTGCAAGAAACAGCATTGCCTACTACTACAAGGTGTTGTTTCATCCTATTGATTCCTCCACCACCTATGGTATGTTGACAAAAATCACATGTAATGACTTTTTTTTCCACCATAATTCACCTTTTGTGTAGCATATTTCCAAGCTAAATCAGTTTTTTGCCTCAAACTTTTCCTTGAAATGGCTGTTTCTTCATTATTATGTGTGGAGTGTGAATTATGTGTCTCCATAAATCTACATTGTACAATTTACAGATTGTTATTACAAATAATTTTTTAAAAAACTTGGAAAAAAAATAAAGGGCAAATTACCTAAAACCCTCATGTGGTTAGCAAAAGTTATTAACCGGCCCCCTATGGTAAAAACCTACGAAGAGCCCCCCTATGTTTTTCCGAAATCTATAACCGTTAAGTTTTCCATCATTTTTAACAGTCAATACAAAAGTCAACTACTTTTTAAGTAAGCTAACATATTTACCCTTACAAATATAATGTCATATTTATCATTCATGCAATGACATATTTACCCTTAATAAAAATAAAAATATTATTATTATTATTTTATTTAAAATATTTATTTCTTTCAAATATTTATAAATTAAAATTTTCTTCTTCTTTCTTTAGATTAATTAAAATTTAATTATTGTTTTCCTTTAATTATTGCTTCCCTTTTCTTCTGCAAGTCATAATTTTTTTTTATCTTAATAATTATTTTCCTTTTTTACAAATCATAATTTTTTTATTGTAATTATTATTTTCCTTTTTTACAAATTATAAATCTTTTTATATCTTAATTATTGTTTCTTTTACCATTCATAATCTTTTCATATCAGAATTACTTACTTTTTTTTTTTTTTTTTACAAATCATAATATTTTTATTCCCGAAAAAAAGAAGAAAACAACCAATTCCACACTGTACGAGCAATATTTTTAGCAGTAACATTCAATCCCAAAACCATTCAACAATAATTTTCAGAACTCAACAACATTCATACTCAAAATTTTAACTTTAACTCTAAAGCAGACAACACACCATACTAATTCAATCCCAGAAACTAATTATTAAAATTATTCTTATAATACAATCCAAGTTTAGAAATAAGCAAACCAAGGAAGAAAAGAAAAAGAAAAAATTCTTTCAGTCAACATCAGTCATCAGCCACCGTGAGGAAAAATTGCTTTGAGAGTGAAGAAAGAGCTTAGTGCACATGTCTTCCTAGCAGAAACTGTAATAGAGGAGAGACATTGCCTAGCTGCATTCACAATGAAAGTAAACAAGCAGTTAATTTTCTCTCTCTCTTGAAAAGCAATGTTGAGGCACTTGAAGAATATCAGAAGGAAATAAGGAATTTTTGGCTTCCTGCAGAATCTTACACCGCCGTTACAATTCACCGCCGCAAAGTCGCAACCTCCATGTTCTGCTCATCGTTCTCCTTTCGCCTGCTCCCGGTTGAGATCTCCATTGCAGCCGCTGCTCCAAACTTTGGTCCGATGTTTCTTTCGATTCTTGCCTTCGTTGTTTCTGTCTATTTCGGTCTGCCCAGATCTAGTCGCAACCTCAGATGTCGCCGTTGTGCTGCTGCCATAGCGGATCTTGAAGTCGTATTTCTCTCAGATCTGAAGTCTTCTCATAGCTGTCACTTCAGATCCACATTTATTTCGTCAATTGCAGTTCATCATTCATCCTCAGATCCGGGTTTCCTTTCTCGCGCTGCCGTATCAACTGTTATCTACTATCAATCGCAATTCATCAATCCGCATCTACTGTTATCTCCTTCCTCGCACCGCCGTTGCTGGGTCTTTCCAACACCACCCGCTGAGTTCTTCTCTCTTCCGACGCCTTGCGTCGCTACTGCCAGAATCGCGAAGTTGGTGACTTGAAGGGGGAGGGAGAGGGTGATGAGGGCATCCAAAGTCAAGCAACCAGTCAAAGTCAACAAGCAAGTGATTCCGGAGAAGCTGAGGAGGAGGTTCGAGTTCTACATCGAGGTCCGACAATGCTTCAGGATCCAAGCCCATATCAGAGGGATCCACTTGTAGACATCACTTGGCCAACTCTCCGAACTCAGGACCGAACGGGAACAGAGGCGCACAGACTCAGACGACGATGTGGCCGCACCTGGCACCAACGCCGCTGACCAACCTTTCGCAGGCCTCAGCCAGTGCAAGACGACCGTTCCGCCCTTTGCCGGAGGCACGAATCCAGAGGACTATCTAGACTGGGAGATGAAGATGGAGCGCATTTTTGAACTTCATGCGATCCCAGAACACAAGAAGGTCCAGCTCGCAGTGGTCAATTTCACAGACTATGCCCTAATCTGGTGGAATCAACAGATGGATCAACGCAGAAACACGCGTCCCATGCGGGCCCGTGCTCCGCCTCTCTCGTGGTTTGATTTGACTACATCTATGCGTAGAACATTTGTGCCTGATTACTATTTTAGAGAATTGTATAGAAAGTTACATACTCTTGTACAAGGTTCTATGTCTGTAGATGAATATTATAGAAAATTAGAGATGGCAAAAATTAGGGCTAATGTACAGGAAGACGAACCAGCATCCATGGCTCATTTTCTTAATGATTTGAATAGGGGTATAGCTTTAGCTGTTGAATTGCAGAATGCCACAACTCTGACAGACATGCTACACAAAGCTCGGGTCATGGAGGAGTATCTGAAGTCCGTTCTACCAATCCGGACACCTACCAGCGCCCCACTGGCTTGGCGCAAGAATCTGGCCTACTCTCCACCAGCAAGGAGGCCGATCATGTCAGAGCGCAAAGCCATAGTCCCTGTTGCCGCCCCCCTTCTTCCTCACAGGCCAAGACGCCATCAACTCCCAGACAGTTCATCAGCAACGTAACTTGCCACAAATGCTCAGGCCGTGGCAACTATATGCGTGACTATCCCAACATCCGGAAGGTCTAATTGGGACAAGATGGTGAGTACATTTTAGAGGATGATGAAGAAGAACCAAATGTTGACCCTTCACAGGAGTTAACTGACAGCACTCCGTCTGCACCAGTGGAGCAATTTCGAGTTCATAGAGGAGGATCCGAATCAGAACTTGGTTACTCGCACTCTAACTACAGCTGCTGTCCCAGACACAACTCAGCGGACAAACATTTTTCAAGCCAGAACTAAGGTAAATGGAAAGTTGTGTGTTCTGATAATTGATGGACGAAGTTGCACCAACGTTACAAGTGAGTATATGGTTGACAAGTTGAAGCTTCCTGTTATCAATCATCCACGTCCTTATCGGCTGCAATGGCTCGACAGCTCAGACGGCTACAGAGTCACTAAGCAGGTAAGCGTACCATACGCTATCGGTAAGTTCGAATCCACTGTTTTATGTGATGTTCTGCCAATGGAGGCTTGTCACATTCTACTCGGACGACCATGGCTCTTTGAACTGAAGGCAACACATGATGGGGTCGCCAACACTTACTCAGTCTGCCAAGAGGGCAAGATCTACACGTTCCTACCCATGCCACCTCACGAAGTGCAATCAGAAGCTGTCCGAATCAAAGATGCAATCGCAAATTAGGGAGCTAAAAAATGCCAAGAGAAGGGTAAGGGGAAGGAAATTGTAAAGGGTAGTAAGGCGAACTCTGATAAGCCTGATCAGGACAAAGTTAAGGGTAGTTGTTTCGCAACTTTAGGGGAGATAGGTCAAGTGTTAGACAACAATGATGATGTACTGGTTTTAGTATGTAAAGATAATTGTGCTAACCCTGACGATATCCCTCGGGATATCCCTATCGAAGTCTCTTCTTTGTTGCAGGAATTCGCTGATGTTTTTCCGGACGAGTTGCCACAGGGTCTGCCGTCACTTAGAGGAATTGAACATCAGATTGATTTCATCCCTGGCGCACCAATTCCGAACAGACCTGCTTACAAAGCAAATCCGGAGGAAACAAAGGAGTTGCAAAGACAAATAGACAAGCTGCTCGCGAATGGTCAGGTAAGGGAATCTCTAAGTCCTTGTGTGTACCTGTTATTCTAGTCCCTAAGAAAGACAGTACTTGGAGAATGTGTGTTGATTGTAGAGCTGTAAATAAGATAACAATCAAGTATATGCATCCTATCCCTAGGCTTGATGACATGTTAGAAGATTTGCATGGTTCAACAATTTACACGAAAATAGATCTTACACAGGGCTATCATCAAATTCGCATACGGGAGGGGGACAAATGGAAAACCGCTTTTAAGACTAAATTTGGTTTGTATGAGTGGTTAGTCATGCCCTTTGGTTTAACAAATGCACCTAGTACTTTCATGAGATTAATGAATCATGTGCTTAGAAAGTTTATAGGTAAATTTGTTGTTGTGTATTTTGATGATATTCTGATCTATTCTAAAGACTTCAAATCGCATGTTGAACATCTTCGTTTGGTTTTGATTGAATTACGTGCTAATCAATTATATGCCAAGATGCAAAAATGTACTTTTTGTGTTTCGGAGGTTGTTTTTCTCGGTTTTGTAGTTTCAGCAGAAGGTGTCAAAGTTGATGATGCCAAGGTGAAGGCCATTAGGGATGGGCCGCAGCCAATTTCGGCCGCACAGGTTCGGTCATTCCATGGATTGGCTGGATTCTACAGACGGTTTGTGAAGGATTTTTCCACTAAAGCCGCACCTCTTAATGATCTTTGCAAGAAGAATGTTCCATTTGTGTGGGGCCAGGCTCAAGAAAACGCCTTTACTGTTTTAAAGCATGATCTCACTCATGCACCTATTTTAGCATTACTTGATTTTGATAAAGTGTTTGAACTAATGTGTGATGCATCAGGTGTTGGAATTGGCGTAGTTTTAATGCAGGAAAGAAAGCCAATCGCTTTTTTCAGTGAGAAGCTTAAAGGGGCTGCCTTAAATTATCCTACTTATGATAAGGAGCTCTATGCAGTTGTCCGCGCCTTTGAGACTTGGTCGCATTATCTGATGGCTAAAGAATTTGTTATACATAGTGATCATGAGTCTCTTAAGCATTTGAAAGGGCAAAATAAATTAAATAGACGTCATGCTAAGTGGGTTAACTTTATTGAGTATTTTCCGTACATTATTAAGTATAAGAAAGGTAAAGATAATTTAGTTGCTGACGCTCTATCTCGCAGGTATGAAATTCTGACAATTTTAGATCATACTTTGTTAGGATTCGCATATCTCAAGGATTTGTATGCTTCTGATGTTGATTTTGCTGATTTGTATAAAGCATGTGAATCTGGTGCATTCCAAAAGTACTATAGACATGATGGTTTTATGTTTAGGGAAAATAGGTTATGCATCCCTCGTAGTTCTACTAGAGAATTACTGGTTCGTGAAGCTCATAGTGGGGGTCTTATGGGTCATTTTGGTGTGCATAAAACACTTGAACTGTTGCATGAACACTTTTATTGGCCGCATATGAGAAAGGATGTACAGAATGTTTGCACACGTTGCATTAATTGTTTGCAAGCTAAGTCTACTTCTAAACCCCATGGACTTTACACGCCTTTGCCTGTACCTTCTGTACCTTGGACTAACATTTCTATGGATTTTATTCTAGGGCTTCCGAGGACGCAGAAAGGTAATGATTCTTTATTTGTCGTTGTTGATCGGTTTTCTAAAATGACGCATTTTATTCCTTGCAGGAAATCAGATGATGCCAGACATGTCGCAGAATTATTCTTTCAAGGGATAGTTCGGTTGCATGGAATTCCGAGAACCATTGTCTCAGATCGCACCGTCAAATTTCTGAGTTATTTTTGGAAGACTTTGTGGTCCAGCCTCGGCACAAAACTGTTGTTTTCGACTACAAGTCATCCACAGACGGATGGTCAGACGGAAGTCATCAACCGCACCGTTGGCAATCTCCTTAGGGCGCTAATTTAGAAAAATCTCAAACGTTGGGAAGACATCTTGCCGGTTGCAGAGTTTGCATACAACCAAACCAAGCACTCCTCAACAGGGTTCTGTCCATTTGAAGTTGCCTATGGCTTTACTCCTTTGACGGTGATGGATCTCATCCCTTTGCCGCTAAAGGAACAGGTTAATCCAGATGGTGTAAAGAAAGCTGAAACTGTGCAGCGCATTCATGCCAAAGTTCGCGCAAATCTGGAGAAGACATACGCCAAAGCCGCCGCCAATGCAAACCAACGGCGCAAGGCTGTGAACTTTGAACCAGGCGACTGGGTTTGGGTTCACATGAGGAAGGAACGATTCCCTGCTGCAAGAAGGACTAAACTCCATCCAAGGGGCGATGGACCTTTTCAGATCGTTTCCAAGATTGGGCCTAACGCCTACAAACTCGATCTTCCAGGTGAGTATGGGGTTAGTTCTTCCTTTAATGTTGCTGACTTGTCTCATTTTGTTCATGAACAGGGTGCTGATTTGAGGAAAAATCCTTTTCAACCAGGAGGGGATGATGAGGGCATCCAAAGTCAAGCAACCAGTCAAAGTTAACAAGCAAGTGATTCCGGATAAGCTGAGGAGGAGGTTTGAGTTCAACATCGAGGTCCGACAATGCTTCAGGATCCAAGCCCATATCAGAGGGATCCACTTGTAGATATCACTGGGCCAATGACTAGAAGCCGAGCAAAGAAGGTTAGAGAAGCACTCAACAACCTTGTCCAAGCTTGCCATCAAGACGCTCAAGTGATTGTAGAAGCCAACGCCTTGAAGCAGAAAGGAGGAAATGTTCAAATTGCAACTCTTCTAACCATTCTTGAAGAAGAGGCGCAATTCTCCACTTCCCATTAAAGAAGAAGGCTGTTTCTTGAAGTTCTTGAAGATGCCGGAAGGTTCTTGGACTTAAAGAAACAAATTATTAAAGTTCCCTACATTTTGGGCCGACCCAAACTCATGGAGACCAGCCCACAAGTTTCGGCCAGCCCAAGGAAGCAACAGGACGCCGCACGGCAAGCCCACAAAGCAAGCCCAACGGCTACTAACGGCTACTTTAAATATTTAGGGAATTTTCTTTTAAGTAATTAAATTGTTTCTTCTTTTAAGTTAGTTTCCAAAAAGGGGTTCCTTTTTTATCTCTTTTTGGAAGTAGGATTTTTATTCTTTTTATTACTTAAAGTTGTAATCGGCTTCCACTTACCAAAAAGGGGGTGACCGAAATTTGCTTACCTTTTCTTACCATTCCTACTTCTTTCCGGGTTTGATAATTGTAAAAGAAATTAACCTCTTGGTTAATTTCCAATTCTACTTCTTTTCTTTTCCTACTTCTTGTATTATTTTCGGCTGCCCTTCACCTATAAATAGGGGCCGAATTCTTCAATAAAAAGTCAGAGTATTCAGATCATAAAACTTAGTGTTTGAGTACCCTCATTTTATTGCTTTATGTATTTGCATGTTGTAGTTTACATAATTGCGTGAACTTAGCTAATTAGGTTAATTGCTCTACCTAATTACTCGCATGTTCAAAACTCTTTTCTTACACTTGGTTCGAAACTCAAACAAATTAGCTTAGGTTAAGTTCTTTTGTTTCTCTGATTTTCGAAAGTAAGTGGAGTGTTATACGAGCTCGCCGCTTAATCACAAGGTCCTTGGCAACTTAATCCGCATGTGTACAACCGTCCACATTAGAGGGAGAGGGGGAGAGATGCATGAAAGTGATGGAGGGAGAGGGAGTGTGTGGCAAAAGTAAAGAGTTGATGTGATAGATGAGATTTTAGGTTAATTTTTGGAAAATATTAGTATTAAAAGAAGTAAAAAACAAACTAAAAAATATCAAAGTGACAAAACTAACCTTCTGTCCAATAAATGTGACAAAAATTTGTGACGTTATAGATATTGAAAAAACATAGGGGGGCTCTTTGTAGTTTTTTTAACAAAAGGGCCAGTTAATAACTTTCGCTAACCATAGGGCGTTTTAGGTAATTTTCCCAAAAATAAAATAAAGGTTAAGCTTAACATCAAAAAAACAAAAGTTATAAAACAAAACCATTAGTGAAAACATTAAAAAAATGAAAAAGAAAAAAGAAAAGTAAACACCATAATAAATAAAACTGATTATAATGTGAAATACTAATAAATATATTGGCACAATAACAAAAAGCTGAGAAAAATTGTACAGGTATAGAACATAAAAATAATAACAAAATAAAACACTAAAAGTGCTAAAAACGGTAGAGAAAAAAGAAAAAAAAAAGCAACTGTACGAAAAAAAATACTAACGGAGACAAGAAGCTAAGTAATCCAATCAAATATTTAAAACTGAAATGGGTAGTGGCTGAAGTTTGAAGATCTCATATTGAAGGTTCAAAAGAATCGAACCTTTGGTGAAGAAACGGCCAAAAAAAAAAAAAAAAAAAATAGGAGAAAGAAAAAAACAAAAAAAAAAAAAAGGCAAAAAAAAAACCTATCAAACTAGTCAGACTCGGGGTTTGCTGGGTCATACTTCTTACAGTGTAGTTTACAAAGAGCATGTTATAGTTTACAGAAAGCATGGTCATGTTTTAGTTTACCGTTTTAGAATTTTGAAAATGTTTCATAGTGTTAAATGATTCCATAATAATTGTATTTTTGTGTTATATACTATTTTTTTTAATAGTATATTTATTATTTGTGTGGTTGAATTATGGACGAGACAAACATTGAAGGTGATAGTGATGATTTAGTTCAAGAGATTGCTGAAGATGTCTCTCAAAACATCATGGACAAAAGAAGACAGCAAAAAGAAAGAGAAGAAAATTTGCATCTGGAGCTTGGAAGCATTTACGCATCCTACCCTCAAAACCTAATGAGCTCCTTAAGTATGAATGCAAACATTATGGGAGGAAATATTCTGCTGATAGTAAGAATGGCACAGGTAATTTTCATCTTCATATCAAAAGTTATGCTAGAGTCAACTAGAGATATTGGACGTTATATGATTAGTTGTGATGGAGGGTCTTATTTATCAGATAGTTCAAAATTTAAGCAGGAGAAATTTTGAGAGTTAGTGGTGCATGTAATCATTAGAGCTCTATCAAGTTTCTTCTAAACCCCGACCATTCCGTTTTATTCCAGTCCATGTATACTGTCCTCCAACCGTTGGGACGTCCTGCATCCCAGCCTCCTGTATAAAGCCCTAGAAAACTCCCATGGCCAAAGGTCCGGAATGCCCCTTTTCAAATATTCTACCGTTGACTGCATTACATTGAAATCCTCCATCAGTAGCTTAGGCTACTGGACTAACTTGAGCAAATACCTCCACAATTCCTTGTCTCTCCAATCTGGTATGTCTCACATAAATAAATGCAGACACCCAAGGCACTGGCAAGAGTGGGTGTGTCACTTCCATGGACACATACTGATCGTTCTCCTCTATCAAATTAAGGGCCTAAGACCCATTCCTAAACACCGAGATACAACTATTGACATTAGAAGTAGCATTATCAAATCCAAAATTAATCTAAAAGCATCCAACTCATCCACAACAAGCATCGGCTCAATTAGTAAGAAAAGAGATATTTTTTATGCAAAAGTATTAATTGTCGGACCATATTTTGCAAGGGGTGGCTCCTAATACCACAAACATTCCATACTAAAATGTTGCAATTCATTGATCATGAGCAAGCGAAAAATGAGATACTCACCTTGTCGTGATGGTCTTGGGCTGAGAGATATAGAACTTTAGCTTTCTTGACTTTGGGACCTGCATGTGATATCCTGGGGTTTGGGAAGGGCAGTTTGTATTTGACCCATGAAAAGCACTCAATTCTTGTGAAACCACATCACGGGGCAGGAGGGAGTGACCCTGCTGCCCTCTCCATCCGAAAGAGGCCCTATAGATGATCCACGTAATATCGGGGGAGCAAGGAAGGGCCGAACTTCTCTAAGGTGACCTTATCCGGTGAATCATTAATTAGTTGCTACACTATAAGAGGGGGTGGTAATGGCTTCTCAAGCACCACCTTAGTGTCTATATCAACATCCACAGTGCCCATATCCGTGGCTGGGGGGCTGCTATCCGAAATAGTAATTGGGGTAATGGGCGCTAGGCTTGGGGAGGGGTAGGGAGTGGTTAGGCACTAGTATTGGGCAAGGTTAGGCATAGTGGGCTTTGGGATCGGTGCAGGGACTTGTTCTTAGGGCTGCTGGGTTGGGGCTGGACAATGGCTAGAAGAGACTGGGACGAAGGTGGGGTTGGGTGCAGTGGGCGCTGGGAGTGGGGCATAGATGTGCGCAGTGAGTGCTGGGACTGGGGTGAGGTGGTACATAGTGGGCACTGGGAATTGGGAGGGGGATGTGCGCAGTGTGTGCTCTAGGGTGAGGCAAGGGTGTGCGCAGTGTGTGAGGCCCCGAAAAATAATTCAAAAATTATATTGGGTATTACTATTAAATAAAACTTTATTTGGGGCTCAGTTGAGTCTTTATTGAAATTTTAGGGGTTAAATTGTAACTAAGGAGTTGTAATGTAAAATAAATAATATACATATAGGTGTTTTTATTAAGCAAATCAGCAACGTGAGTCAGTTAACGTGGAAAATGGAGATAATTAAGTGCAGATGGACTTCTACCATCCGTTAGAGGTTGAATTAAGGAAGGACTCAATAAGATCTCATCCTCAACTAACGATAGAATACTCAGCTCACGCTTTCCTCCCCCTCTCGCCTTTCTCGCTTAAGTAACCTACCCTATCACAACAAGAAACCTTCTATCACTGCCATGATTAGGCACCAGACGCAATCGGAAGAGGGTTTGGATTTCAAATGGGGAAGATAAATAAGATGGTTTACACCGACCCTCTCCGTAATCTCAAACAAACGCAAACCATTCTCTCGCCGCCTTAGAACTCGTCTCTCAGTTTATCTCGTCCGCTTGACTGATGCTGCACACAGGAAGGGAGATCTAAAGAAGAGAAGGTAACTTCTGTGTCTCTAACTCCTGATTTAAGGTGAATAACTGTAGGGGGACTAGTTTAATGTACTAACTGATGGGGTTCTGCTGTTATGTGGTTTAGTGGACTATATCGTAACCGAGTTAAGGAAGGGAAGTCTGGGGTGCTGTTTCGTGGGTATTACAAGTGAGATTCTTATTCTAATCTGCATTTATTAATGGCAATAGAGTGGCCTTGAGATTGAGTGGGAATGGAGAACCGGCACTGCTCATCTTGTTTCCTTGGTTCGTCTGTGTGTTCTAGTTGTTTAACTACGCCCAGTTATGAAGCATAATTTTGGATTCTCATAATTTCTTTTAAACTCTACTTAATGAATGAATATATGCTGATACAAAGAGCACTCGACTGCGTTTAAGGCTGCTGAACAGATAGGAGAACACATTGATACGATTGCATTTGTTTTAAATATGGTTTACTGTGTACTGGGAATGATGCGCTCTGTTCTTTTGCGTCTTCTGTTTACAGAGAAATGATTTGAAAAAAAAAAAAATTTGCATTTTCTGTTTACAGAGAAATGATTTGCAAAAAAAAAAAAAAATGCACCTATAACATGTTAAGTACTGTTTAGAGAAAATGTAGACCAAGTTTTGAGATTTTTGGTTCAAGGATTGCCAGAGTTATGTTTTTTAAAATTGTGGTTGTCTGCTGGAATTTGGTCCTACAGAACAGCTGAGTTCGGAAAATTCGTGATAAATTGTATACTTTGATAAAAATTATGAAAATTTAACTGTACAGTCCTGACATGTGGGTTTAGCTACCTGAAAATTTTCGTGCCAATTGGGTCTGTATTTTGAGAGTTACAGATGTTTAAAGTCGACTGTCCTGCACAGTCATTTTTTTTCAGGAAGACAATGAATTGTGAATTCGATATTTAAATGTACCTTATTCAAAAAATTCTGAAACTTTTTTTGTATGTTCTAGGAACATATCTCTATAGTTCTGCAAACTTTTGTTGGAAGGAAAATTTTTATGTTGTGAGTTATAAATTTCTAAAGATGACAGTTCTGTACAGGCATTTTTCAGGAAATCAGTGAATTGAGAATGCGATATTTAATTAAATATTTTTTGAAAATTATGAAACTTATACAGTATGTTATAGGGATATAGTTATACCATTCTGTAAAATTTCGTGTAAAGGCAATATGTATTTTGGGAGATATAGACCTTTAAAGCTGACTGCTTTGCACAGTGTTTCTTCTGAAAAATAATGGAGTGCGATTTTGATAATTAATTATATATTCTTCCAAAAATTCTGAAATTTTTACATTATCTTGTTTAATATTCCTTTTAGCTACTTGTAAAATTTTGGGTTAATTGGACTTACCAATTGAGAGGAACATCCATTTAAAGCTGACTGCCCTGCATAGGAAGGTTCTGAACCTGCAAATTTTGAGTATTCAATGCCTTGTCGTTGTCCAAACTTACATAGGGGTCTTGAACTTTTACTTTAGGTAATGTGCATGCCTCCATAGGCCTTCGATTAGTAATAGGACACAACGTTGACTGATTAAGGTGTTAATTAATCTGCAGAATTGATTGATTGGGGACTTTGAGTTGCTTATCCTTGCTTGCCGTCACGGGACACTCTTTGAGGTTAGTAAAAGCATGCCGTGTCGCAAGCAATCCGTTGGAGATTGCTTCCGCTAAGTCCTAGCCGCCAGACGCAATCAGCACCGTAGTGCCTTTAGTGGGACGGCAAGGACGAAGTGTAACTTGTAGGGACTCGAACGTTCACGATGGCATTTTAAAGCGGGCAAGAGAATATAGATTAAGAATGCTTTAATCAACTAGCAAATGCTTAACTTACATTAAATTTGGGTACGGTATCAGAGCATACGTCATATACTACCGTAGTAGGAAAACTAGTGAAAAGTTACAAGTTCCCGTAGGAGCGTACAGGGTGTGAAAGATTAGATCTTTCAACACTTACAAAAATAATGCTATTCCTACCAAAATACTACTCTAAATATCCCCCTACTTCCTAAATATGGGGCATATTGTACATAAAAAGTCTTAGCTAAGAAAAACAAGTAAAAACCATCGTGTTGAGTCAAGCGTCGCAGTCGAGAAACGATGGGCAGCAAAATAGCACAGTGGTGGGCATGCGAGGATTGTGGGGCACCATGGGGAGTACGTCATTGTGTCGAGTTGAGCGTTGGTGTCGAGACACGATGAGCGGAAAAATAGCGCAATACGGGTGCGCAAGGGTTGCGGGGCAACGTTGAGGAGTTGGCTCGTAACATTCTCCCCCACCTAAGTTGGCAACGCCCTCGGAGCCTTGGACTGCTGGTAAGAATCTATGAGTGGCTTGAAGGCTTGGATATTCTTCTCTAACTCCCAAGTGTTTTCTTCATCATCACATCCTTGCCACCTGATAAGGTACTCCGTCTGATCCTTGCGGGAACGTCTAACAATACGATCGTCAAGGATAGCTTCTGCCACTCGTTTGCCACATGCCGAAATATTGAATTCTTGCCTTTGTGGTTGCCCGCATACAGGTTCATCCTTGTCTTCATGGTAGCGCTTTAGCAGGCTGACATGAAATACTGGGTGCGTTTTCCACCAATCTGGGGCGTCCACCTTGTAAGCCACCTTGCCAACTCTCTTTGTGATTGTAACAGGGCCAATGTATTTCCGCATCAAACGGAGGTCCCTATTCCGAACACTTTTACTCTGTTGTTGGCTAGGTATCTTGACCATCACCTTGTCACCAATGTTAAACTCAACAAATCTACTGTCCTGGTCAGCATATTTCTTCATTCGCGTAACCGCCTTCTCCAAATAGCTACTCGTGATATCTACATTTTGCTTCCACTCCAGTGAGAAGTTTTGGGCTCTTGGGGATTTGGACTTTCCAGCAAGGTCCACAGTGTGTGGTAAGAGAGGTTGTTGTCCAGTAACAATTTCAAAAGGGCTCTTGTTGGTGGAAGAGCTCTTCTGAGAGTTGAAGCACAGTTGGGCAACGTCCAGGAGCTTCACCTATTCCTTCTGGTTGGCTGAGACAAAGTGTCAAAGGTATTCCTCCAACATGCCGTTGAACCGCTCTGTCTGGCCATCAGATTCTGGATGAGCTGTGCTGCTCATGTTCAGTTTGGAGCCGAAGATCTTAAAGAGTTCGGTCCAAAAATGTCCAGTGAAGCGAGAATCCCGATCACTGATAATATCCCGTGGCAACCCCCAATATTTGACAATGTACTTGAAGAAGAGTTGAGCAGTCTCCTCCGCTGTGACGTATTGAGGTGCAAGGATAAAAGTTGCATACTTGGAAAAACGGTCGACCACCACCAGATTGAAGCAAGGTCTCCAACTTTTGGCAGCCCACTAATGAAGTTGAGCGATACACTTTCCCAAGGTCGGCTTGGAACTGAAAGTGGCTCCAAGAGCCCACCCTTCTTTTGATGATTTGGTTTGTGTTGCTGGTAAATAAGGCACGTTCACACGAAGTCATCAACATCGTCTTGCATGTACGGCTAGTAGTAGCCCATCTTCACCAGCACCAGCGTCCTTTCCATTCCTGGGTGTCCAGCCCAAAGCGTGTCATGGCACTCCTTTATAATGTCCTTTCTTAACTCCCCACCTTTAGGGACATAAAGGCGGCTTCCTCAAGTATAAAGGAGTCCATCGTTGAGCCAAAACTGTCGTGCCTTTCCTTCCTCTACCAGCTTGACCAAATGTGCCGCATTAGGATCTGTCAGCAGTAGGTTCCGTATCTGGTCCTTCAGGTTGGTAGAGACTTGACTCCCAGTAAGAGCACAGGTTAACAAACTCTTAGGTACTGTTCAGGTAAGGGAATCTTTAAGCCCTTCTGCAGTACCTGTTATTCTTGTTCCAAAAAAAGATGGTACTTGGAGAATGTGCATGGATTGTAGAGCTGTTAATAAAATCACCATTAAGTATAGGCATCCTATCCCTAGGCTTAATGACATGCTAGAAGATTTATATGGCTCTACTATTTACACAAAAATAGATCTCACACAAGGCTATCATCAAATAAGAATGAAAGAAGGAGATGAATGGAAAACTGCTTTTAAAACTAAATTTGGTTTGTATGAGTGGTTAGTTATGCCGTTCGGCCTCACAAATGCACCTAGTACTTTCATGCGATTAATGAATCATGTGCTTAGGAAGTTTATAGAGAAATTTGTTGTGGTTTATTTTGATGATATTCTGATCTATAGTCGAAGCATGCCTGAACACATAGAGCACATTAAGTTGGTATTAATTGAGTTACGTGATAATAAATTATATGCCAATATTAAAAAGTGTACATTCTGTGTGGAGGAAGTTGTCTTTCTTGGGTTTGTTGTTTCGAATGATGGTGTCAAGGTTGATGACACAAAGGTGAAAGCCATTCGTGAATGGCCTACTCCCACCTCGGCCTCGCAGGTAAGATCATTCCATGGGTTCGCTAGTTTTTACTGCAGGTTCGTGAAGGATTTCTCAACCAAGGCCGCACCCCTCAATGAATTGTGTAAGAAGAATGTTCCATTTTTGTGGGGACAGGCACAGGAAAACGCCTTCATTATTCTTAAGCATGATCTCACTCATGCTCCTGTTTTAGCATTACCTGATTTTGATAAAGTGTTTGAACTAATGTGTGATGCTTCAGGAATTGGTATAGGTGTTGTTTTAATGCAGGAAGGAAAACCTATTGCCTACTTTAGCGAGAAACTCAAGGGAGCTGCCTTAAATTATCCGACATATGATAAGGAGCTCTACGCCGTGGTAAGGGCATTACAAACTTGGCAGCACTACTTGATGGCCAAGGAGTTTATTGTCCATTCAGATCACGAGTCCCTTAAACACCTTAAGGGACAACGAAAGTTAAACAAGCGTAAGGCTAAATGGGTTGCTTTTATTGAAACTTTTCCTTATATATAAAAAGGGAAAAGATAATATGGTAACTGATGCTCTGTCACGCAGGTATGAATCCCTCGCTATTCTTGATCATGCAAATATATGGTTTTCATATCTAAAGGAATTATATGCTTCTGATCCTGATTTTTCTATGTTATATGAAGCATGCAAAAATGGTGCATTTCAGAAGTTCTTTAAACAAAATGGTTTTTTATATAAGAACAATAAGTTATGCATTCCACGTAGTTCTTATAGGGAACTGCTGGTGCGTGAAGCACATAATGGGGGGCTAATGGGTCACTTTGGTGTAACTAAAACACTTGACATGTTAAAAGAACACTTTTACTGGCCTAAAATGCGTAAGGATGTAGAATCTATTTGCTCACGTTGCATTAACTGTTTAAAAGCAAAGTCTACTTCCAAACCTCATGGTCTTTATACACCTTTGCCTATTCCAACTGTTCCTTGGACTGACATCTCTATGGATTTTTTTTTAGGGTTGCCGAAGACACAGCGAGGTAATGACTCAATTTTTGTCGTGGTGGACAGATTTTCTAAAATGGCTCACTTAATTCCTTGCAGGAAAACAGATGATGCCAGACACGTTTCTTAACTGTTCTTCAGTGGAGTGGTTCGGCTACATGGAATCCCACGCACAATCGTCTCGGATAGGGATGTTAAATTTTTGAGTTATTTTTGGAAAACATTGTGGTCTAGACTAGGCACTAAATTATTATTTTCTACTACTAGTCATCCACAAACGGATGGTCAAACTGAGGTGACCAACCGAACAGTAGGGAATTTGTTAAGGGCACTGATTAAAAGTAATCTTGCAGGTTGGGAACAGGTCTTGCCGATTGCAGAATTTGCCTACAATCGTTCCAAGCATTCATCAACTGGATTTTCGCCCTTGAAGCTGCCCACGGCTTCAATCCGTTGACGATCATGGATTTACTGCCACTACCCCTGAAGGATCAAACAAGTCTGGATGGCGAACAGAAAGCAGACACCGTCAGAAGAATTCATCAAAAGGTTCGTGAGAACCTTGAGAGGAAAAACGCCAAGTATACTTCAGATGCAAATCGGAGTCGCAAGGCTGTGAGCTTTGAACCAGGAGACTGGGTTTGGGTTCACATACGGAAGGAAAGGTTTCCAGCAGCCCAGAGGACTAAACTCCACCCCAGAGGCGATGGGCCTTTTCAAGTTATCGCAAAGATGGGGGGATAACGCCTACAAACTGGATCTGCCAGGTGAGTATAGCGTTAGTACATCTTTTAATGTTGTTGACTTGTCTCCGTTTAATTTTGACCAGGATCTTGATTCGAGGTCGAATCCTTTCCAACCGGGAGGGAATGATGAGGGCATCCCCAGCCCTACGCCAAGTCAGTACACAGAGGATCCCAGAACAAGCAATGAGGACTCGGAAAGTGCAGCAGAGGTTCGTGTGCTCCAGGACCCGAGCCCATATCAAAGAGAGGACCCGAGCCCATATCAAAGAGATCCGTTCGTTGACATAGTTGGGCCTATGACCCGAAGAAGGACAAGGAAGCTCAGAGAAGATCTTGAAAACCTTGTTCAAAGGAGTGCTACAGAAGCCCAACTCGTTGCGGACACAAACGCCCTTGAAGAAAATAGAAGAAAGGATAAAAGCGTCACTTTACTCTCCATCATAGAGGAAATGGCGCCTACTAATCAATCCAGCTGAAGGAAAGGACATTTCTTGAAGTTCTTGATTTTCTTGAAAATCTTGAATTTCGCGGCTTACTGAATTTTGAAGAATTTTGAAAATCTTGAAGAATCTTGAAGTTCTTGATTTTTGACGTTCCGAAATGATTCCGGGAGATTCCAGAAGATTCCAGAACCTCCCTACATCATCTCCACCATGCGCCACCTCAAATGGGCCGAAACCACCTTGAAATCCACTTCACAATTTTTCGGCCAGACCAAACCCACAAGGAGCAGCCCACACGCCACTTGGAAGCTTAGGTTAGGGAAGGATTAGGATTTGTGCATGTTTCCTAATTCTACTCAAAGTTTGTTACAAGTTAGTTAGGGTTGTTACAACTTAGGCTGATTTGTAAGTAGTTTCCAAAAAGGTTTACCTTCTTGAAACCTTTTTGTGATTTATTTTTACTTCTTTATTTCCTTATTTTTAATTGTATTTTTTGGCCAGCACCAACTACTTGCAGCCGAAATTCCTTTCTTTAACCTGTCCTAGTTCCTTCAGGACTTGGTTCTTGTATGAAATCAATCTCTTGATTGGTTTCCAATTCACTTCTTTTCTTAGTTATTTTAGGATTAAAATTCGGCCAACCTACTCTATAAAGAGGGCTGCCGAATTCAATTTTAAAACAGTTGATTATTGATTAAGTTAGAATTTATACTTCTTTAATCACTCATTTATTTTGGGCTTATATAATTTACATGCTTGTTAATTGCTAAAAGTCAAGAAACTATAGGCTAATAGATAATTGCTCTGTCTATTAATCAAAGCTTTGTTTCGAATTCTAGATTACTCCACTTGCTTCGAATTGCGTGTTTAATTAGTAGTCTGCCGAATCCAAGGGTAAGGATTCTAGGGTTTAAGAGCAGTGTCTTGCATTCAGACTTTCCTTGGCACATTCCGCGTAGAGTTCTTGGTTTCCAAAGGCGTTGGGAATCAGGGGTTCACATCAGTACACATGTGGATGAATTGCCAAGGAAAGTCTGATTACGCGGCGTAGCTCGTATGAACTCTTAACTTACCCGAAAATCCAGTTAACAAAAATAAACCAACCTAAGCGAATTTACTCAAGGGATTCGAACCAAGTAAGAAAAGAGGTGAAACATGCGATTTTAATTAGGTAGAGCAAATAACCTAATTAAGCTAAGTTTCATGCAATATATAAATCACAAGCATGCAAAATACATAAAGCAATAAAGGAAGAGTACCCAAACTAATAGTTTTAAGATCTGAATACTTGTATTAATTATGCTGTTCGGATGCCCTATTTATAGAGTAGGGCAGCCGAAAAAAGAAGTAGGAAAGAATTGGAAACCAATCAAGAGATTGATTTCCTTTACAATACCAAAACCTAAAAGAAGTGGGTAATGGTAAGAGAAAAAGGAAATTCGGTCACCTTAAGCTAATGGCAGCCGAAATTACAAGGAAAAACAAGAAGGAAAAGGAATTGAAAATCCTACTCCAAAAAGGAGATCAAGAAGGGATCCTTTTAGAAAACTAATAAACTAAGGGCAAAATAGGGAACATGCATAAACCCTTATTTTCCCCCAAACCCTAAACCTTTATGCGAAATCTTGGATGAAGTTTCGGTTGGGCTTCTTTGGTGGGCTTGGCCGAACTTGGTGATGTGGAATGGACTCCATGGTGGTTCGGCCCACTTGTTGATGGCGCATTGTGGAATGGTGTAGGGAGCTTCCAGAATCTTCTGGAATCTCCCGGAATCATTTCGGAATCAAGAATTTCAAGATTCTTCAAGATTCTGCAAAATATGAAATTCAAGATTTTCAAGAAAATCAAGAATCTCAAGAAATGTCTCTTTAAAGTCCAAGAACCTTCTGGCGTCTTCAAGAACTTCAAGAAACAGCCTTCTCTTCATTGTGGAATGGGGAATTGCGCCTCTTCTTCAAGAATTGTAAGGAGAGTTGCAATTTGAACCTTTCTGGCTTTGTTCTCCAAGGCGTTGGCTTCTAGTATCAATTGAGCATCCTGTCGGCAAGCTTGTACAAGGTTGTTGAGAGTCTCTTGAACCTTCTTTGCTCTGCTTCTTGTCATTGGCCCAATGATATCTACAAGTGGATCCCTTTGATATGGACTTGGATCCTGAAGCATTGTTGGGCCTCGGTGTAGAAGCCGAACCTCCTCAGCTTCTCTGGACTCACTTGTCTGTGGACTTGTCGATGGACTTGGGATGCCCTCATCACTTCCCCCTTCTCTGTTATTACTCCAAGTAAACCACGGACCTTTGCTTATCATTTCCTTGAGCCTGAGATCTTTAAGGTGTGCTTTAAGCTCACAACCTTCCTTCATATGCAGTCTACGTCCCCCCCTTTTTTCATTTTCTCCCATTACCTGATTAAAATCGCCTACTAGAACCATAGGTTCCCCATGGTGCTGCATGACCGCCCGAATGTTATCCCATACTTCCCTTCTCTTGCATTCAACATGACTTCCATACACCAAACACAAAAGCCATTCATCATTCATATTAGACAGCAGTTTCATACATACAAAATACGGGTGCTTTTGTTTTGTTCTTGAATGGTTGGGAGATTCATATATTTGTTGTCTCTATAAAAAAAAAAAAAAAAATTAAGCTAAAATTATGCTTTTGCTTCCTTTATTGGTTCCCCTAGCAATTTTGGTCCCTCTTGTTTTTGGGTTGGCATTTGTGATCCATTTTCATTTCTTTTTTCTTTTTTTTTTTTTTTGTGGGGGACTTTGGTCTTTTCACTATAAAAAGTTTTGTAGGTCATTTTGGGTAGTTCAAATTTAAAAAATGTTAAGGACAAATTTAAATTATGGTTAAATAAGTAAAATTTTGTATATTAGTTTCTTTTGTAAATTACATTCGTAACCTTAATGCAAATGACATGAGTTGTTCTTCATATTTTTAATATTTTATTAATCAAAATATTCAAAACATTTATTTACCTTTTTTCTTTTCCAATATTCAAAACATTTATCTAAAAACTTTTCTTAGTGTGTATATTTTCATATTTATCCCCATATATTCTTTTGTTATTTAAACTTCTAAAATTTATATTGGTTTTTTCTATTTATTTATAAAAGCCTAGAAAATCAAATTGATTTATAAACCCCAAATGTATTTCTTTTTCCTTTTTAGTTTGTGTACTATCTTCGTCATAATTTGAAAATCTCCAAAATTTAAAATTTTCTTTCATTTATTTATATATTTTTTAAATATTTACGTTTTATTGCTATATTACCATTTTCAATTTTTTTTTTGAAACATGCCATTTTTTCGTTTTTTTTAAACATACCATTTTCATTTTAATATACCTTAAACAAATTATAATTTCTTCTAATTTATATATTACTATGTTTATTATATTTTTTTCCACATTTCTCTATGATTAACACTCAATTATTTCTGATTATTACTTTTCTTTTTAATTACAACAGTCATCACCTCCAATTTCAATAGTAATTTATTTATACTCGCAATCACCATCAGCACCATAAACATCATACAGACCATCAACAGATTAAACGCTTAATTATAATAGACTAATTTAAATTAAGCTAAATTAGTGATGTGAACCCTTGATTCCAACTTGTGAAAACAAGAACTCAATGCAAAAAATTGCCAAGGAAAGTCTGTATGCAAGATGCAGCTCTCAAAACTCTAGAATCCTTACCCTTGGATTCGGCAGACTACTAATTTAACAAGTTAAATCAAACACGCAATTCGAACCAAGTGGAGAATAATAGAAGCGAAACAAAACATGCAATTAGATAGAGCAATTATCTAATTAGCCTATAGTTCCTGTACTTTAGCAATTAACAAGCATGCAAATTACTTAAGCCAAAATAAAGAAGAGTGAATAATAAAGTATAAACTTTCATTCAATTAATCACTGTAGCATTATGAAGTGCAGCACCCCTATTTATAGGTATAGGGAGCACGAAATTTACACAAGAAAATAAGGAAAGAAAACACAAAATTGGAACTTAATCAAGAGATTAAGTAACTCACAAAAATCAGCAAGAAAAATGAACTTACTTGCTGAAAAAGTAAAAGAAAAGAAGGAAGAATTTTGGCTGCTTTAAGGTAAGCAATGCACGAAATTCTCACAAGAAAAAGGAAGGAAAATTTCAGATTTTATCTTTAAAGAAAAGGGAAAACCAAAAAATAAAGGAGAAAAGAAAAAGAGGAAACTATGAAGAGAATTAGGTAACATGCACAAAACCTTAATTCTCCTCCTAACCCTAACCCTAATTGTGAATTGCTTCTCCTTGGGCTTGGGCTTGGCCGAATGTGGGTTCATGGAGTGGACTTGATGGATTCGGCCCAATTGATGTCGCATGATGATGTAGATGTAGGAAGCTTCTGGAATCTTCTGGAAGCTTCCGGAATCATTTCAGAAGTTCAAAAAATATTTCACTTCTAAAATTCTTCAAACTTTATGAAATCTTCACTTCTTCACTGGAAAGACTAGTAGTTACCATTTCCACCATTTCCTTAGTTCGTAAATACCATTTCCACCATTTGCACAGCTTGGAAATACCATTTCCACCATTTTCTTAATTGGAAGGACTAGTATTCACCATTTCCACCTTGATGGAGATTAGGGTAACTCTTGTAAGTTTCATTTCCTTCTCATTAAGTGCATTGGAGCGTTTGGTTGACCTCATGGATTCTGACTCATATTTTGTGTTGTTTTAGCCTTGAATTTCCTCATCAATTAGTGACAATTTTTTTTAGATAAACGAAAGGGCCATCTAAAAGTTGTAAAGTTGGAAGCGGTTAGGGGAGGTGGAGCATATTATGGCTGACCATACGGGCATTCTGGTAGGGAGGGGTTTTCTATCGGATTTTGTTGATTCAGAAGAGATACTGGACCCTCGTTTGACTTTATAGTAGTACTGGAACACTCGGGATTTGTTGAGTAGTGATATGCAGCCCCTGTTTTCAGATGAGGTATGGAATTGTATTGAGGGGATTGAACTCCAGTTTGATGGCTGCTCGGATCGGAGGATATGGAAGCCGGAGGTTAACGGCTGCTTCACAGTCAAATCAGCTTATGAGGTGGTCCGGTAGAGGGGGTCAGTTGTCGTGTCTGACTTATGGCACCGACCTTTGCCTTTGAAGCACTCGATTTTTATGTGGTGACTCTTGAATGGGCTTTTGCCCATGGATGATGCATTGCGACGGTTGGGTTTTCACCTTGCGTCAGAGTGCTGTTTTTGTTGCTCCGAGAATTCACTGAAGCATGCATTCTACGAATGTCATCTAGCTCGTGAGATTTGGGTGCATGTTGGGGCACATTTGCGTACTGCTCCATTGGCCATTACGAATTTATGGGACTTATTGGATTTCTTCTGGCACAGGGTGGATTTTGAAGTAGCACGCCTCCCCAAAGAGGTGACTGCGATTGTCCCTGCGGTAGTGTGTTGGGAGATATGGCGGACACACTGTAAGGCAATTTATGAGGGGGTGATCGTGGAATCGGCTCAGCTTTTACATGTGGTTTTTAAGTCAATATATGATGTGTTGGCTCTCAAACCCCCTGTGTACCGGAGGTCTGCGGCATTTTTAGAGGCTGATATTTTGCCGAGGTGGGCGTATCGGAAAAGGAAGGAGGAGCGGATAGTTTTCTGGAGGATGCCTGCCAGGGCCACTTTAAATTAAATGTGGACGGCTCTTCCCACAGTAACCCAAGCCCTTCAGGGGCAGGGGCGGTCTTGAGAGATTCATATGGTAGGGTGGTTTTTGCAATTGAAGCCTTTCTTGGCGTGCTCATGAGCTTCCTGGCAGAAGCCTGCGCTCTTTTGTTCGGTCTTCGTATATGTGATCACCTTGGACTGCGTTATCTGGAAGTTGAAACAGACTCTATGGTGCTGTTGATGGTAGTCCAAGGGGGGTCTGCACCATGGCGTTTGGCGGCCACATTGGCTAGAATATCGGATTTGCAGCATTCCTATGAGAAGTTATCCCACATTTTTCGCGAAGGAAATGTAGTGGCAGATGCACTGGCACAACATGCGAGTTTGACCGGATTTACAGAATTTTATGTTCACTCCACCCTCCCTTAGAGAATTAAGGGTTTGGTGGTGCTAGATGCTAGGGGTCTTCCCTATTTGCGAGGCTAACCCCTCTTAGTTTTATGTGGTCTGTAGGTTTGTGTATGTTTCATTTGCATTCCTGCATCTTTGTATCTCTAAGGTAAGGCTCATTATGTCCCCCTTAGATTTTTACGGCATTTTGCCTTTATTTTAATAAAGGGTCCCCAAGCCCCACAGCCACTTAATCGGCTGTTAAGCAAAAAAAAAAAAAAAAAAAAGTTGTAAAGTAGGATAAGTTGAAATAAAATAATAATTATTATCAATTAGAAATAAACTTTGAAGAAGATAAATTTTAAGAACCCACAAATTATAATCATAGCCAATTGATTCCAAAACTTTTATCACTTTTGCAAATTAGTCCTAATTAAAAAGAAAGTAACCATGATATGCTATATCATTGTCATAACCCATGAGATGACCCATGTCTTCCAAGCATCTGTAGTAAACTAAGTGAAGAAGCAAAAGATTCTCCCATACACTTGTACAAATCTGGTAAAGGAAGAGTAAAGGGCATCAAAAGTTTACTTGAGGTCCGAAACCACCACCCACAACAGCTAATGGGAAGCATTTCCTTCTCTTGTCTCTATGCACATTCTAATAAAAGCCCCATATTTTCTCTTTACCCCAGGTTGAACATCCTCTTTTGTTCAACATTACAGCTTCTATATCTCTTTCTCTTCCAAAAAACAATTAGATAAATCATCCTTTTAAACTTTCTCCACGGTTCATGATTTGGAGACATTGAAGTTCCAGTAAGCTTACTGCCAGAAATACCCAGTCACTTCCAGGAGCCATAACTCTTTCTGATGTTCGATTTCCAATATATCTTCAGATCTTTGAACATCCTCTACCAGAACGTGACCCGTGACTTTCAGATGTTATATCTCTCTCGTATGAAGTTCGATTTGCAAGGAATTTATGGATCTTAGGAAATACTCTACCAGAACGCAACCCGTCACTTTTAGAGACTATGGCTCTGTATGGTATCACATTTCAAGATATGTTTTGAAATGTGTTTTAAAATATATTTTGAGATATGATTTGAGATATTGTATGGTATTGTATTTTAAAATATGCTTTGAAATGTATTTTGAAATACGATTTGAGATATGTATGGTATAATATTTTTCTATTTTTCCTTTTAATATTTGTTTTTTATTTAAGAGCTTTGACATTTTAATAACCTTTTTTTTTTTTTTACCCCACCATCATCTCCCCCAACCCGCCGCCAATACCTTTATCCACCAGCCACTGTCACTGCCCACTTTCAGATCTGCTGCCGACGCCGCCAACAGCCACCACTACTGCCTATTCTCAAATCCTCCACCACCGTCTAGATTTCTAGATCCAGATCCACCACCACCACCATCGCTGTTAAGAGTGATGAAAGAAAGAAAAGGAGGAGAAGAAAGAAAAAAAAGAGAAGAGAAGAAGAGAAGTGGGGTTCGGGGTGAGTGCAGGGTAAAAGAAAAGGAAATGGGAGAGGAGGGGTGGGGGTTGAAGCCTAGAGGTAGATGGATGGGGAAGAAGAAGAGTCTGATGGGGAAAAAATAAAAAAAGAGAAAGACATTTGAAAAATATTTTTGGGTATGTTTTGAATCACATACCAAACAAGCTCTCAAAATGTGTTTTGAGATAACAGAACTTAAAATTGATGCTAAACACATTTTGGCCATGGGACCCACCCAAAAGATGTGTTGAAAGTAGTTGCCATACATGGCCAATATCTCCCTCGTCCAACGCCCGATTTGCAAGGGAGATATCGAGCAAATAGCACAACTGTGTCAGAAGAGGAAACCTCAGCTCTAGAAATCTGAACTTCTAAGAGAGATTTTTCAAAATTTTCCTTGAGCATCTATGGTAATTCTCACTAATGAAATCCTAAAATATTTTAATGGGAATAATTGAACCTTATGAATGCTTGAGTGATTTCTTATTGTTCAAGTTATATGAATGCTTGCCCTTCTATTTATGACTTGTGATATTTGATATATGATTGATGCTTAAATGATCGATACAGGATTGATAAATGATTATTACATGATTGTTATACTAGGGGTGTACTTTATCGCACCGAGTAATTTTGTTCGATTGATCAATTGTCCGAACTTATTTGTGCGTGCTTTGAGTGGGGACCCACTACCCTGTCTAATATGTCATGATGATGTGGTCGGGCATCGGGCCTAGAACGTTGCTTGACTATTGGCAGGTTTTACTAGGTATGCTCAGAGTATTACCGCCTTGTTCAATACCTAGGGTTTGTTGTGATGTGCAGGATGGGCGTAAGCCATCTATGGTACCATTTTCCGCATATGAATATTACCCCTACTTTTGGGTGGTATGACTTTTGATGAAGTGAATAGAAATCCGTTATGCGGTGTCACATAAACCCCGAAGGCTTTCTCCTCACACTTCCCCTTATCCTTAAGTATGTTTTTAATCTTGTTTGCGCTTAATTGTTATTTGCTTGTGTGTTGCTTGTATGCTCTTTAATAATATATTTGGTAATGTTTTCTCATTAGTGAGAATCTCACCGGGCACAACGCTCACTCCTTTCCTTTTTGTTTTCTTCCTTTTAAATATAAAAATTGGTATAGAAATAGAACCTAGCTAGACGGAGGTCTGGTTCCCCTCATGATCCTCGACCTGTATCATTTGCCTGTTTAATTTTAGCCATGCTTATTAAATTATAAACTTTTAATAGGAATACTTATGTACTTTGTATTTTGAATTGTATTATTATATGTACTTGTAATAAAATGTAAAACTAGTTTGTAATTAGTGATACTGAATTGGTAACCCTTAATTAAGATAGAGGGGATCTGGTTAGGCCGTCACAACCCACACACCACTGTCCACCTCTAGATCGTCTTTGTTGTTGGGCACCACCCTTATTGTTATATCACCATTTAAAATTAAAACAATACTCCTTAACGCCACTATCACCACCACACTGACCAACAGAATCACCACCATCGGACATTCAAAGATGAAAGCGTGACGAGAACTTTGGGATCTTGTCTTGGGAGAAAGTTGTTACGATCAAGTTTTAGGGTGCCTTTGTTAGTTATAGCGAAGTGTGGGGTGCCTTTGTTAGGCAGGGAGGAAGTTTCCCTGAAGTTACTTTTACTTGGGGACAAAGTTTATGTTGTGATTGGGCCTCGTAATCTGAAAGGGGTCAAGGTAGCAGGACGAGGCTTGCGGTCATGCTGAGGGCTTGTAGGGTCCCTCTGGACTGGAGTTTTATCCTGTGTAAAAGATGGAGAAAAATTGTTAATCCCTTTTTTGTTTGACGAAAAAGGAACTTTCAATTTTCGGGTGAATCTGTGTATACTAGGTTTTGTGTGTCCTCGATTTTTCAAATGAGATAAGTGTTAACTACTTAAAGAGTGCGTATAGGACACCACTTGCCAACACCAATCTATTCGGCACTAGTATGCACAAAAAAATCTCTTACAACTTGCATACCCGATTGTCTGTTTTGTACATCACCGTTGCTTGGTTGAACAAGGTTTTTGGTTCTTGGCACATCGACACAAGTTTTCTTCAAAAACCATAAAGTTGCTTGCTTCGGCAACATGTTAAATTGTCCCTCTCTTTTTATATAGAAAAAACACAACATAACCGGCCAAACAATGTTTTTGAAAACCTTGCATGTAACAATAAATATACAAAAAGACACTTTCTAATAATTTTTTGCTTAACAACAATTTGAGTTACTTACAAAAAAAATAATAATAATTTTGACTTAGTTTTTCCCCCTAAAATTTAAAATTTCACAGTTCACTCGTTAAACAATCATTTATATAATATAAGTGAATGTTGGTGGGTATTTAAAAAAATACTTCATAGAGAGATAGTTACCAATTTAACAAACTATAAAATTTGCAAATTATTTTTGTGATCTGAAAAAACTAAATGGTTAATTATTTCTCTCCATATGAATTTTTTAACGGAATTGTTACTTGTAGTACACCTTTTACCAAACACAAGACACAATTTAAAAAATTTTGTACATGAAATTACTTTTTTGCCCTTTTAAAAAATTAATAATTAATTTTTTGAAAGTGCATTTTACTTCTGCCTGTGGTAAATTTCTCCTCTCCGTTCCTCTCGCTCCTCTCGGTTCATCTCCTCTCCGTTCCAGTCGCCCGAGCTGACCGAGGATCCTCTCCGTTCCAGGCGTGATGGCGGCCGAGTATCTCCGTCTCCGGTCTGGGAACAATCGCTCCATCGCCGATTTCATTCCATTCCAGCCGCGCATCTCCATCTCCATTCTTGGTCGCAGGTCGTTCTTTTGATTCTTAAGACTTAAACTGAAATTGCAAAGTTGTTGCTGTGTTAATTCATTTGGGTAATGTGTTTAGGATGTAGTTTGGTTCTTTGGCAAAGGGGTTAGGTCGTTTTAGATGATTATTGCAAATGAAACTGAAATTGCAATTTTTTTTGTGTGATAATTTGTATGGGTAATGCGATATGGATTGTGCGTTTTGGGGCTATTTTTTGGAAATTTTAAGGTTAGTTTTGCGTTCATTCGCTGGAAAAATAGTTTTTCGGCGAATGAAAGGTAAAATCGCTTGGAAGAAGCGATTTTACCAAGGATAATCGCCGTCATGTGGCGATTGTCCCTGGAAAAATCGCTTTGGCCAAGCAACTGTAAGGGACATGATCGCCATCCTGTGGCGATTGTTCCCCATGCAATCGCTTGCCCGAAGCAATTTTTCCGGGAACAATCGCCACAGGACGGTGATCGTCCTCGGTAAAATTGCTTCTTCCAAGCGATTTTTTTGGGTCTGATTGTGTATGGTTTTCGGTTTGTAGTTTTTGGGTTTTAATTGATATTTTTGAGATTCTTGTTCAGTGACTTCATATGGGACACACTTGCCTCGTCCAGCTTCTGCTTCATTCTTAACTTATTTTGTTGGTAATGAACCAGTACTGGTACTTTCTCAAGCCTTATGTGATGAATGTGCAAATTTTTCTTTCCTTTGGCGTAAAGTTTATATTTTTCAAAATGGGATACTGCAGTTATTCCTCGTTGTTGAACAATTTTCATTTTTACATTGGAGAATATTCTCCCTGGTTATCATCTTATTGCTTTCCATTGCAGATTGTTAATATGCTGGAAGATTCTCATAACATGTCTTGTACCATGCTATTTTCTCATTTTGATCGGTTGAAGGTAAGTTCCATATTTAGTTTAATCATATATCCGGATTTGATGATAGTGTTCTGTTGGGTCGGATGTGTCCAAATAGCACTAAACATGTTTGGAATGCTATTTTCTATTTTCAACTATCTTGGAATTTGAACTTTCTGGTTATTACCTTAGATGATTTGTTAATGTGGGAGCATATGCAGACTTAGGTGTAATGTAGTCCATTTCTGTTATATTACATTTTTTCAATGGACAGCAGAAATGAAAAGCACACAAATGTTTGCATGCAAAACACAAAAGAATTGTTTGTATTTCTCTGTAATTTCTTGACCTCATATGTTTCTATGTCTGCGACTGATGAAGTTTGGTTTTCGCTGATGCTAACCTAGTGTTTATGTTGTTAGCTGGAAAGAATTGTTGGTTCTGCTTCTGCAAAAATGATGATCGCATCTGAGAAGGGTGTTTTTTTTTCTGTTAGATGAGATATTCCTCATTTTCTCCTAGGGTCAAGAATCAGCTGTGGACACTGCTGAATTTGAATGTCTCCCGAAATTTACATCCAAATCAAACCTAGATAATACTTTGTGCTCGATTATTTTCCCTCGTGTTTTGGCATATCTCTAGGGCTGTTGTGAAAGTTGTAGTAGGGTAAGTGTTTTGGCATATCAAAGTTGCAAAAGGGCTATTGTCCTCGTGTTTTATGCCGCATTTGATTTTTTTTTTATTTTTTAGAACTACTGACAGTTTATTATATAATCAGAAGTGGCCTTGTGGCTTGTAGAGATTCAGATTGAAGTCTTGACCACAAAACCATTTGTTTCAAGTGTAACATGTTCTTCTCATTATTCTTTTTTGGTTTATATGCATATGCAGATTGACATTATGTCTTTGGTAAAGATAATGATGTAATTTATTCTTGAATGTTTGTCTTCATCAAGCTGTACTTACGTTGCTTTGAACCTGTAGACTCTGAGTATTTGTTGATTGGGTTGGTGGTAGATATTTTATTGGGAAGTAGTTCCTTTAATTTCCTCGTATGTTATTTTCCCCGTACAAGGCGATTTAACCTCATAGAATCGCCCTCCAAAGGCGATTTTACAGAAAACAATCGCCCCCTATGGGCGATTAAATAGGATTTGTTCGCCATAGGATACCAACATTTTCCCATAAAATCGCCTGTAGGAGGCGATTTTATCGAACAAAATCCCCACCTTAAGGCGAATCTATTAAATAAAATTGCCTTGAGGGGGCGAATTTTTTGGATAAAATCGCCTCTTCCAAGCGATTTTATCCATTAGAATCGCCTATCAAGGGCGATTCTAAGCCCAGTAACAAAAAAAATACAAAAAGGTGTCACATTCGTCATTGGAGTTACTGTCCATGATACGCAAGCAAAATACTAGTATTGTTGATGGAATGGTTTGAAAGTATAGAGTAATGGAGATGATTGAGTAGAAATGAGGGTGAAGTATAGATGGGAGTGGAATGGAGAAATGAGGGTGGAGTTTTCATGTAAAAAGAGTTCGGAATTGATATTTGCAGTAACGGTTTCGATATTTGCAGTAATATTTTTTTGTGAAAAGACTAAAATGCCCCTAGGCAAAAAAAAAATTTTAAAAAAATTGAAATCCCACTGTGCAGCCCGTGAGGGCTGCTAGGAGGAAAAAAAAAATTAAAAAAATAAGCACACAAAAAAAAAAAAAAAAGAAGAATGTTGCGTCTATAAATGAAATGCAGCAAAGCAAATGAATCTGAAACAATCTGTATTCATAAATCTTGCAAAGCAGAGCCGGGTGGAATCACAAAATCAGATAAAAATCGAGATGATTGGGATCGGAAAAAGGTTAGTGGCTAAAGTTAAAATGTTTGAGGTATTGTTTTAGGTAGTTTTTTAAATTATTTTAGTTGTATTATGTCCGAATTTGTTAGTAGTTTTGTCAAAATTGTGAAATTTTTACCGGAATGGCGAAAATTTGCCCGATGGTTACTGCAAATATGAAAGTGGGGGAGGGGGGGGGGGGGACAGAAATGTCGCCGGCGACCGGCGAAATGTCGCCGGCGACCGGCGACTTTTTTTACGGGAAATACCGCAGGCGGTATTTCCCGGTGACCGGCGGTGGTGTTTTTTAAAAATAGCGCCCGAAAAGGGCGCAATTATTCGGCCAGAATATCGCCGGATTCCGGCGATATTCTGGACGGAAAATAGCGTTGGAATCCGGCGACATTTTCCGCGGAAAATATCGCAGGATTCCGGCGATATTCTCCGGGGACCATATCGCCGGATTCCGGCGATATTTTCCGGAATATCGCCGGAATCCGGCCATTGGGGGGGGGGAGTTCTGGCGAAGGGAGGGGGATTTTCGGTCAAAAATTGTTTTACGTTTAGTTGTGTTATTTTGTTTGTTATATGTTCTCAATTAATTTCGTATTGATAAATGCGTGTTCATTTTATTTCAGATGGCAGAAGCAATTAAGAAATTAAAAATGAAATTCACCAGAAGCAAAAGCAGGAAAGATGATAATGTGCATTTGGTTCAGAGAGGCACTGAGGCGAGACATTCATCTGCTGGGGAAGCAGGTGGCCGAATGCCGCCGACTGCATCCCGAGCGGCAGAGAAGGGTTGCAGGAAGAGCGCATGGGTCTACGCGCTTTTCTTTGCGGCGCGGGAAAGTAACGTGGATTACAGCGATACACCTTTTGCCCCGCCGTACATTGGAAATCCGGAGGAGGATGAAGCCAGGGAAAATGCGGAAAGATTTGAGCGGGACATGTCTCAGTCTCAGTCGCAGGGGTACATGGAAGGGTATTCGGGGCGGTTGGAGGATGAAAACGATTGGGAAAATGCCTGGTCCCAACGAAGGAGCGACAAAGGGAAAGAAATAATGGGGTCCTCGCTAGGTCAGTGTCAGGGGCTGGGACCGATTCAAGTTCCAGGAGGGATGCTGGGTGGAAGGATTACCGGCCTCTAGATGGTCCGATTGACGGTGGACCTGCAGACCCCGAGCTGTTACGGAGTTTTAAGGGCCATATTGCATACTACGTATGGCACGGACACGTATCGTATTGTGCTTTATTACATATTTCGTGATATAATTGTTATTTAGTTTGGCTTTATGATTGTTACGTTTGTGGCCAAAAGTATTAATTAATATATTAAAACTGCGCAGGAACGTGGGTACTGTGTGCCATAATGGGCACGAGCGACTGCAAAGGTGGAATTTAACGATGGGGAAGTAAAAAGCATAGTGGAACAGTCCGGGTTGTCTCATTTGGTATGGAGCATGCATCCAGAGTTAGACTCTGCTCTACTTAGCGCCTTCGTTGAGAGATGGCATCCGGAAACAAATTCATTCCACATGTCATTCGGAAAGATGAGTATCACTCTCCACGACGTGTGTACCACATACTGCGGGTTCCGATTGGTGGACAGGCAATCGGGTGGAAGATCAAGCCGGCCGATTTGAAAGATCTGCTCTAGAATTGTTGGGGATTGAGCAAGACGAGCTCGGGGATAAAGATTTTTCAAGTGTTAA